>OV277856.1:39657446-40257446 GCA_922989275.2 Gari tellinella | reverse complement strand
TTCAGCTAGGGTGACATACATTTGGCATCAAACTGCATACAGCAGCTTAAGCAGACGATGTTTTGGATGCGTGATGACTATCTTAAACGGGCTGTTTGAAATGGCATTGAATGGATTAAAATTGACATAATAGTACATGTATGATATAAACTTGACTTGTGTGGTTGGGTTGGCATTATTATCTCCCTTTAAGCGATGCTTAGTGCAAACGTTAATCATCAATTTATTAAGATCTTTATCTTGTTCTGAAACTTGGTGGTTGGAGGTCCTTAATCGGATCAGCTACTGATATACTGGTGACTCCAAACTGATTACTAACTTATTACCACCATTGCCACCTCAGCATAGTTAAAATGAACAACATTATAAGGCCTCATTTTTCTAGCACATATGCCATATATATTGGGTGATGATACTGCCTTCTCCATATTGCATAGGTTAACGTTGCTGTTCGCTGATACGGTACTTGAACGCGCTACAGATGTAACCTAAAGTGTTAACTCTTTGAATGCTTGGTAATTTTTTTGATCTGCAACATTTGTTGTCGGCTACTGTTCTAAAATTAGCATTTTCAAAACTTCTTTTAAATTCAGGGTCAGAATGGCAAACAGTATGGATCCTGATGAGACGCCGCGTTATGCGGCATCTCATCTGTAACGCGTTCAAGTACCGTATCAGCGAACAGCAACGTTAACCTATGCAAACAACCCATATAGTACGACATCTAACGTTCACCAATACTCTTCAATAATAACTCATTGCGCCCCCAAGGGTATGAACGATTTATGTAGGAATCTAAATACCACAAGCAAAAGTGTACTAATCAACTGAAATGCATCAATTTTACCGCATATAGAAATAAGATTTAACTGCTCAGATGTAAGCTGCTTTGTTTGATACATTAAGTATCGGAAAATGTTGGTTTATTGATGAGAAATTAAGTCTGGACTGTTCAATGGTTTTTAGCTCACCTGGCACGTAGTGCCAAGGTGAGCTTTTAGGATTGAAATCTAGGTCAAGTTCGAATGTGGGTCATGTCCGGTCAAAAACTAGGTCACTAGGTCAAATTATCGAAAAACCTTGTTAACACTCTAGAGGCTACAAATTTCATTGGATCTTAATAAAACTTCATCAATATAATTGCCTCAATGAAATCTAGGCCAAGTTCGAATGTGGGTCATGTCCGGTCAAAAACTAGGTCACTAGGTCAAATCTTCGAAAAACATTGTTAACACTCTAGAGACAACAAATTTCATTGGATCTTCATGAAACTTCATCAAAATGTTTGCCTTAACCCTTAGCCTGCCACTCACGACTATAGCTCCATATGCAAACAGCTTGGATCCGGATGAGACGCCGAGTAACTCGGCGTCTCATCCCGATCCAAGCTGTTTGACACTCAGACAACATTTTCAGCAATTTTGAGCAACTTTGAAGCACTTTGAAACTTGAAGCAGGCGAGAAATATAGCAGACAACAATTTATTTGGCGGGCTAAGGGTTAATGAAATCTAGGTCAAGTTCGAATGTGGGTCATATCCGGTCAAAAACTAGGTCACTGGGTCAAATTATCGAAAAACCTTGTTAACACTCTAGAGGCTACAAATTTCATTGGATCTTCATAAAACTTCATCAATATGATTGCCTCAATGAAATATAGGCCAAGTTCGAATGTGGGTCATGTCCGGTCATAAACTAGGTCACTAGGTCAAATCTTCGAAAAACCTTGTTTACACTCTAGAGACTACAAATTTCATTTGATCTTCATAAAACTTGATGAAAAGGTTTGCCTCAATGAAATATAGGTCAAGTTCAAATGTGGCTTATGTCTTATCAAAAACTAGGTCACTAGGTCAAATCATCCAAAAACCTCGTTAACACTCTAGAGACTACAAAATTCATTGAATGTATACCATGAAACTTGAACAAAATGTTTGTCTCATTGAAATCAAGGACAAGTTAGAATGAGGGTCATGCCCGGTCAAAAACTAGGTCACACGGTGTACATGGTTACCAGGTGAGCGATTTAGGGCCATAGTGGCCCTTGTTTTAAATTCCTTTGTTCGCCATTTTATTTTCCTTGTTGGCGATGGCTAACTACCTCTGAGGCCGTTCGTGCCGTTTGCAATCGGTAACAGCCAAACGGTCGTTTTAGTTAAATTGTTACCGTTTTCTGATGCAATCGATACGGTACTTGAACGCGCTACTGGATTCAAAATTTTAGCAAATGCAATCACTGTGGTGGATATTCCGCCGCTAGCATGCAAATAGTTAATATTAAGAAATTGGGGTACTGCACTTCTGTGGAGAAATTTGCAATCTGGCTTGAACACTCAAATCAATTTAATTATTGTATTTGTACATACTTACATACATGTACATGTAACACTGTTTTATTATCACTACTGTGCAGGTCGTATTGTTTATATAATTCCCTAGTCGGCAACTTTAGGATTGTCAGATAGTAACCCCAGCATGCCATTGGCTATGGAAAATTTAATTTCAAGCTCTGCATGTGTAATGTGCTGCATGTATCCCCCAATAATACAGTCTCAAATAGAATATATTGCAAATCAATGTTTATGTTAGGTAAAAATACAACACTTTATAGCTGTTAATTGTTATCTTCACGCTTATAACTCTATACCCCATAGCCTGCTTCTGGTTTTGAAGACTTTACATGGTCACCACTTTATTCTTAAAGCAGGATTAAAGTAAAGCAGAATGTGCCTTTTAGGCACATTCTGCTCTACTTTCAGCCTGCTTCAAGCTACCTTCTGCTGGAATATAGAAAATAGTTCTTATGATACATGTACATAATTACATTCATGACTATAAATTCTCATATTATCTTCAATACTAGAAACAGTCTGTGGAGTACATGGTTGAGCACTGCAGGGTTAAAATTTTGTTTTAACTCTTTGCATGCTAGTGATTGCCTTTGCAAACAGTTTGGATCCAGATGAGATGCCGCATAACAGGAATCAAACTGTTTGACACTCGATCTGACCCTGTTTTGAAAAGAAATTTAGAAAAATCTATTTTTAGAACAGTTGCAGAAGGACAAATTTGGCAGACAAAAAATTACTCAGCATGCAAAGAGTTAAAAAGGCTGGGGACCGTCTTACATTATTCAGCATGGGAAGAGTTAAGATATTTCCTGACCTCTCTTCGGTGATAATCCCTAGCCTGGCAATTTTCTTGCAAATCTCATGATTCTTATGCTTACATGTTCTGCAGTAAATCATTGAGGCGTTTCATGTGAGGCCCGCGCCATATATTTGATAGTTTGGTTTGTAAAACCCATTGAAAAGCCCCTTGAGTGTGATTATGTAAGGGCCTCTCTACACAACTTGAGATTTGTGACATTGGCTGGGCACACTTTGCTACTGTTTTATCGTTACTTTCACACCCATCGAGGACTGAGGAAATGTCTTTAAAAGTTAGCATGTTTATATATAATATGGGGGATGGCTGACTTTATTTCATTGATACAATTATCTTAGTCTCTGGAGAATCTGGCAATTTAAGTTTATTCACACCCTCCTCATGATACGTACCCATCAAATACTCCTTACCATGACAACACAGCCAATATTTCAATACACAGTAAGACCTCTCTTTTACAGCCACTTTATTGTGTGGATTATTAGGTTTTAAGACAGGTGACTGCTTAATTAAAGCAAGGTGACAGTGAAACAGAAAGCTCCTTCCTGTGTTGTTTGATTTGAAGATCATGACAAGAAGTAACATGACAGAACTTTGAAGTGGGCATATATTGAAGCTAGTGAAGATTCCTTCTCTCTGCTAGCTTATATGAGGGCTTCAGATAAGAGGGAGTTAACTCAAGTTTTCAATGTTTTCTCCTTCATGTTGGCACTAAACCCTATGGTGTGACTGCTCATTAGAATCATCTCAAAGAGACAATTCTAATGAGCTGTCACCAGAGGAACTTTGATGCCGACATAAAGATTTTAGTTTTGAAATACTCTCCTTATTTAGAGCTGAGGCTCCGGAATAGAGGTACAAGTAAACTGAACAAATCCAACATTTTCTCACTAATTTCAGCACCAAATCCTATGGTGAGACTATAATCATTAGAATCATCTCAAAGAGACAATTCTAATGATTAGTGACACTATAGGGTTGAGTGCAGAAATAAAGATTTTAGGTTTTGAAATACATCCCTTATCTGAGGCCTTGTTATACAATATACTGATCAGAAGCAACAGTGCACAGTTCTTCACAGTTTTCTGTGTCCATGGAGTTTAGCTGAGGGATGAATGGCTGGTAATGTTATTGTTGGAAATGGACACAGATTTTCACAGAGAAGCCACAATGGGTTGGTCTTATTTTTGTCCACTGAGATTTAATGTCATCAGCAAAGATATTTCGATATTGATTATCTGTGATGTGGACAGAGTTTATAGACTGGTGGCCTTTTACTGACATTGTCTTTCAAGCCACTCAGGGATAGTGCAGCCAGTCCATGGACTTCAACAATACCAGTGGAATTGATACAGTAGAGAAGATGCCAACAACTTCTCACTCATTCCAACATTTTCTCACTCATTCCAACATTTTCTCACTCATTTCACCAAATCCAATGGTGTTACTACTCATTAGAATCATCTCTAGGAGACGATTCTAATGAGTAGTGACACCATTGGGTTTAATGCAGAAATAAAGATTTTAGTTTTTATCAATAATGCTTGTTCTTTTGAGTTACAAACAGATTGGAGCCAGATCAGACGCCGGATAACCCGGCGTCTGATCTGGCTTCAAACTGTTTGCAAAAGAAAGAAATTGTATATGTTTAGTGGGAAAGAAATAATGTCTTCTTCACTGCGCTACTAAATCATTAATGAATTTTAGGGATACTTGTGCAATAATTAGTGCTACTTTGTGTCTCCACCAAACCTCATTCATGGCTCCAGATAAGAGAGAGTTAATTGAACAAATCCAGCATTTTCAGACTCATTTCAGGACCAAATCTACTACTTATTAGAATTGTCTTTGTCATAAAACACAAAAGACATTTCCAGTATATTTTCAAAGTTAAAACTCGAAACTGGTTGAAAGTAAAGCATAATGTTTGTTCTGTTGTGAGTATTTTGGTTTCCTTTCAAACTGCTTTAGCGGTCACACATCTTCAGAACTTGAGTAAATCTTTTTTCTACTATGATATGATAGCAAGTGTATTTCTATGAAGCAGAGCTCCAGATCAAAGAGAGTAAACTGAACAAATCCACAATTTTTTCACTTATTTCAGCACCAAATCTTATGGTGTTACTACTCATTAGAATAGTCTCTTCGAGGCGATTCTAATGAGTAGTGACCCCATAGGGTTTAAAGCAGAACTAAGATTTTAGTTTTTGAAATACTCCCCTTATCTGGAGCCCTGATGAAGTTTGAAGAGTTCTGTCACGGCACTACCCTGCAGTGCTCCTGCCGGCAGTTGTAATTGCTCTGCAGACATATGGCTCATACACTCATGAATATTAATAACTTGTTGAGAAAAATTTGCATAATAAATAAGGCCATTCTTCTTAGAATTTCACAACGGAAGCAGAAGTTTTTGCCATTTGTGAGAAAATGATATAGGATGGGCAGTTTACTGGTGATATTGTGGAGCTCTCGATGTGTTCTTAAGTTTGTTCTAAACTAAAGGCGTTGGCAATACTAATCAGATACCTTTCAAAACACAAAGATAGAAAGAGCGTAGTATTGTAAGCTTATTATGAAGATAAATCTGAAACACAAAAACATGTAGCTTTAACCGTTCCCTTCATGGAAACACATTTTAATGCATTTAATTTATAGCAATTTATACAGTCATGAACATGTATTGCAAGATATGTTTTCTGTATTCTAGAGATGATAGCTCAAAGCAAGCTGATAGTAAAGCCTTTGAGGCACATTCTGCTATACTTTTAACCTGCTTTAAGTGGCCCCCGTCTTAAAGGCTAGAAACAGGCTATGGAGTATACACTGGGGGCCAACGAGGTATCACGAAGGCCCGTTTCGCACAGAAGTCCTGTATATGTTTCGCACCTACAATCCATGTAAACACACCCATTTGTGTACTATTTTTTATACGCTGACATTCGCATTAACCACTTGTGTCCATAGACACACATATCAATTGAATTATTTCTTTGCAGATTACAGTATAGGTTCGTGAATAAACTGTTTACATACCATTTCTTGCATTATTTATGGAAAATAAGTATGTATATCAAGCACAGACGTCAATTTGTCACTCTTAAGTGAATATTACCGGGCGATTATCGAAAAAAACATTAGAATGATCCACTATATTTACAAATATTCGGGAACCCCATCTCAGACATGATGCATGTTTATTAATAGCTTCATTTTTCCATAATTTTTCAACTTTTTTTTCACAATAATGTATACAACTTTGAATCACTCACAGTACCCTGAAGGGTTTATGAGTGTGTATGTGCCCTCCTGAAGTCGCATTTACGTGTATACGTTACCAACAGAAGGTGTATGTGTTACCTACTGAAGTCAATTAATTGATTTCTGTTGCAGTGACACAAAATGGATTGGAAAAATGTATCGTTTATGCCTAGCTCACATTTGCTGCTGCGGCCGTACGGCAGTCACAAGGATTATTATTTTTACGGCGAGTAGCAATTTCCCGGCCGCCGTAGATTTCCTTCGACCGCCGTATGTTGTGCTCATATTTGCTGAGGCCGCTGCAAGGCGAGATTTGATGTTTTGGGGGTAAAAAACTTGCGGCAGTGCGATGTCCGTTCGGCAGCCTTATGGCGCCTCCGCGGCGGTCGCGATTTCTAATAAAACACACGTCGACCGCACGATATGGCCGAATGGCGGCCGTTGATGTGCAGTCTTAATGCTACTCCTGCTACACACATTGGCTTGCTACATGTGCACATAACTCATATCAGTCCACCTACACCGAGAACTCAAAGGCCATATATGGACAGCATTATGTCTCATAAGAACATCCATTTCAACTTTTAGATCAATAGACACATATGAACAAAAGTGCAAATGCCCAATAGTAAAATAAACCATTGAGTCCCGGCGGCCGCACGGTGGCCGTACGGCAGCCGCAGAACCGCTCTACGGTGTGTCGTTTCTACGGCCATCGTAGAAATGAACTTTTTTTTATAACTCCGCGTTCTAATACTGCGGCGACCTCTATGGCCTGTAAGACTTTGGGATTTGTCGTGCGGCCGCCACACTGCCGCCGTAGGATTTCTTCGGCCGGCGCAAGAATCTTCCGATTTCACGTTTAGTTTAAACATATTTATTGCATAATATATACATGCATGGGATTGGGCTACAAATCTTCACAACATTATATAATTCCCGCTGCCCGATTTAACCTTTCTGCGAGCGCCGTACGCCCGACGTAGAGCAAGAGCCTGGGCGCATTTTTAGCGATGAGGCCATCCAGTCAAGCGGTACCAGTGTGACCATACCAAGTGGTTTGTGACGTTAATTTTAGTACAACTGACAGCTAAAGTATCACCAAAAAGCCTCGATTCGGAATTTTAATCAAATGGGGTTTTTTTATGAGTGGATTTCAAGGAAACATAGCCTATGCTAAAGAACATGCTGCAAAATAGTTTGGAATATTGGCTGTTTCTGTTTTACAAAATTATAGCCCTTTGAGTATTTTCCTATAAAGAACATGCTGCAAACGTTCGCAGATTAATTAATTACATAGGCGAAGGTGTACATGAGATTTTCAATTCGGGATGCAACATTTTAAAGGAGTTATGTCGCTTTGAATTTGTTTCGTACATAACAATTATAGTGTATTCCAGTTGCTCGGACAAATCAACCACTCTGTCAGCTTCATCTGCTTCCGCAACAGTTGATTGATCGAATTCATTTCCTAGTCCTGCACTTTTAACTGCTTCAGAAACTTACATGAAATCGACCGGTTTTTTTGTGTGTTAACCTTTAAAAAATTCTCACTGGACTTTCACTATCAACAGATTTGGTGGAGATTATTTATTTTCAAGATAAACGGTAGGCACATGATACGTGGCGGTTTGCATCCTATATAAATTCAATGATGACTTCAGTTGGTAACATATACATATAAAATGGACTTCGTTTAGGAACATATACATACTCTGTGCGGCACCTATACACGGTTAATTTGTTAAACTCGATTTAAAATCCATTTATTTCATTACTACATATTCTTTATAACCCAAATAATATTCCATTGATACAATCAATCTAAAAGGTTGTGTTCATATCATGTTTAATATCATTGTTTACCAAATACCATACATTTGAAACATTTTACATCAAAGGATAAATTATTATGTTATTTTGCAAGTAATACAATGAATAATATGAAATTTGTACGTAGATTGCTCGAGAAACCATTCTACCTACCATCAGACCTATTTGATAATATGTTCCGGCTAAGTATAGGGGAAATTGAGAGACACTCAAGGAAATTTGTGTTTTACTTTCGTTTTGGGTACACAAAATATGCACTTTATCGGTGCGGAACATATACAGGACTTCTGTGCGAAACAAACCTCGTGATACCTCGTTGGCCCCAAGTGGTATAGCGTTAACCATAATCCTCTGCATAAGCTGCGTGTAGGACACATAAACTAACATGTTTTGCCATTAGGGCTCTTCAGTGAATGTTATATGGTATCATGGTAAAGACATGATTGTGCCATGTCCTCATATATATATATATATATATACCGTTACATTGTAAAAATGACCCTACCGTAAGTAGTCAGAAATGCACTAGTCTTCATTGGAAACTGGAATTGTCAATTTGAAGTTTATTTGGTGAACAAGTTAAACACAGAAAGCTGCTGAACCCATTATAACCTGTTTCTAAATAATTTGAAGACAGGTGATCACTTCCTGCTAGAATATAGAAAATGTTTCTTAGGATACATATTTATGAGTGTATCAATTAGAAGTATTCTCTTCAGTGGAGGAATAAATTAAAGGCGTAAAAATATGTATCTATATGGACTTAACTAATGGGTTTAAGACATTATCCAGGGCATCTTCATTTGACTGATAAGCGTGATTGCTTCACATTGGTTTGCCTGAGCAGTGCTGTAAACGCCTGTTGCATTCGATCTATGAAGTCTAGGCAGCAATAATCCCACTGTTGGTTGCATTCATTATTGTGACACTAAAACTAGAAGACTTATTGCTTTATCCCGTGACAGGGGATCTTCTGTCTAGGCTATAAAAATGGTTCACTATTAGTTATCAGTTTCCCTTCACAAGGCCTTCTATTTCTCTGTTTAGCTGATTGATGCCTAATGAGTTTGTCCAATGCACTTGTTGGACGGGCTCATTATCAGTTTAACCCATTACCCCATAAATATGCTTTTTTATGCCTTTAATTAATTCCACTACTGAAGAAAATAGTTCCAATTTATACTGTCACAAATAAAAATAATGAGAAATGTTTTCTATATTTTAGCAGATAATAGCATAAAGCAGGCTGAAAGTGAAGCAGAATGCGCCTTAAGGCGCATTCTGCTTTACTTGCAACCTACTTTAAGTGGTCACAATACTAGAAACAGGCTATGGGGTAAATGAGTTAAGTACACTGTGTGATATAGCCAATGTTTATAAAGTTGTCATTTAATCCTTTACTGACCATAGCTTGTTTCTAGGTTTGAAGGGAGGCGACTACTTAAAGCAGGTTGAAATTAAAGCAGAAGTTTAACCTTGACCTTAACTTTTGGCTCATGTTTATATATGCTTATAACTCCTATGTCCCTTTAGGTATTGCTTTCATATTTGATATGCATGTGTATATGGACAAGAGCGTTCCATGCGCACAAAGAGTTTGACCCTTGTGACCTTGACCTCAGACTTAAAATGTGCCGCTGGCCAGCTTTGTTGTCTTGTTGAAAAAAATCTATTTTCAATCTATCAGAAATTTACTTTCCTTCCCTATTGATATTAATGTACTATCTTAGTGTCTTATAATGTCAGTTGGATTCAATCTTTGTACAAAAGTCATAAATATACATGCCTAGTAGGAGAATGGTATAGACAGTTGGGGAAATATAGGCTATTCTGGAACTGTTAAACTTGCCTGCAGATAATCTGTCATTGATACTTACTGTAAACCCTATTTGAAATGGCACTCGAACATACACTGCAGATATAATTTATGTATATTTGTTATGTGACTGGTGATTAATGCAGGACTAAAATAATGCAGAAAGCTCCTATAGGAGCTTTCTGCATTATTTTTGTCTCTGCATTAAGTTGCAAAAGACTGCAAAATGAAGTTATCTTTGATGTTATCACATACTACATGAACATGTATTACTGTACATGTCTATAGAAGACTGAAATGTCACATATTTTCTCTTTCTAAACTACAGTTAAACTTGTATTAATCCATAACCCCATAAAAACACCTTTTTTACCCCTTTAGTTGGAATCTTAAAGCAGGTTGAAAGTAAAGCAGAATGCGCATTAAGGCACATTTTGCTTTACTTTCATCCTGCTTTAAGTGGTCACATATCTTCAAATGTAGAATCAGACAATGGGGTAAAGGGTTAAACTGCCCAATCTTGGAAGAAACATGCATATCTCTAGAGATAGGTGACTGCTTAATTTAGAAAAAAAGTGAAGCAGAAAGCTTTTTTTTTTTATATAATTATATAAAAAAAAAATATATATATATATATATACACACACTTTTCTCTGGCTTTAAGCTGCCCATGTATTAAAGAGAATTCTATCTTTTTGGCAGTGACTGGTCATTACATGTTTGACTGTACATACTTATATACCTAGAACTTAGAATGCTGGAATGTCACATCATATCATATTTTCTGTCTTCCTAAGACACTAATTATAATATATTTTATGTAGAATTACATCATCTTTTTCAGCCTGCGGAAATATTATATGTTTGAACTTAGAAATCTGTCACATACTCTTCTAAAATGAACATTTTTTTGTATTTATATATATGAACCATGCAACAGTCTAAAATATTGGACACTGATCCAATACCATTTTACTCCATATAAGATGAGGATCCTGCATCTGTGATGATGATGATGATATCTGATCAAGATTATATGTCCACTCAAAGTCATATAATGATGCTTCATCCCTTCCTTGTAGTTCCAGGGCTCCAGATAAGTAGAGTTTTTCAAAAATTAAAATCTTTATTTCTGCATTAAACCCTATGGTGTCACTACTCATTAGAATCGTCTCGAACAGACGATTGTAATGAGTAGTAACACCATATAATTTGGAAATGAAATGAGTGAGAAAATGTTGGATTTTTTCAGTTTACTCTCTCTTATCTGTATAAGTAACACCATATGATTTGGTGCTGAAATGAGTTAGAAAATGTTGGATTTGTTTGGAAAACTCCTTCTTATATTATAATCTGGAGCCCTGGGCTATGGTCAACATCGGCTCATTACTCCTTTAGGAGCTATCTGCTTTACATTCATCCTGCTTTATGCAGTCACCTGTCTAAAACACTAAAAATAAGCATTGTTTTCAAAGCCAAACAAAACCTGTCAAGTTGTCATGGCTTCACTGTATATTCTAATAATATTTGCTGATTGAAATATTGTTATGTGCTCATACTGGGATAGAGGGAGAGTCAGTGGGTTTGTATTGGACCTGGTTAGTCTCAAGGAACCAACACTAATCTAATCTCTATTGTATGAATATCATGAATTTATGATTTCTGATTTGCCATGACATGGGATATGTCAACATGCGTATTTATTGATCACAACTGATTCTGGACTGTTAAAGTTTGTACCCTTTCATTTACACAAGCACAAAAATATTATAACCCCTTTACCCATTTCTCTGCGTGAAGACTTTTATAACCCTCTTCCCTTTCCTGAGGATTGTACTGAAATAAGAATTCAGTGATAGTGTTAAATGTTGCCTTAACCCATTCAAGCCTTGTGATGAGTATTCCCATCCTTTAACCCATTAATTACTCCATATAGCCTGTTGCTAGTTTTGTGATGAGTATTCCCATCCTTTAACCCATTAATTACTCCATATAGCCTGTTGCTAGTTTTGTGATGAGTATTCCCATCCTTTAACCCATTAATTACTCCATATAGCCTGTTGCTAGTTTTGTGATGAGTATTCCCATCCTTTAACCCATTAATTACTCCATATAACCTGTTGCTAGTTTTGTGATGAGTATTCCCATCCTTTAACCCATTAATTACTCCATATAGCCTGTTGCTAGTTTTGTGATGAGTATTCCCATCCTTTAACCCATTAATTACTCCAAATAGCCTGTTGCTAGTTTTGTGATGAGTATTCCCATCCTTTAACCCATTAATTACTCCATATAGCCTGTTGCTAGTTTTGTGATGAGTATTCCCATCCTTTAACCCATTAATTACTCCATATAGCCTGTTGCTAGTTTTGTGATGAGTATTCCCATCCTTTAACCCATTAATTACTCCATATAGCCTGTTGCTAGTTTTGTGATGAGTATTCCCATCCTTTAACCCATTAATTACTCCATATAGCCTGTTGCTAGTTTTGAAAACAGGTGACCACTTAAAGCAGATTGAAAGTAAAGCAGAATGCGCCTTTAGGCGCATTCTGCTTTACTTTCAGACTGCTTTAAGATATCATCTGCTAGAATATAGAAAATATTTATTGTGGTACATATTCATAAGTGTGTAAATTGGAACTATTTTCCTCTATGGATGAATAATTTAGAGATGTAAAAAGGCGTATTTATGGGGTGGTGGGTTAAGAGTCTACACTAGTGCTATTCAAACTGTGAAGACATCGATCAGAGGTCTCAGACCTGAGACAGGCCATTTTGATAAGGATCTAACTATTTCATTATTTACAAAACCTATAATATTAAAACACCCTAATTAATCTGAAATGGACCACTTAATATGAAATTGAATTTTGTCCATTAATTTTGATGTTTCAGGAGAGAATATGCTTTACTGCTTTACTTTCATCTTATATTTGGAAACTAACTGCCTTTATTGGCTTTAACCAAGAACTGCATGTAATATGATTATATAAATTAACAGTATAACTATCATATTTGTTTGTCTTCTTTCAGATATATTTGCACCTGCGATACTACACATGCCCTAACGAGCAGCGATGGATCATCCGAATCCTGTTCATAATTCCAATTTACAGCTTTACCTCCTTTCTCAGCTTGATGTTCTTCAGCAATGACAACTACTATGTGTACTTTGATAGTGTCAGAGATTGCTATGAAGGTAGGTCGTGACAGGTGAAGATCTAGAGACATCTATATAGCCCATTACTCCATAGCCTGTTTCTATTTTTAGCTCACCTGAGCTAGCTCAGGGTGAGCTATTGCAATCCTTGATTGTCCGGCGTCCGTCGTGCGGTGTGCGGCGTCAACAATTTTAGTGTTTACACTCTAGAGACTACAATTTTTATCCAATCTTTCTCAAACTTGCTCAGATGGTATATTGCCATAAGAGTTCGGATGAGTTCGATTATGGTTGAAATCGGACAAATAGGTCATGAGGTATCTACCTTTGAACTGCTGAAAATGCCATATTTAACAGTGTTTACACCTTAGAGGCCACAGTATTTATCCAATCTTTCTAAAACCTGCTCAGATTGTATATGACCATAAGAGTTCGAAAGAGTTCGATTTAAGTTGAAATCGGACAAATAGATCAAGAGTTATCTGCCTTTGAATTGCTGAAAATGCCATATTTAACGGTGTTTACACTCTAGAGGCCACAGTATTTATCCAATCTTTCTAAAACCTGCCCAGATTGTATATGACCATAAGAGTTCGGATGAGTTTTATTTTGGTTGAAATCGGACAAATAGATCAAGAGTAATCTACCTTTGAATTGCTGAAAATGCCATTTTTAACGGTGTTTACACTCTAGAGTTCACAATTTTTACCAAATCTTTCTTAAACTTGCTCAGATTGTATATTACTATAAGAGTTCAGATGAGTTTGATTATGGTTGAAAGCAGACTTATAGGTCGAGAGTTATATACCTTTGAATTGCTGAAAATGCCATATTTAACGATGTTTACACTCAAGAGGCCACAAATTTTATCCAATCTTTCTCAAACTTACTCAGATTGTATATTACCATAAGACTTCGGATGGGTTCAATTTTGGTTGTAATCGGAGTAATAGGTCAAGAGTTATCTACCTTTGAATTGCTGAAAATGATATATTTAACAGTGTTTACGCTCTAGAGGCCACAATATTTATCCAAGCTCTCTCAAACTTGCCCATATTGTATATGACCATAAGAGTTGGAAAAAGGGTGATTATGGTTGGAATCAGACAAATAGATCAAGAGATATCTACCTTTGAATTGCTGAAAATGCCATATTTTACAGCGTTTACACTCTTGCAACTACAGTTTTCAATGGATTTTGATTATACTTGAACACAAAGGATGTAGCTATACGTTCTCGAAGGAGTGCAATTATTGTTGAAATGTAATCATTGTTGCAATAGTTACCTGCCCTTGATATACTTTGAAATGCTAGAAAAAGGCTTAATTTCAGTATTGTTTAGGCTCTAGTTATCTGCCTTTGATGTACTCTACTATACTACAGTAGGTCGACAAACTTGAATGGATTTAGAATAAAACCGGTGAAATTCAAAGGTAAAGCTATCAGGCTTCATTACAAATAGTGAGCGATATCAGGGCCTTCAGGCCCTCTTGTTTTGTTGAAAACCTGTTGATAATAAGAGTAGCTAGGGCATTGCGCCTTGGTTTTCTGTTCCCTCTCCTCTCTCTCTCGAGAGAGTGTCCAATTAGCCCATAGATGGCAGAAACGGATTTTAAACAAACAAACCAACCTAGTTTTGAAGACAGGGAACCACATAAAGCAGGTTGAATGTAAAGCAGAATGCGCCGTAAAGTGCATTTTGCTTTACTTTCAACCTGTTTTAAGTTACCATCTGCAAGGATATAGAAACCATTTGTTACAGTGTATTATTCATGACTGTATAAAGAGGAACTATTTCTTCAGTGGAGGAATATATTCAAGACTTAAAAAGGCATATTTATGGGTAATGGGTTAATATTTACTCCACCACATAAGTTCAAAAACAGATATTCAGCTCACTGCATTGATTTGAAAACAGGTGGCAGCTTAAAGCAAGATGAAAGTAAAACAAAAAGCTGAAGGAGCTTTCTCAATTAATATTTCCATTTTACTTAAAGCAGTATAATGCCTTATGCAAAGTAAGATACAGATGATTTGTGCATGTGACAATGGCCTTAAAACAGAAATAGCTATATCGTATATGTACGTGATTGATTTAGCTGTGTCTAAACCTTTCATCCTTCTGTTCCATTTGATGAATTGAGTGTGGTGCCTTCATGGGAAGTCTATAGACTTGAGCCCTGCAATTTCTCCTAGATGTGTGTGTGTTATTGTCCAGGCAGTGCAAGAAAGTCAGTGTGTTATCCTTACAGTCAGGGATCCAGATATGGGGAGTTTTTTCCAAATCTGAAATCCTTATGTCTCCCTCTGTGACTACTCACTGCAAATGACCATAAGATTAGGATTAAGCCTTTTATGCACTGTTTCAGGTACAAATCGGGAACTGGTGCAAAGGAGAAAATATTTCTTTAGTTTACTCCCTGTCTTAACCCATTACCCCATAAATATGCCGTATTTATTCCTCCACTGAAGCAAATAGTTTCACTTTATATAGTCATAAATAAGCACTATAAGAAACAGAAAGGAATGTAGCTTAAAGCAAGCTGATAGTAAAGCAGAATGCCCCTTAAAATCCATTGAATCTGCTTTACTTTCAACCTGCTTTAAGTGATAACCTGTCTTCAAAACTAGGGACAGGCTACGGGGTAACGGGTTAAGACAGATAATCTATCACTACTATAATGAGGGAATAAAGAATTTGAGATGTTGTACTCTGTGTGCAGATTTTGTTTTCTTATTAACTTTCAACAATAATTATAATCTGCATTTTTAATTTCCATTGCAATTATAAATTTTTAATCAATTTTGTGTATGAAAATGTGTTTCCTTATTAAAATTCCCAGTTTTGAGTTTGTCAAAGTCAGATTAGTGCAACCAAATTGTTAGATTTATGAACAATTTCAAATAATCATTTCCAAAGATTGGGGTCAGATTGAATCTTTTCATTATACAGTTACCACTCAGTAGATGGCCACTGAGTAAACTTACACACAGGTGGTTGCTTAATGCAGGATAAAAAAGTAATGCAGAAAGTTGTCACCTTTTAGCTTTTCTTTTGTCCTGCATTTTAACCAATTACTCCATAGCCGGTTTCTAATATTGAAGATAGTTGGCCACTTAACCCTTTACCCCATAGCCTGTTTTAAGTTTTGAAGATAGGTGACCATTTAAAGCGGGTTGAGAGTAAAGCATATTGTGCCTTAAGGCACATTATGCTTTACATCCAGCCTGCTTTAAGCTACCGTTTGCTAGGATATAGAAAATAATTATTTTGTTACATGTTAATGACTGTATAAATTGGAAATAATTTCTTCATTCGAGGAAAAAATCAATTGCGTAAAAAGGCACATTTATGGGGTTATGGGTTAATAATACAAAATTGACTGTGTTATAATTATTAAGTGTGCCTTTTTGAGATATCATAAATTGTACTAAAATGAGCTTTCATGTTGGAATAGTGCCGAAAAGCTTCTTCACTCTTGTACCGTGTTTTTGGCATTTATTAGAAGGAGAGGGATTAACCCTTTACCCAATAGCTTGTTTGTAAGACAGGTGCCCACTTAAAGCCTGTTGAAAGTAAAGCAAAATGTGCCTGAAGGTACATTCTGCTTTACTATCAGCCTGCTTTAAGCAACCATCTGCTAGGATGAAGAAAAAAGTTCTTAAGCTGCACATTCATGACTGTATAAAGTAGAAACTATTTTCCTTAGTGAAGAATAAATTTAATGAAGGTGTAAAAATTGAATATTTATGGTGTAATGAATTAAACTGGCGTACATGGTATGTGCACACTTATGGTGTCTTAACCCATTACCCCATAAATACACCTTTTTACCCCTTAAATTTATTCCTCCATTGGAGAAAGTAGTTCCACAGTTATATAATTTTATATATCCTTTCCACGCCCATAACGTATTAAAACGTTTTGACATTTATGGCACATTTTGGCTTCTGTAGAATGAAAAGTTATGATTCGCAGATCGCGTTGGAAGACTTCTGAAAGGCCAGGTTCGGCACTTCCTATTTCTAGAATATCAATGGTCTCCTGCAAAATGTGACACTTTCAGGCAGCATCGAAAATGGATCCAGACACAAATTTGCAAGATTGGAAATTGCGTTAACGCGATTTAAATATGGTGCCTCTAAAAATAGATTGTCACTTTCAGTTTCGTTTTGACACGTCAGAGTAGTTTTGAGATGTCAGAGTGTAGTGTTTATTCAGAAAATGAGCTCCAAACTCTGTGTTATGAGTACAAAATCGGTCAGGCTTGCTAAGGATATGTACAGTACCATTAGAGATATTTTGTATATAGTAAACACGGTAGCTTGAAGCAGGCTGAGAGTAAAGCAGAATGCACCTTAAGGCGCATTCTGCTTTCCTTTCAACCTGCTGTAAGTAGCCACACGTTTTCAAAACTAGAAACAGGCTATGGGGTAATGGGTTAAGATAGATAAATCTTTCAAAAGTTATGTTGCCACATAATTCCTAGGATAGATCTGCCCCTGTAATGATAATCAAATAAGATTTTGAGTATTCAGTAACAAACCTGTTAGGCACAACAGTGCCAAGAATTGTCTGCCTGACTGCCTGCCGTAGGGCCAATCATGCCAGAACAACTGCTAAATGTCAGACCTATTAACACTGCAGTCACATTGTAGGTGGTTCACATTTACATGCTCAACAGTAGGTTGTTACAGTATCATGAACAGTACAGTTAGTTTACACAGCATTCTTGTTAACTTTTTACACCTTTAATTTATTACGGGGTCTTCCTCCACCTGTAATGAGCTGGACGTCGCGATATGACTGAAATACTGTTGAAAGCGAGGTAAAATCAAAACAAATCAAAATCAAATTAATTTATTGCGACACCGAAGAAAATAGTTCCACTTTATACAGTCATGTATGCCCCATAGGAAATATTTCCTGTATCCTAGCATAATTATGGTAGTTGAACCCTAGTCACACATATATGCCTCATTTGCAAACAGTGTACATGTGAAGAAGCTGTACACTTGTCCTATGCAAACAGTGTAGACCCTGATCAAAGGAGCCCTCTTGTCATGGTCTACACTGTTTGTCATTTTGACATATATTGTAAAAATCAGCCCTAAAAAGCCAATCATGGACTGGACTAAATTGAAAACTAGAATTGTTCAATTGAGGTTTCAGGGAGGAAAGGGTTAAAACAGACTGAAAGTAAATCAGAAGGCACCTTGAGAGGCATTCTGCTTTAATTTCAGCCAGCTTTAAGCTACCATCTACTAGGATATAGAAAATATGAAATTTGATATGTATTTGTGATTGCATAAATTGGAACTATTTTCTTCAGTGGAGGATTGAATTAAAAGCTTAAAAATGGAGTAAAAGGTTACACTATTATGCAGAATATTGACTGTTATTTTATTCTTGCCGTGCATTAAAAAGAAGGGCAGCTGTTTTTAGCTCACCTGAGCCGAAGGCTCAAGGTGAGCTGTTGTGATCGTCCGTCGTCCGTCTGTCCGTCCGTCCGTCCGTCTGTCCGTCCGTTCAAATTTACTTCAAGCGACATCTCCTCTGAAACCGCGAGTTTGAGGGAAAAACTAACATGCTCACGGTGTTCCTTGGATGCTTATCTACAGAAATTGTTAAAATAAAACTCAAATGTGGACTAATAATTGAAATTTATTAAAAAAAGTGAAAAACTTTAAACAAGTTTTTAGCTCACCTGAGCTAGCTCAGGGTGAGCTTTTGCAATCCTTGAATGTCCGGCGTCCGGCATCCGTCGTGCGTCGTCAACAATTTTAGTGGTTACACTCTAGAGGCCACAATATTTATCCAATCTTTCTCAAACTTGCTCAGATGGTATATTGCTATAAGAGTTCGGATGAGTTTGATTATGGCTGAAATCGGACAATTAGGTCATGAGTCATCTGCCTTTGAATTGCTGAAAATGCCATATTTATCAGTGTTTACACTCTAGAGGCCACAATATTTATCCAATCTTTCTAAAACTTGCCCAGATTGTATATCACCATAAGAGTTCGGATGAGTTTGATTTTGGTTGGAATCGGACATATAGATCAAGAGCAATCTACCTTTGAATTGCTGAAAATGCCATATTTAACGGTGTTTACACTCTAGAGGCCACAATTTTTATCCAATCTATCTAAAACGTGCTCAGATTGTAAATGACTATAAGAGCTCAGATGAGTTTGATTATGGTTGAAATCAGACATATTGGTTGAGAGTTATCTACCTTTAAATTGCTGAAAATGCCATATTTAACGATGTTTACACTCTAGAGGTCACACATTTTATCCAATCTTTCTCAAACTTACTCAGATTATATATTACCATAAGACTTTGGATGAGTTCAATTATGGTTGTAATCGGATCAATAGGTCAAAAGTTATCTACCTTTGAATTGCTGAAAATGATATATTTAACAGTGTTTATGCTCTAGAGGCCACAATTTTTATCCAAGCTCTCTCAAACTTGCTCAAATTGTATATGACCATAAGAGTTCGTAAAAGGGTGATTATGGTTGGATTCGGACAAATAGATCAAGAGATATCTACCTTTGAATTGCTGAAAATGCCATATTTTACAGCATTTACACTCTTACAACTACAGTTTTCAATGGATTTGATTAAACTTGTACACAAAGAATGTAGCTATACGTTCTGGAAGGAGTGCAATTATTGTTGAAATGTAATCATTGTTGCAATAGTTACCTGCCCTTGATATACTTTGAAATGCTAGAAAAAGGCTTCATTTCAGTATTGTTTAGGCTCTAGTTATCTGCCTTTGACAGTAGGTCGACAAACTTGAATGGATTTAGAATAAAACGGGTGAAATTCAAAGGTAAAGCTATCAGGCTTCATTACAAATGGTGAGCGATATCAGGGCCTTCAGGCCCTCTTGTTTGTAAAAAACCACTGTTCCCACACCTTAGATATTGCATGAATAGTATCTTCTACTAAATCACTTTCAAAATTGTAAAAAATCAAAACCCTAGGGTCAAATTTGACTCAACCCTTGTCATATCAGTGCAATTTGATGCAGGTCTGACAGTAACAAGAAATATCTTTAAAAAAGATATTCGGCGGAATGAGTGGTTGAACTAAGGCTATATAGATGGGTGTGCAAAATTGAATTAAATTGAGGTTTTCAAAGAATATATATCTTGGATTGAAAAGCAAAAAATACAAGTATTCAATTGAAACAGTAACTTTTATTTAAAATGCAAAACTATCATGTACAGAAATGCAAAACAAAACAATAATTTAACTCATATCCTAGCTACTGGTAGGAGATCCTCACATTAATCTATTGTTCCATTCATAGAGTTTCTTGAAACAAACTATAGCATACACAAATGTACAGATACAACAATCTACTGTACTTCACTCTTGTAAATAATGATGAAACAACACAATTGTGTTTAACTCACTTGAGGCTATTCATATATAAAATATTGCTTTTAATGTATGGCAAATGTGTACAAATAGTTAACAATTAAAACAAATTGGTTGTAAACAATTACGAAACACCTAGCTTCCTCTGTGTATCTATAAATAGATTTCAGATCATATCTTAAAATAGAAGCATAATTTTGTCAACAGTGGAAACTTCTGTGGCATAATTCATCAGACCTTAGTGTAGTAAACAGCCAGCCTGTATCTCTAAATTTTACACCCACAGTCCACATCATGTAAAACTGTAATGGGACATAAACCAGCCTACAGGGCTCCAGATAAGAGTGAGTAAACTAAACAAATCACATTTTTTTCACCTCTTTTAGCACCAAACCCTATGGTATTACCACTCATTTTGATTGTCTTGAAGAGACAATTCATATGTATAGTGACACCACAGGGTTTAATGCACAAATAAAGATTTTAAGTTTTGAAACAATTCCCTTATCTGGAGCCCTGGCTACTATCCAATCAGACTATTCAGTTTCAACAGGTGCTCTTAATTCTAAATTTCTGATCAAATATTATTGGTTGAAATGTGTGGCCAAATATAAAGTGTGTCTATATAGAAAACAGTCAGCTCCGCCGAAAAACTCTCTAATGATCCGTTTTTACACAGACCCATTGTATCTTCCAGGCTAAGAAGCTACCCTTATACTAAATGCAACATTTTTGCAACAGTTTGGATCCAGGTCAGATGCCACATAATGCTGCATCTAATCTGGATCTAAACTATTTGCCACTCATTTACATATTTTCTTATATTTAGAAAATATAAGTTATTATTTTTTACATATTTCACATACAAACATTTGGAGCAGACAACAGTTCAGCATGATAATAGCAATTTCTCTGAGGGACCGTCTGTTATTGCATAATTGACCCATAGCTAGCTCTGAACTCAGGTCACTGAGATATATAGCAGAAATGATGATGTCTGCTATTTTATGCTCAAGTACAACTTAGTTCGAGGCATATTGCTATTGGTCTGTCTGTTTGTTTGTTTGTATTTTGTTTGTTTGTTTATCTTTCTGTCTATCAGTCCACGATTAATTCTTGGCCATAAACAGTATGGATCCAGGTCAGATGCCACATAATGCTGCATCTAATCTGGATCTAAACTATTTGCCACTCATTTACATATAGTTTCTTATATTTAGAAAATGTAAATAATGATATTTATTAACCTATTAACCCATACATATTCCTTTTTATGTCTTTAATTTATTCTTCCACAGAAGAAAATAATTTCACTTTATACAGTCATTGTTGTCTTTAACAATTGCTTCAAATGACATCTACTCATATACAGCTGAAAAGATTTCAACCAAACTTTACACGAATGTTCCTTGGGTCAAGTTCTTTCAAAATTGTTCAAAGAATTAAAAACAATGTAGAACTCTGGTTGCCATGGCAACCAAGTGAAAAAATAAGGAAATCTTAAAAAATCTTCTTGTCTGAAACTACAAGGGCCAGATCTTAGACATTTGTCACATAGCATCATCTACAGGTCCTCTATCAAGTTTGTACAAACTATGCCCCTGGGGTCTTCACAGTTTTACATAGAGTTATATAGTGAAATTTTCAAACGTCTTCTCCTCTGAAACTAATATGGCCAGAGCTTTGATATCTGGCATGGTGACACTTTTAGATGTCCTATACCAATAAAGGTTCAAATGGTTCTGGTCGATTGCATATCATCTACAGGTCCTCTATCAAGTTTGTACAAATTATGCCCCTGGGGTCAAAATTAGCCCCACCCCGGGGGGGGTCACAGTTTTCAAACGTCTTCTTTTCTGAAGCTAATATAGCCAGAGCTTTGATATTCGGCATGGTGTTACTTCTAGATGTCCTTTATCTATTTTGTTCAAATGGTTCCAGTCTGTTGCATATGTAGGTCACAGGAGCTAAAAATAGATTTTTTCAATGGAAACTTAAAAAAAGTCTTCTTGTCTAGAACCCTAGTACCATGATCTTAGATATTTGGAACATAGCATCATCTACAGGTCCTCTATCAAGATTGTTCAAATTATGCCCCTCCGGTAAAAAAAGACCCCGTCCTGGACATAAATCATTATCTCCATTTTGATGTACAGCTATTCTCAGGTGAGCGACATATGCCCCATGGGGCTCTTGTTATTCAAAGATCTTCTTCTTGGAAACCACTGGGCCAATTTCATCAAAACTTCATAGGATTGTTCCTTGTAGGGTACTCTCTCAGATTTCTTCAAATTTAGGTCATCCAATTGAAATTGTGGTTGCCATGGCAACCAATTGAAAAAACTTTAAAAATCTTCTTGTCAAAAACTACAGGTCTGAATTGAAAATAATTTTACCCAAATGTGCCATTGGTGACCCTCTATCAGATTTCTTAAAATAATTTTCCTATCTTTAAAAACATGGGCGCTTGTGGGTGGGGCAGATTTTCCTTATATGGCTATATAGTGAAAACTTTAAAAATCTTCTTGTCCAAAACTACTGGTCCGATTTGAAAGTAATTTTATGCAAATGATCCATGGGTGACCCTCTACCAGATTTCTTTAAAATTATTTTGATATCTAAAAAAACATGGCCGCCAGTGGGTGGGGCACGTATTCCTGATGTTACTGTATGGTAAAAACTTTAAAAATCTTCTTCTCTGAAACTGTTGGTCCAAATTGAAAATAATTATACACAAATGGTCAATTGATAACCATCTACCAGATTTCTTAAAATCATTTTGTTATCTTAAAAAACATGGCCGCCAGTGGGTGGGGCACGTTTTCCTTTTGTTACTGTATATTAAAGATTTTAAAAATCTTCTTCTCTGAAACTACTGGTCCATATTCAAAAATATTTTACACAAATAGTCAATTGATGACCCTCTACCAGATTTCTTAAAATCATTGTGTTATTTTAAAAAACATGGCCGCCAGTGGGTGGGGTAAGTTTTCCTTTTATTTCTGTATAGAACAATTTTAAAAATCTTTTTCTCTGAAACTACATGTTGGTCTGATTTAAGAATGATTTTACAAATAATGATTAATGGGTGACCCTTTGCCAGTTTTCTTCAAATAAACAACATGTCCACCAGTGGGTGGTGGTGAATAAGAAAACTTAATCATTATTGGTCCATTACCATCACCGTAATCATGGGTACCAGGTGAGCGATTTAGGGCCGCATGCGGCTCTTGTTTTGTATTCAATCAGATTCAGAATTTAATCCTCAGTTTTGACACACATTTGATAGAAAACCTCTCAGAAATAGATTAAATTGCAAAATATTCAAATTGATTGAAATTTAATTAAAAAGTGAAGCTGTATCATTTTACATGTTTATTTTTCGTCTTCAAACAGTAAAAGCCTAAAAGTCTTGCAATGTCTCTATTAAGAAATTTAGAATTTATTGAGCCCTGAAAAATTATAAGAATCAAGCCTGTATTTACTCTTTGCCATGCTGGGTAGTTTTTTTCGTCTGCAAACTTTGTCGTCTGCTATTAATCTAAAATTAGTTTTTAGCTCACCTGAGCACAAAGTGCTCAAGTGAGCTATTGTGATCGGTCGTCGTACGTCGGTGTCGGTGTTGGTGTCATCCGTTCACAATTTCTTTCAAACAACTGCTTCTCTGAAACCAATGGCCCAATTTTAACCAAACTTGGTCAAATACATAATGTAGTTGTGAGCTTTAAAAATTGTTAAAAAAAAGTGGGTGGGGCAATCGGTCATGTTGCTATGGCAACCATGCACAATATCTTAAAAAATCTTCTTGTCAAGAACGACTGGTCCGATTTCAATTTGGTTTTCACCAAAATGTTTGTCAATTAATATACTTTCAAAATTGTTCAAAGAATTTTGATCCGTCAAAAAACATGGCCGCCAGAGGGCGTGGTCAATTTCCGTACTTACATCATCAGTTTTACATAGACTTATATAGGAAAACCTTTAAAAATCTTCTTCTCTGAAACCGTAAGGTCCAGACCTTTTATATTTTGCATCTAGCTTAACATTATGGTCCTCTACCAAAATTGTTCAAATCATGACCCCTGTGTCAATAATGGACCCGCCCTGGGGCTTATCAGTTTTACATAGACTTATATAGGAAAACCTTTAAAAATCTTCTTCTCTGAAACCATAAGGTCCAGACCTTTTATATTTTGCATCTAGCTTTACCTTATGGTCTTCTACCAAAATTGTTCAAATCATGACCTCCATGTCAAAAATGGACCCGCCCTGGGGCTTATCAATTTTACATAGACTTATATATAAGGAAAACCTTTAAAAATCTTCTTCTCTGAAACCATAAGGTCCAGACCTTTTATATTTTGCATCTAGCTTTACCTTATGGTCCTCTACCAAAATTGTTCAAATCATGACCCCCATGTCAAAAATGGACCCGTCCCGGGGCTTATCAGTTTTACATAGACTTATATAGGAAAACCTTTAAATCTCTTCTTCTCTGAAACCATAAGGTCCAGACCTTTTATATTAATTTTTGCATCTAGCTTTACCTTATGGTCCTCTACCAAAATTGTTCAAATCATGACCCCCGTGTCAAAAATGGACCCGCCCTGGGGCTTATCAATTTTACATAGACTTATATATAAGGAAAACCTTTAAAAATCTTCTTCTCTGAAACCATAAGGTCCAGACCTTTTATATTTTGCATCTAGCTTTACCTTATGGTCCTCTACCAAGATTGTTCAAATCATGACCCCAAGGTAAAAAATGGCCCCGCCCCTGGGCTTATCAGTTTTAAATAGACTTATATAGGAAAACCTTTAAAAATCTTCTTCTCTGAAGCCGTAAGGCCCAGACCTTTTATATTTGGCATCTAGCTTTGCCTTATGGTCCTCTACCAAGATTGTTCAAATCAAGGCCCCCCAGATCAAAAATGGCCCTGCCCTTAGGACTTATAATTTTTACAAAGACTTATGTAGTAATTAAAACCTTTAAAAATCTTCTTCTCTGAAACTGTAAGGCCCATACCTTTTATATTTGGCATCTAGCTTTGCCTTATGGTCCTCTACCAAGATTGTTTAAATCATGAACCCAGGGTCAAAAATGGCCCCGCCCCGGGGCTTATCAGTTTTACATAGACTTCTACAGGAAAATCTAATTCTGAGTTGTTTCAATTTCATGCAACAGTCCACATACATGCAATGACAAACTTCATTATGCATCGAGTATAACACAATAGTTCCTCAGGAGAGCGATTTAGGGCAGCATGCTGCTCTTGTTTCTAAATGTCTTTCAAAACATGGTCAGAGTGTCAAACAATTTGGATCCAGATGAGACACCGGGTTACCCGGTGTCTCATCTGGATCCAAACTGTTTGCAAAGGTAATCACTGTGGCAGATATATCCGCTGCTAGCATGCACAGAGTTAATCTAACGCTAAAATTGGGTATATTTATAGCCTATAAAATATTATGAAAGGTGGCAGCTGACTGCAGGAAAAAGAATATTGTTTTCCTGCACTCACCCTTTTACTGTCAATAATACCAAACGACGCCTTTGCAGACAGTAACTGTTGAATCCTGATCAGATGTCATGTAACACAGCATCTGATCAAGATCCAAACTGTTTGACACTCATATCGATATTTCCATAAATCTAACTTTGAAACAATATAGCAGACAGCAATACTGAAGCAGATGACAATATGGCAGTGCATAAAGGGGTAAAAATCTCACCATAGGTTATTACAGTGGAGAAGAGGACGTCATTCTTTACTGTTTAAATGCAAACTATACGGAAATGCATTGCAATAAAATGCAAAAAATGACAACTCTTTTGACAATTCTGTATGTTAATTACAATCTGAATGGCAAACAGTTTGAAGCCTGATCAGACGCTGTGTTGCCCAGGTTTTTATCTGGCACCAAACTGTTTGCAATGGAAATATTAGTTGCGTAAAGACATTTATTGGGAAAGGATAACGTTTTCTCCATTGTCCATTAATACAGGTTTGACTGTATTGAGGAAATTGCCTAGCACTTTGACATATTCTGGGCCACCTGAACCCACAAGATTTTTCTTGGTGTCTTGTTAGTTTTATTTCTTTACACTCTGGTGTTCCCCAGGGAGATCTGTTATTGGAGATTACTGTGGAGAATGGGATAAGAAGCTGTCTAAGCCAGTTGGTTAATTGAGAGTCTTCTTCACCTACCCCCCCCCCCACCTCTCTCCCAGGTTTCCCCACAAGCTTGTGCAACAGTCGATTTTGTGTCAACACTTTTCTTAACCCTTTCCCCCATAGAAGCGCCTTTTAGCGCATATTTTTAGCTCACCTGAGCCTTTGGCTCAGGATGAGCTATTGTGACCGCTCTTCGTCCGTCGTCAGGCGTCCGTCGTCCGTCCACATTTTCAAACAACATCTCCTCAGAAACCACTGACCCGATTTCAACCAAACTTTGTCAGAAGCATCAGTGACAAGGGGGAACGAAATCTTGTTCAAAGATTTTGGCTAGAGTTAATTCCCCTTGGTTTTGGACCAGATTTTCTAACATGACCATATAGACAACTTTTAATGCATAAGAAAATCTTTAAAAATCTTCTTCTCAGAAACCAAAAGGCCCTGGGGCTTATCAGTTTTTCTTAGGAAAACCTTTGAAAATCTTCTCTGAAACTATAATATTATGGTCTAGATCATTAATATTTGACATGTAGCTTTGCCTTATGGTCCTCTACCTAGATTGTTCAAATTATGACCCCGGGTCAAAATTGGGCACGCCCCGGGGCTTATCAGTTTTACATAGAGTTATATAGGAAAATCTTTAAAAATCTTCTTCTCTGAAACTGTATGGCCTAGATTATTAATATTTGACATGTAGCTTTGCCTTATGGTCCTCTACCTAGATTGTTTAAACTATGCCCCGGGTCAAAATTGGCCCTGCCCCGGGGCTTATCAGTTTTACAAAGACTTATATTGGAAAATCTTTAAAAATCTTCTTCTCTGAAACTGTATGGCCCAGATCATTAATATTTGACATGTAGCTTTGCCTTATGGTCCTCTACCTAGATTGTTCAAATTATGACCCCTGGGTCAAAATTGGCCCCGCCCCAGGACTTATCAGTTTTACAAAGACTTATATAGGAAAATCTTTAAAAATCTTCTTCTCTGAAACTGTATGGCCCAGATCTTTAAAATTTGACATATAACTTTGCCTATGCTCCTCTACGAAGATTGTTCAAATTATGACCCCATGGCCAAAAATGGCCCGCCCTTGGACTTATCAGTTTTTCATAGAAAAACCTTTAAAAATCTTCTTCTCTGAAACTGTAAGGCCCGGATCATTTATATTTGAAATGTAGCTTTGCCTTATAGTCCTCAACCAAGATTGTTCAAATTATGAACCCCGGGTCAAAATTGGCCCCGCCCCGGGGCTTATCAGTTTTACATAGACTTATATAGGAAAACCTTTGAAATTCTTCTTCTCTGAAACTGTAAGGCCCAGTTCTTTAATATTTGTAACATAGCTTTGCCTTGTGATCCTCTACCAAGATTGTTCAAATTATGACCCCCGGGCCAAAAATGGCCCCGCCCTAGGGCTTATTAGTTTTTCATAGGAAAACCTTTCAAAATCTTCTTCTCTGAAACTGTAAGGCCCAGGGCATTTATGTTTAACCTATAGCTTTTCCTTATGGTCCTCTACCAAGACATTGTTCAAATTATGACCCCTTGATCAAATTTGGTCCTGCCCAGGAAAACCTTTAAAACTCTTTTTATAGCTATATAATATCACAATATTGTCTTGCCCAGTCAGCTTAGGTACAATGTTCTCAGGTGAGCGACTTGTGGGCCATGGCCCTCTTGTAATTTATTCCTCCACTGAAGAAAATAGTTCCAACTTATACAGTCTTAAACATTTACCATTAGATATATTTTCTATAGCCTAGCAGATGGTAGCTTACAGCAGGCTGAAAGTAAAGCAGAATGGGCCTTAAGGCGCATTCTGCTTTACTTTCAACCTGCTTCAAGTGGTCACCTGTTGTCAAATAGAAACCTTTTATGGGGTAAAGGGTTAACCCATTCAAGCTTAGTGTCTACTAAAGTGAACATTTGCAAATAGTGAAGACCCTGATTAGACGCCACATTACGCTGCATCTCATCAGGGTCTGCACTGTCTGCTATATCATATGAAATATATATTGCTTTACTGACATACACTGCAGTGTCTCTAGATCACCATTGTATGAAATCTTCCAGCAAGTATACTTGAAGAGCTCATTGCAATATCCTGGCATAAATTGGTTGATAAGGACTCCTTCTTACGCATTAACCCATTACCCCATAGCCTGTTTCTAGTTTTGATGCCAGTTGACCATTATAAAGCAGGTTGAAAGTAAAGCAGAATGCACCTTAAGGCACATTCTGCTTTACTTTCAGCCTGCTTGAAGCTAACTATCTGCTAGGATATAGAATATTTTTCTTATGGTGTATAAGATACTAACTGTATGAAGTGGAACTATTTTCTCCTTTGAAAGCATAGATTTAAGGCATAAAAAGACATATCTACCTGTCTATGATGTTATGGGTTAACCCAGAGTTCCAGAAATATTCAGCATAGAAATTAAGCTAGAGCTAATAGATAAAAAGGTTTTGACTATTTCAAGCACATCATGTCTGATTTCTAAAACTTTTGTATTTTATAAATTATATTGATTAAATCAAAATGTCTGACAATTTAGGGCTTCATCAGTATCCAAGATCCACGGCTTATGAACTTGATCTAGGCTCCTTATTTGAGTGACAAACCAGAGCTCCAGATAAGGGGAGAATTTCAAAAACTAAAATCTTTATTTCTCTATTAAACCTTAAGGTGTCACTACTCATTAGAATGGTCTCTTCGAGACGATTCTAATGAGTAGTAACACCATAGGATTTGATGCTAAAATGAGAAATGGTCGGATTTGTTAAGTTTACTCCCTTTTATCTGGAGCCTGTGACAATCAGTTATGTTTGAAGAATAGACAGTACAAGAGGTTTATTGAATTTTCCTTGGAATATGTCTCATCTGTATTCAGACCGTGACTGTTCTTGCTCTTTAGTTTAGAAGAAAAGCCCTTGGATAATGATGATTGCAATACGAGATTTAGTTGTGATAGATGATTGCCTTTCTGCTTAGCCAGCAAACCGGTTTGAATTGTGTGTATAGTAATAGTATGGAGATGGTTGTCCTCGACGTAGCGACAATCGGTTCACCACTAGTGTCCTCAACACATTCAAATCGTAGTGACAATACCGATCATCAATAACAAACTAAGTGTAGCTCTGAAAAGTATACTTAATTGTCCTATGCAAACAGTGTAGACCCTGATCAGAGGGCTCCTGTCGGTCGGGCTCCTGTCGGTCGGGCTCCAGTCGGCACTGTTTGTAATTTTGCAATATATTGTTAAAATCAACCCTAAATAGTAAAAAACAGACTGTACGCAATTGGAAATTGGAATTGACCATTCAAAGTTTCAGGGGAGAATGCAACAATAATTGAGCATGTCATCTGTCCATTATGGGACATGTTGTATCTTTGATGGCATGAAAATAATGTAGTGTTTATTTCACTACTGTCAATTTCAGTTTGAGCATGCGTGAGACTTTTAGAGTACATTTTGTACATGTATTTGCACGAAAGTATGAAGTGAGGCTTTTAGAGTATTGGCACAAACGTATAAACCAGTTTACCCAATAGCCTGTTTCTAGTATTGAATATAGCTGACCACTTAGCGCAGGTTGAAAGTATAGAAGAAATAATGTGCCTTAAAGACTGCATTCTGCTCTACTTTCAGCCTGCTTTAAACTACAATCTGCTAGGTAATAGAAAATATTTTTTATAATAATGCATATTAATGACTGTATATAAAGAACCATTTTCTTCAGTGGAGAAATGAATTAAAGATGGGTGAATGCTTAAAGCAGACTGAAAGTAAAGCAGAAATCTCCTTTAGGGAGATTTCTGCTTTACTTTCAGACTTTTTCAATGTCACCCTTCAGGATATTGGAAAAATGTCTATGACTCTTTCACTATAGGTTAGAAATAGATATTTTTATGAGGAATATAGATAAACTTTAACGGCATGAAAAAGCATTTCTGTTAAGGATAGATTTCAAATATTAAATGAACACATAATATTGTATCTATAACCACTGTAAACAACAACCCTTGTGTGGTATATACATGTATATCTTTGATGTTGAAATTCTATTAGCATCTGATCAGGATGAAAATTACCAAAAGCCCGCATAAAAAACTCCTTGCAATTAAGCTCACTGGAAATCAATATTAATTTCATGTTTTATTTCAAGCTAGGTCCTTGAACACCAAGTTACATTTTCACATTGTCAGAATACCACTTACAGAAAAACCTGTGTTTAGCAGGAGTTTGCTAAAAGACATACAGATCTGAAGACAAGTGACTGTTAATTGTAGTAGAATGTTCTGCATTGTCATGCATTAACCCATTACTCTATATGCCACTCTTTGTTCTACACATTTAAGGAAAGTAATCCCCACATAGGAAAATTAAGTCATACCACAAAAGAGGGTATTTCTAGTTTCTGGTAGCTTAACCCTTAGCCCGCCAAATAAATTGTCGTCTGCTATATTTCTCGTCTGCTTCAAGTTTCAAAATGCTTCAAAGTTGCTCAAAATTGCTGAAAATGTTGTCTGAGTGTCAAACAGCTTGGATCCGGATGAGACGCCGAGTGACTCGGCGTCTCATCCTTATCCAAGCTGTTTGCATATGGAGCTATAGTCGTGAGTGGCAGGCTAAGGGTTAAAGCAGATTGAAGGTAAAGCAAAATGTTCCTTAAGGAGCATTTTGATTTACTTTAAACATGCTTTAAGTGGTGACCTGTCTTCAAAACCAGAAACAGGATGTGGAATAAAAATTAATGTAAAGCAAGACAAATAACTAGATATAGTTGGTCTTTGGTTGGTAATTAATTGTCTAGGGTTATGTGATCACTTTCAAAACTATGTGCAAATAACTGTTACAGTTCCTAACGGAAAGTAATTTAAAAATTTCATAATAAAAATCAAGTCTTAAAAAATTAAGGAAAAGGATTCTTCTGGTGTCAATTACATTGCACATGTATTAACTATCTTGCAACTTGCAGAAATATTCTCAGGAGTATTCTATGGTTAAATGCCTTCAGTCACGAAAACTTTGAACTCTAAAAACAGGTCATCTAAAAACTGCTTTCAAAATCTTGCTTGCTTATCCCTTTACCCCATAGCCTGTTTCTTGTTTTGAAGACAGGTGACTACTTAAAGCAGGTTGAAAGCAGTTTTGATCCAGGTCCCCCTCTGACAGATATTTATTATTGTTTGTCAAAACATCATCAAAGTCTCCATTCTCTTCTAAATTTCTGTTTGAAACTTGTGTGAATCAGAATCTGATTCTAAATTGGTGTGCTGGAAAATGTTGACTGTCTGGAGACTTGTTAATTACTTTTGATCAAGGTGATTGAACTGAGTATTTGCTGTGATTTTAACCTGTGATGCGATGGCATGTTTCTAATTTGAAATCAGGTTGCCACTTAAAGCAGGTTGATCGTAAAGCAGAATGCTCCTGAAATTAAAGCTGCTTCAACTCAGTTGTTTAACCCATTACTCCATAGATATGCATTTTAACACAATTTTTTTACCCCTATACTGAAGAAATATTTTCATTTTTTACAGTTATGAATAAATAAATAACAAACATTTCCTATATCCTATCAATACATTCTATATTCTGGTAGATGGTAGCTTAAAGCAAGCTGAAAGAAAAGCATAATGTGCCTTAAGGCACATTCTGCTTTACTTTCAACCTGCTTTAAGTGGTTACCTATCTTCAATACTAGAAACAGGCTATAGGGTAAAGGATTAAAGGTGTTTTATTGTCTGTATGTTCTCTATATATTTTCATTCAGCTGTCTGGAGAAGGTTCAGGCGTTACATTTAATCTGGTTTCTCCGTCTTCTATTTTTCAGCATTCGTAATATACAATTTCTTGAGCCTGTGTTATGTACTCCGTCTTCTATTTTTCAGCATTCGTAATATTCAATTTCCTGAGCCTGTGTTATGTTCTCCATCTTCTATTTTTCAGCATTCGTAATATACAATTTCCTGAGCCTGTGTTATGAGTACTTGGGAGGAGAGAGTTCCATTATGTCAGAAATTAGAGGGAAACCAATTAGGTAAGAATTGACTCAATCAATAAGACCAGACATTGATCATGAAATTATGTTATTAATGTAATATCATGGTCGTTTCATTTCCTTCTGTAAGTAAGAAATTGTCAGTCGTGTGTATTCTGGAAATGTTCGATTGTCAGACTTACATTTTACAGGACTGGCAGCTACTTAACCCCATTGCCTGTTTCTAGTTTGAATAAGAGGTGACCACCTTAAGCTGGTTATTATGAAGTAAAGCAGAATGTTAAGGCTCATTCTGCTTTACTTTCAACCTGCGTTAAGCTACTATCTGATAGAATATAGGATCTATATATTACAGTGTATATTCATGACTGCATAAATTGGAAGTACATTTGTGTATTTTCTTCAGTGGAGGACTAAATTAGAGGCGTAAAAAGACGTATATATTTATGGGGTAATGGGTTAATGTTGAATGTCAGCGATGGAGACAGCTCCTGGGTGAACTTTCTGCATTACCTAACTCTTTCAACACTAAGTAACTCTTGTGGGTTATTAGGTTCCCTTTTGGGTTGTTTTTAGTTACCAAAACATGAACCAGTCTACTTTGAATTCTGGGTATAAATTAAGTTTAATAAATACTGCTCTTAATTAGCAAACGGTGATTGACCCTGATCAGAGAGCTGCTATTAGGAACACTCTTATCTGGGTCTACAATGTTTGCAAAATTTGTAATGTGTATATTTTAAACAGGCCCATGATGTTGAAAGAGTTATTATAAATCTGTTTTTCCTGCCTTAATCTGCCACCAGTATTGCAACATTAGTATTTTGAAGCCAGATTGTGTGCCTAAGGTGCCTTTGTTGAGGAATAGTTTTTTAGCTCACCTGGCACGAAGTGCCAAGGTGAGCTATTGTGATCGCCCTGTGTCCGTCGTCTGTCGTCCGTCGTATGTCGTCAACTTTTTCTTTAAAGATCTTCTTCTGGGAAACTACTGGGTCAATTTCATTAAAACTTCATAGGATTGTTCCTTGTAGGGTACTCTCTCAGATTTCTTGAAATATAGGTCATCCAATTGAAATTGTGGTTGCCATGACAACCAATTGAAAAAACTTTAAAAATCTTCTTGTCAAAAACTACTGGTCCGAATTGAAAATAATTTTACCCAAATGTGCCATTGGTGACCCTCTATAAGATTTTTTAAAATAATGTTGATATCTTAAAAAACATGGCCGCTAGTGGGTGGGGCAGATTTTCCTTATGATACTGCATAGTTAAAACTTTAAAAATCTTCTTCTGTGAAACCGCTGGTCCAAATTGAAAATAATTTTACACAAATGATCCATGGGTGACCCTCTACCAGATTTTTAAAATGATTTTGATATCTTAAAAATCATGGCCGCCAGTGGGTGGGGCAAGTTTTCCCTATATTTCTGTATAGAAATTTTTCAAAAATCTTTTTCTCTGAAACTATTTGTCTGATTTAAGAATATTTTTTAAAAATAATGATGGGTGACGCTGACCCTTTCAAAGAATCTTCCTAGTTCAAACAACATGGCTGCCTGTGGGTGGGGGTTAATTTACCGGTGATGGCTTTTAGTCGAATTTTATCATTACTGGTCCATTACCATGACCGTAAACATGGGTACCAGGTGAGCGATTTAGGGCCGCATGCGGCTCTTGTTATGATCCAGAGGTTTATATTGACAGATTGGTATATATCATTCACTGCATCAGACATTAATAGACTTGATTTTTATTTCTACCTGATTTGTGGTATCAAGAAGTATAGTGAGGAAGACCAGGGCTACAGATAAGGGAAGTATTTCAAAACTAACATCTTTATTTCTGCTTTAAACCCTATGGTGTCAGTACTCTTTAGAATTGTCTCTTCGAGACGATTCTAATGAGTGAGACAATTTTGTATTTGTTCAGTTTACTCCCTCTTATCTGGGGCCCCTGGAAGACTCTTTCCACTTATACCATAATAATGTAGCTTTGATCAGTCAGACGTTAAAAAAAAATAGTTTTGTTTGAACCCATTACTCCATCATAGATACACACATGTAATTTAATCCTACATTGATTAAAAAATAGTTCCACTTTATACAGTTATAAAATCAACCATAAGAAATATTTTCTATATCTTAGCAGATGTAAGTTAAAAGGAGGTAGAAAGTAAAGAAAAATGTGCCTCAAGGTCTTATGGCTTTTGGTACATATTCATGACTTTATAATGTTGGAGTGGGGGGGGGGAGGGGTCCTCCATGGCTTAGTGGTGTAGTCACTGTGACTTACATCACTAAGCTCCTCACCGCTGTGTGTTTGAATCCCATTCTGTTAATTCAGATTTTTCATGTGCAAAAGCCTTCCAGCTGGCTTCCGGAAGGTCGGTGGTTCTACCCAGTTGCCGATTTGTGCCTAAAACAGTGTTTCTAGGGTCTTCCTCCTCCTAAAGATAGCTGGACGTTGTGATATGACTGAAATACTGTTAAAAGCGACGTAAAATCACAACAAATCAAATCAGTACAATGTTGAACTGTTTTAATTAAAGGCATAAAAAGGCCTCTTTATGGGATAATGGGTTGAATTAATAACAATAGCTAAACTTGAATGTAATCTGCTGGGAAGTCATTGATTTTCTCAATGAAACACAGCTATATGGTCAGTGGATTAGGATGTTAGAAGCAATATTGTGTACATGCTATTGTTACTACTAGTAACTGCAAATACTGTCGATTCTTCCCGAGAAGCCAAATTTAATCAGAGCCTGCCAAGGATTTCAAACTATTGATAAACTGTACAGTAAAATTTCATAATTATAACAACACAAAATATGTGGAAGTGGATTCTGCTGAATCAATACCAGCTGAGCGTGAGGTGAACCATTTTAACCCATTACTCCATAAATACGACTTTTTATGCCTTTGAATTATTCCTCCGCAGAAGGAAATAGTTCCATTCTATACAGTAATGAATATATACCATATGAAATATTTTTTAGAGTTTCCCAGTTGGTAGCTTAAAGCAGGCTGAAACAAAAGCAGAATGTGCCTTAAGGCACATTCTGCTTTACTTTCAGCCTGCTTTAAATGGTCACCTGTTTTCAAAACTAGAAACAGGCTATGTTGTAATGGGTTAAAACTGCACATGTGGACGTATGAACTGATATACAGATAGACAAACAGATAGATGGATGGACACAGACAAAACCTAAGTTTCATCTGCAGGATAAAAGTAATGCAGAAAGCTCATAATGGAGGTTTCTGCATTATTTTTATCCTGCATCCAGCATCATCCTGACTATCTGTCCATCTTACTGTGACCAGCAGATCGTGGTCCAGTAGTTACTATAACACGCTTGACTGTCAGTCCAGGGATCATGAGTTTGATCCCCGCTAGACCAAGTCTTTTGGATGAAATGTTTACGGAGAACCCATGTAGCATGGTTTTAGCTGGGCATGTAAAACAACCAGAGGGTTCTATTGAAAAAGAGGTTCCTCTGTATCTGCTTTCCCCGCTCTCTGGGATGTCCAATATTAGCCCAAAGTTGGCAGAAACCATGCAAAGTAAATTAAAACAAACCAACAGATCTCATTGTGATAATGGTTGGTAGCCGGCAGTGTAGGATTGACTGTTATTCCATGAGCTCAATTATAATGCATTACTATACAGTATATCCATCTGATCTTGAATGGTCGCTCAGTGCAGATTTCACTTTCCTTCCCTGATCAGAATTATAATCAAGGACAACTCCCTGTATAATCTGGAAGCTCATTTATCAAGTATAATTCTGCGTCCTCCTCCTGAGTTCTAAGTAAATATTTTATTACTGCCACCGAGGACTACTGTTTGGCATTTAAATTACCAGCCATGCTTGCCTCGTACAATCTACCATCGGCTTATTCACCATCAACGATCATTACCAAATATGCTTGGGTAGTCTTGCGGAGACCATCTAAATGTAGGACAGAAGTGACAGAGCTCCCTTTGGGAGCTTTCTGCATCACTTCTGTCCTGCATTTAGCACAAACCTTCCTTTTGCAATTTCGATTCTTCTTAATTGAATGGTTGCCTTGACGCAGGTTTGTCTGTAGCAAGGATGCTCAGTTATTGAATGGTTGCCTTGACGCAGGTTTGTCTGTAGCAAGGATGCTCAGTTATTGAATGGTTGCCTTGACGCAGGTTTGTCTGTAGCAAGGATGCTCAGTTATTGAATGGTTGCCTTGACGCAGGTTTGTCTGTAGCAAGGATGCTCAGTTATTGAATGGTTGCCTTGACGCAGGTTTGTCTGTAGCAAGGATGCTCAGTTATTGAATGTGGAAGACGAGGGGGGGGGGGGGGGTATGCAAGGCAAGGACCTTGGACCTCTTGCATGGAGGTGAATGGCTGGAAGGGGTAATTTATCATCAAAACAAAAAATTAAAATGCTACAGTCAAACTTATTTTAAATGACCATTGAAGAGTAAAATAGTTGTAGGCAAAAGGACAGGTTATAGTATAATACAGGACTAAAGTACTGCAGAAAGCTCCATGGAAGAGCTTTCTGTATTTCATTTGCTCTTCACTAAAAGCAGTAGCCTGCTTTCAGAGAACTCATTGCTACTTTTTCTGTGCATTAATTTTGACTGTTGTTGAAAACTAGTTTACAAGCACCATACAGTGGTTTGATCAGATTGTAAATAAAACAAGAAACCAAGATACATTATGTGATTTTATCAGTGTTTTCCCAAGAGAGAGCCTTGCATCTTTTTGGCTTTATTGAAATTTCTAAAATGCACTCAATATAGTCACAACAGAGAACTGATTGTAGAAAGAACTTATAGTCAAGGGACCACTCTTTCTTATGATTTATTGTTGTTAGCACTTTCTTTCTTCTGTAATGTCTTTTCATGCCTTTACCTCTATATACTGCTCATAAAAATGATATTTCATACCTCCTATATATTTTGCTTTATCCTGATAAAGAGCCATTGTAAATGATTTCCAAGGGGAACTTCAAAATGCTTTAACCCATTACCCCATAAATACGCCTTTTACGCCTCCAATCTATCCCTCCACTGAAGAACATAGTTCCAATTTATACATTTGTGAATAATTAACATTAGAAATAATTTCTATATTCTAGCAGCTGGAAGCTTAAAGCAGGCACATTCTGCTTTACTTTCAACCTGCTTTAAGTGGTCACCTGTTTTCAAAACTAGAAACATGCTATGGGGTAATTGGTTAAACAACCACTACTCTTAATAATAAGTCTAGATAAGATAGATGTACAGCAGAGAATATCCCACATACAATGCATACTTACCAATTCATCATCTGACATAGAACACACCCAACACGAAACCGGACAGAACAATGGGGAATTACAGCTAACATGATTGGTTAAAAAAGTATATGGTCTTTATTGGCTATAATAAGAATAATTTTAGAAAATAAGCGTATGTAATTAGTAGAAATTGTAGTGAAATATGGCCCAACTATAAATGGAAAGCAGACATGAATTAATTATCTGTCCGACCAGGGGGGCTTATGTCCGCCCGGGCAAAAAAGGCGGGGGGGGGGGGGGGGGGGGCTCATGTCCGTCAATCACAATAAATAGCAGCATTGATAAAAGATATAAGTGAAAGGACTGAAGGCAGGTACACAAAACTCTAACATGGTCATTGTATTAATCATCAGTTTTGATCATTTTCAGTTTTGTTGGATCAATTAGGTTTAAAGTATGACAAAACAGTGTAGACATCATGAGGGCTCTTTCAGGAGCCTTCTGATCTAGGTCTGCTCTGGTTTCAAAGGACATGTGTATACTCCAAGTTCTGTACTGGCTGAAATTCACAAGTGTGACTTTGCAATAATCATCTTATTTGCCATGAATTAGGATACAATTTTGGCAGTCACTTTTATTATGGTAAGAGTGCTTGATTTCATCGAAAACTCCATGATTGACGCCAATACCATGGTCAAAGACTGTTAGCTTGATTCCAAGAATGTGCAATATACATGTACCTGTATTCTGTGTTGGAAGTACTAAAGTCTATTTTAAAATAAGATTAAATATTTTAAAATAAGAATAAATTTAGACAAATTGTATTTTGTAAAAATTTAATAGGGTATTGGTTCATTTTTTAAGCGAAATGGCTGCTTACTATAGCAGCAGGGCAGAAGTAATCCTTTTAGATTTTTTCTGCTTGACTTCACTCTTGCTTGAAGCAGTTGTTGGGTCCTTCAGTAAGCAGATTTAGTGGTTGATGTATCCATCAGGAATGGAGGTATCAACTATAAGTCAGAAAATGGGAGAGTACATTAATTTTGAAAGTTCAGGATAGAAGGAACTTAAACCTGACTATAGTGTGATGTGAAACATTTATCATCCTGCATTATATATTGCTTTGTATACTTATGGGGATTATTGCCTCCAAACGTGGGTTTATATTGTCTTGGTTTCACGGCATTTCAGTACAGTGAGGTTACAATGTAAGTTCAGGGCTGCCATTTCTCCGGATTTTTCCTAAATCTTCGGATTTTTTTCTAGTATATGGTCGCTTAAAGCAGACTGAAAGTAAAGCAGAATGCGCCTTAAGGCGCATTCTGCTTTACTTCCAGCCTGCTTTAGGTAGTCACATGTCAACAAAACTAGAAACAGACGATGGGGTAACGGTACGATTCATAAAATCAAACTTGAAAAATGCAAATTTGGAAATCTAGCCAAAATGGAAATTCACCAATATCCAAGTGTGCCTAAGGCAGGTGACTGCTTAAAACAAGTTGGTAATAATGCAGAAAATTCTGTTTTACCTCCAATTAATATTGCTTTAAGCTGCCACCTATAGTGAACAGCATCACTGAATAATCATTTGTAGTGCATATATTCAGAAATAGGCATAAGGCACTTATGTGGAGGAAAGAGTTAACCCTTCCCCCCATAGAAGGGCCTTTTAGTGCATTTAATTTATTACCTCACTGAAGAAAATAAGTCCAATTTATACAGTCACAAACATGTGCCATAAGAAATATTTCCTACATTCTATCAGATAGTATGTTAAAGCAGGCTCAAAGTAAAGCAGAATGCACCTTAAGGCACATTCTGCTATACTTTCAACCTGCTTTAAGTGGACACCTGTCTTGAAAAATAAAAACAGGCTATGGGGTAATGGGTTAAATGATTACCTAAAAAGGCAGTGGAATGGTTGACACATTGACAGACAATACTGGCAGACAAACAAAATGACAAAATTGTCGGAAAATAAATAAAATTTCAAACTATTTTAAGAATATTTCAGAATGAGAGCAAGTATAGTTTTGATAATATCTCTGTGGTAATCTAAAGAAAAACAACTTCCAGGGCTGCCATAAGTTGATTTTGAAAAATCCTAAGATTTACAAATGTTCTATTTTTCAAGCATGATTACTTAAAGCATGTTGAAAGTAAAGCAGAATGTGCCTTAAGGTGCATTCTGCTTTATTTTCAGCCTGCTTTAAGCTACCATCTGCTAGGATAAAAATCCAAAGATTTCAGAAAAAGCCTGAGAAATGGCAGCCCTGATTTTCATTCAAAATTGTTTTTGACATGCTCCTAATGGGGAGAAATGGTTCATTGATGAACCTATAAATCTCTCTGCAAATAGGCCTGTCATGTGTACAGTAAAGTCGATATTATATGCTCAAGTCAGCATTTCCATTCTTTAAGGACAAACAAACATGGTCAATGTTGAATATTTGAGATGCATATATATATATAGTAAAGTAGAATTTATATCAGGTGAAGAAAAAGGAAGTGTATTCATTTGTTTTGTATATAATACATAAACTTTATATCATTACTCCATAGATACACATTTACGCATTTAATTTATTCCTCCATTGAACAAAATCGTTCCAATTTATACAGCCAAGAATATGCCCAATATGAAATATATTCTATATACTAGCAGATGGTAACTTAAAGCAGGCTGAAAGTAAAGCAGAATGCACCTTAAGGTGCATTCTGCTTTACTTTCAACCTGCTTTAAGTGGTTACCCAACTTCAAAACTGAAAACAGGCTAAAGAGTAGTTGGTTAATACACACACTCAATTATTCTCTGTCTGTCTATTTGCCTCTCTGTCACTTTGTGCATCTCTACCATCTCTCTCTCACTCAATGATTCTCTGTCTGTCTATTTGCCTCTCTGTCGCTTTGTGCATCTCTACCATCTCTCTCTCACTCAATTATTCTCTGTCTGTCTATTTGCCTCTCTGTCACTTTGTGCATCTCTACCATCTCTCTCTCACTCAATTATTCCCTGTCTGTCTATTTGCCTCTCTGTCACTTTGTGCATCTCTACCATCTCTCTCTCACTCAATGATTCTCTGTCTGTCTATTTGCCTCTCTGTCGCTTTGTGCATCTCTACCATCTCTCTCTCTCTCTTTTAACTATTCCTCATAAAAATGCCTTTTCTTTTCTTTAATCTATTCTGATAGAGGACAATCAGTAGAATACCCTATTCTGAATATTTGTTTTAGAAAAAATCTGACTTTTAGAACAAAAGCAGAATCTGATGACAATTTGTGCAGACAACAAATTACCCAGCATGCAAAGAATTAATGGTTGGTTGCTCAAGAAAGGTAGTACTGTATTAATAATGTATACCCGTATTATAAAATATAGAATTAGCTGTGGTTGCCTTATAATGAATGACTTAATCAGATGTGTATTTTTGTAGTGTTGTATGATAACATCGTATGATGGGTGTAATCTATGGGAAGGTTCAATGGTAAAACCATCTGTTATGTGTTCTGCATGCGTTATAATGCTGCTAGTGTTATGAAAGGTTAATGCCGAGTATGCAACACACAAAAAAAAAAAAATCTATCGGAGAAAAAAATAATCCTGGCTTGTCTTGCCTTCAATGACAGTCAAAATAATTCTCTTTGCCAATCTTAACCCATTATTTCATAGCCTGTTTCTAGTTTTGAAGTCAGGTGACCGCTTAAAGCAGGTTGAAAGTAAAGCAGAATGCGCCTAAGGCGCATTCTGCTTTACTTTCAACCTGCTTTATAAGCTTCCATATACTAGGATATAGAAATGATTCTTCATGATTATATAATATTGAACTGTTTTCCTCGAAGGAGGAATAAATTAAAGGCGTAAAAATGCATATTTACTGGGTAATTGGTTAACATAGAAAAATTCAAGATGAAAATGAATACAGGATAAAATCAGTACATATAGCTCCTAAAATAATATTTCTGCATTACTTTAATCATGCATTAAGGACCTGCTTTTAAAGATTTGTATCACTTATTACTGTTTTGATTGCTCAAGAGAGTATGACTGCAGGTCAAAATGAAAGATAATAATACTTTTCAGCCTTTAGTACTAGTATGATAGTTAGGTATAATGTGATCACATTTGCAAACATCTTTGATCCAGATTGGATTCAAAATGTTTACTTCCTCATATGTGTAATCTTGTCACTACATGTATTTTTGTTTGTTTCAGGTCGAGCTGGTTATGGTGCACGTGTTGCCTTGCTGGTCGACAGTATACCATTGGTTTCCTCAGGTTTTGTAAACAGGTAAACAAAAACAAAACTTTAACCACTTCCCTGCCATCATGTCATCTGCTTTAAACCATTGATGGTTCTCTTGAGTTCAGTTTTGTATTCACAAAAAAGTAATGGCTAGATTTCTTTGAGAACTTTGGACCACAATGCTCCTGTTTGACATTGACCGGTAATGAGTGCTTAAGTTTCGTGTTCATTTCGTGTTTATTTAATGCATTTTTGCATTTTATAAATGCGATTGCGAATATAAGCTGATTTTACAGGTATGATATATTGTTATTTCCAAGACGAGCTCATGTCAACATTAGTCTTATCGAGTTGTATACCTTGTTAACATGTAGATAGAATAAGGGTATAAAACTCAACTCGAGACAATCACCTATGCTTTAAACAACTATCCTCTGCTTTTTATGCTGTGGGATAATTTTGTTGATTTTAAGTTTTGACTGTGGAGGAAGGGTTGAAATGAAGTTCATGTTAAACTAATATAACTATATTTAATATGACGTATTTCAGAGGACAATTTAAAGCTGGTGATTATTAAAGCATTCCATTAGTTGATAAGAACTGGAGCGATGGGACAAAATTAGTCCAAAGAAGCTAAATGTGAATTGATTTCCTGTTTCTTTCATTTTAAGTAAATTATTACTGAAAATAGGAAACTTGTAATTAAACCAAACAGCAATTATTGAAATTAAAATGCTTAATTAAGCAAGATTAAGACTTATAATGCAAGGACCATAAATACAGATATCCTTTGCAAACATTGAAGACCCAGATTAACCCGGGCCTTTGCCTGCTGATCACGACTTTACTGCAAATAGTTTAAATCCAGATCAGACACCGCGTTATGGGGCGTCTGATCAGGATCTAAAATGTTTGACATCTTTGCTTGAAAAATATATAAAACTAAACTTAACAAATTTTACAGACAACAATTTTAAAGAAGATGATATTACAACAGGATAAGGGTTAAAGGAGTCCTGAAGTAGCCTTCTGACCAGAGTTTACATTTAGTGGTTGTAATAGAGAGGTTTTACTGTATTTATAATCATATAATGTTACGACCACTAAAACCAAGGCTAATTTATTGTATAAAAGACAGGTGACAGTAAAACAGAAACCTCCTATAGGAGCTTTCTGTTTTATTGTCACCTGCACTAAATACCTAATAATTAACACAATTTAGTGGTTGTAATAGAGAGGTTTTACTGTATTTATAATGTTACAACCACTAAAAGGAAGGCTTTATGGATTGTATAAAGGACAGGTGACAGCTTAAAGCAAGGTGACAGTAAAACAGAAAGCTCATTGCTTTAAGTAGTCACCAGCACTAAATACCTGATTATTGACACAATTTAGTGGTTGTAACAGAGAGGTTTTACTGTATTGATATTGTGTTTCAGGCGACTCTGCAGTTTTGTCTTATCAAGCCAGTGATGGCAGTGATTACCCTCATACTTCAAGCATTCAGCCTCTACAAGGACGGCAACTTCTCGTAAGTATTTACCAAGTCTCGTTATAGCAGATATACAACAAACTCATATTGTGCTATTTGACATCTGGCTGCTTAATACAAGCAAGACAACAGTATTGCAGAAAGCTCATTTTCTGTATTACTCAGGTTTAGCATGTAGCTGCCTACTGTCTTTTAAGACTGCACAGGCTTTTTTGCGCTGTGGAAGTTTGACTTTTCGGTAGTTTAATCCCTATAGTGCTATTTTAAAGGAATTTGTTTTTTTCTTCAATTTTTATTTTAACTTTTAAGAAATGTGCCATAACAATAGTGCTTATATTTTAGAGGATTTTGTTTTCTTCAAATTTTTATTTTAAGAGATGATTATGCCTTAACAATATCTGTACAAAAAATGAAAACAGTGCAGACCCAGATCAGAGGGCTCCTTCAGAGCCCTCTAATCGGGGTCTCTACTGTTTGCAATATCTGTATAATGCTCAGTCCCTTCTGTCAGGTTTGAAAATGTACAAATATTAGACCTATTTCAATCTAGTTAGATTTTCAGGGGACAGTTATGTGTATGTAAATGTCAATAGTATGGTCATTATGTCAAAACTGCATTAGCAGTGCCCAGGCAAAACATGGACCTGGTGTTAAAACCTTATGTTAGTCTTATCATTGTCATAAATCAATCATTGTTTACGTGTTGTAGTGACAGTGCTCATGTAATGGTTAAGTCCAGTTGTCACAATGAAAGCAGTCCATCTTGTATACGAAACTAATTCCAATTTATACAGTCGATCATGAATTTGTGATCATGAGAAATATTTTCCACATTCTAGCAGATGATAGCTTAAAGCAGGCTGAAAGAAAAGCAGAATGCGCTTTTAGGGCATATTTTGCTTTACTTTCAACCTGCTTTAAGTGGTTGCCTGTCTTCAAAACTAGAAACAGGCTATGGAGTAAAAGGGTAAATTCCCCAACACTTTCTCAGACTTGAGACTCAAGAATAATCTTTTTAGCCCTTCTCCCACTGAGTGTAAAACTCAGACCACTCAGACTCAAGATAAGGGGAGTATTTGAAAAACTAAAATCTTTATGTCTGCATTAAATCCTATGGTGTCTCTTTGAGACGATTCTAATGAGTAGTGACACCATAGGATTTGGTGCTGAAATTAGTGAGAACATGTTGGATTTGTTCAGTTAACTCCCTCTTATCTGGAGCCCTGCACTAATAACATCTATCATCTGAGCGGTTTAATGGTCAAAATGAGGGGGAAATTCCTACCAGGAAAGAATGCAGACTCCTGTCAAAAAGGTTCTATAAGAAAACAGTGTAGACTCTGATCAGACAGCTCATGCACTGTTTCAATAAAACTGCAGTATACCTCATCAGCAGGAGAGGGGTTATTTCATTGGTTTGGTTAATGTTTTCATGTAATGTGAATTGAGAGAAATAAAGAGAATTTGAACTTGCTCTCCCAGCTTTTACAAGTCTCTTACCAAAGTTTCATGGATTATTGTCGAGACTTTTTACACCTTTGATCTATTCCCCCACTGAAGAAAATAATTCCGTAAGATATGTTTTCTATATGCTAGTAGATATTAGCTTAAAGCGCATTCTGCTTTATATACTCTCAATCTTCTTTTATTGGTCTACTGTCTTCAAAACTAGAACAGGCAATGGGGGAGGGTTAACTCTTTCAACACTTAAGTAACTCTTGTTGGTTATTAGGTTCCCTTGCTGATCATTTTAGTTAACCAAAACATGAACCAGTCTATGTGGAATTCTGGTAAGTTTAATAAATACTGGTCTAAATTAGCAAATGGTGTTGGCCCAGATCAGAGGGCTCCTAAAGGAGCCCTCTGATCTGGGTCTACACTATTTGCAAATGTAATGAGTTCATGATTGTATACTTTAAACCGGTCCATGGTGTTGAAAAGGGGGAATCAAAGTTTCATAGATTATTATTGAGTCTCATGTCTTTTGAGAATTTGTTTCCAGCCTTGATCAGTTGCTGAATGTGATCTAAGTATTCAGCTCATTTGAATAATTTGATCACGAGAAGCAGGATATATTGTAATCACAGAAAAAACATAATATTAGAACATACAAGACACATTATGCTCTGCTGAATTATATTCAAATGTATACAGACCTTGGGGGAAAAAATGTAGGATTATAAACATCGAAATTTCTCATGGGGTTTGTTAATGAACTAATCTATACAAGAAACAAATGCATGAATCTGCAGGAAATGTGGTACAATCTATGTGCAGTAGACAGTAAAGAAAGAGGAAGATCTCTTAAAATAGATAACTCTGCTAGGATATATAAAATTGGTCTCATGGTACATATTTTTGACTGTACAAAGAGGAACTATTTTCTCCAGTGGAGGAATAAATCAAAGGTGTATTTATGGGATAATAGACACTGGTCAGGGGGCTCCTTAAGGAGCCCTCTGAACAGTGTCTACACTGTTTGTCATAGTATGAAATATTTTGGGACAAACCCCTGAAGGGTCAATGTTAACTGATCCTTTATTAGAAAATGAAAGAGTCCATTTCAAAATTCAGCACTATAAGGGAATGGCGTGGAATCAGGGCATCACATCTACAATGTAATTTGTCTTATTTTCTGGTGTTACTTTGTAAAGCTGTTTCTCTCATGTAATATTTTGTCAAGCTTGGAGGCTGTGAAGAGAAACCATGGAAATACGAGCCATTTAACGCTGGACAGTCAGTACCGAGATATTGATTAGATAATGGCCTGAGATACCGTAATTTGTTCAGCGGAAAATGTACAACAATTTCTACTTTAAAACACGTTTCAGGAGGCAGATATGATGCTGAGTTTTCTCCGAGTATGTGATCAGATTTTAAAAAATCTTGCAGCCTGCTGATCATGATTTGATTAGTATATATCCAAATATCAGAAATACCAGTAGTTTGTAAAGGGATTTAGATAAGAGGGAGTTCAACCCATTATTCCATAGACCTATTTTATTCCTCTCTCATAAGAGAAGAATCTTTAATTATTCTAGCAGATGGTTGCTTAAAGCAGGCTAAAAGTAAAGCAGAATGTGCCTTAAGGCACATTCTGCTTTACTTTCAACATGCTTTAAGTGGTCACCTATCTTCAATACTAGAAAAGGCTATGAGGTGAAGGGTTAAAATTCCTGCATTTTCTTCGAGACGATTCTAATGAGTAGTCACAACATAGCGTTTAGTGGATTTTAGTAAATGAAATACCCTCCTTATCTGAAGTTACATTTATGATTAAAAACCAGATCAGAAATATTAATATTTTCTTCGATGCCAGTTTTGAATTTAAAAGAATGATTCTAATTCTATCAGTGGAGCAATGAATTAAACATGAAACTGAATATGTAGTTTCCATAAAATTATAACATTTCCAACAATATAGACACGAATGAGCAAAGATTAAATATGATGACTCTTAAAGAATGATCTATTTTTAGCTCACCTGAGCCAAAGGCTCAAGGTGAGCTATTGGGATGGCCCTGTGTCCGGCGGCGTCTGACGTTAGTCGTCCGCCGTCGTTAACAATTGCTTCAAATGACATCTCCTCCTATACCGCTTGACAGAATTCAACCAAACTTTACAGAAATGTTCCTTGGGTCAAGCTCTTTCAAAGTTGTTCAAAGAATTAAAAACAATGCAGAACTCTGGTTGCCATGGCAACCAAAGTGAAAAAATAAGGAAATATTAAAAAAATCTTCTTGTCAATAACTGCAAGGGCCAGAGCTTAGATATTTGGCACATAGCATCGCCTACAGGTCCTCTATCTAGTTTGTTCAAATTATGTCCCTGGGGTCAAAATTGGCCCCGCCCGGGGGTCTCAGTTTTACATAGAGTTATATATTGAAATTTTCAAACGTCTTCTTCTCTGAAACTAATATGGCCAGAGCTTTGATATTTGGCCTGGTGACACTTCTAGATGTCCTATACCAAAATTGTTCAAAAGGTTCTGGTCGGTTGCATAACTATGTCACAGGAGCTAAAAATATATTGTTTTCAATGAAAACTTAAAAAAGTCTTCTTGTCTGAAACTACATGGGCCAGAGCTTAGATATTTGGCACATAACATCGCCTACAGGTCCTCTATCAAGTTTGTTCAAATTATGCCCCTGTGGTCGAAATTGGCCCCGCCCCGGGGGTCACAGTTTTACATAGAGTTATATAGTGAAATTTTCAAACGTCTTCTTCTCTGAAACTAATATGGCCAGAGATTTTATATTCGGTATGGTGACACTTTTAAATATTCTTTACATAATTTTTGTTCAAATTGTTCCGGTCTGTTGCATATCTAGGTCAAATTATTATCTCCATTTTTTCAGCTATTCTCAGGTGAACGAAATATGCCCCATGGGGCTCTTGTTAAATTAGATAGTACATGTTTAAGGCAGGTGACCTCTTAAAGCAAAATAAAATTAAAGAAAAAAGCACCTTAAGGAGTTTTCTGCTTTACTTTTATCTTGCTTAAAGCTGCTAACTGTGTTCAACACCATAAATAAATATATGGCACTTTTGTGAAGGTAACTAGAACTAGGTTCTTTAAACAGTTTGAATCTTGATCAGACATCGAGTTACTCAGCATCTGATTTGGATCCAAACTGTTTGTAAATTCAAGTCGAGACTGGCTGTAATTAACACAGGAGAATAGTTGACTGTGATTAGCTTCCAGTCAGATAACTCATAAAACCTGCAGATGGTTTTTCGATCACTTTCAGTTCACCAAGTTATCATTTATTCATTACTTCAGAGAGAAGGAAATGTAGCCAGTAAAACCTGCTGTAATGACCATTTGAGAAGTAGGCCTGTTTGTCAGTGGTTAAAGCAGGTGGCTGCTTAGTCCAATACCCCATAGCCTCTTTCTAGTATTGAATGTAGGTAACCACTTAAAGCAGGATGAAAATAAAGCAAAATGTGCCTTAGGGCACATTCTGCTTTACTTTCAGCCTGCTTTAATCTACCATCTACTAGAATATACAAAATATTTCTTATGATACATATTCATGACTATATAAATTGGAACTACTTTCTTCTGTGGACAAAAAAATTGTATGCTCTAAAAGGCGCTTCTATGTGGGAAAGGGTTAACCCATTACCCAATAAATGCGTATTTTTACACTTTGATTTATTCCTCCACTGAAAAAGATTTATACAGTCATGATTATGTACTACCATACTAAATATTTTCTTCATCCTAGCTGAAGGTAGCTTAAAGCAGGCTGAAAGTAAAGCAGGCACATTCTGCTTTTTAGCTCACCTGAGCCAAAGGCTCAAGGTGAGCTATTGTGACCGCTCACCGTCCGTAGTCCGTCTGTCCGTCTGTCCGTCTGTCCGTTCACTTTTACTTCAAACGACATCTCCTCTGAAACCCGCCGATTGTAGGGAGAGTTCAAACTGCTCATGATGTTCCTTGGATGCTTCTCTACAGAAGTTGTTCAAAAAAAATGAAAAAAAGCACAAACTCTGCTTGAAAAAGCAAAAAAGCAAAAATCTTTAAAAAATCTTCTTGCCCAAAACTACTAGGCCCTAAGCTTTGATATTTGTACAGTAGAATCTCCTGGTGGATCTCTCTATAGTTTGTTAAAATGAAATCCCTAGGGTCACATTTGACACCACCCTGCACAGTTTAAGTGCTGCTCTAGGCAGGTTTTACAGTATTTTTGATTTAGGCAGAACTGTATTTACCTGAGTTACCCTTAATATACTATGGGCAAATAACCAATATTTGCAAACAGTTTGGATCCAGATCAGATGCAACATAATGCTGCATCTAATCTGGATCCAAACTATTTGCCACTCATTTACCAACTTAACATTTTCTAAAAAATAAAAATGTACATTTTTTACACACAGAAGGTATTTAGCAGACATCATTTCAGTCTGGTAAGGGTAAGCTCCCAGACTGCTGCTGCTACAGTTCTCTTACATAATATTTGACCTCAGTGATCAGGCCAACAGAACTGAACATGTTGTCTGCTAAAGTTTAGAAATGGTTCAGTCGTTTGTTCAGACATTTGTTAACCCATTACCCCATAAATGTGCATTTTTAGGCCTTTGATTTATTCCTCCACTTAAGAAAATAATTCCCCTTTAACCCTTTCCCCCATAGCATATCTCTAGTATTGAATGTAGGTGTCCACTTAAAACAGGTTGAAAGTAAAGCAGAATGCGCTTTAAGCGCATTCTGCTTTACTTTCAGCCTGCTTTAAGCTATCATCTACTAGAATATAGAAAATATTTTGTATTATACATATTTATGAATGTATAAATTGGAACTATTTTCTTTAGAGCAAGAATAAACTGAATGTGCTAAAAGGCGCTTCTATGGGGGAAAGGGTTAAACAGTCATGAAAATGTAAGATGTGAAATAAGTTTCTATATCCTAGTAGATGGTAGCTTAAAGCAGTTTGAAAGTAAAGCAAAGTGTGCATTAAGACCCATTCTGCTTTACTTTCAACCTGCTTTAGGTGGCCACCTATTTTCAAAACTAGAAGCAGGCTATGGGGTAATGGGTAAAATGAAATTGCCTATTTGGAAAGAGCCTAATGAGAGGAAGTGCCATTTGCAAAGGCCATAACTCTGACATCATTGTTTTTTTTAGTTATTTCCCTTTGTCATATTTTCTTGTCAAGAAGACAACTCCAGGTCTACTGATGCTATTGTAATGAAATTTTATGTATGGAAAGAAACTGATGAGAGAAAATGCCTAGTGCATAAGGGCAGCAATATTTTGTTTTCCCCTTTGTCATATTTTATTGTCAGGAAAATAACTCCAGTTCTGCTGACGCTAGTGAAATAATTATCATTTACCGGAAATGGAAATAGCTTGATAAGAGGATGTGTCATGGATAAGGGTCATAAGCTTGGCAACAAAATTCACTTTTGTCATGTTTTCTTGTCCGGAAGATAACTCCATTTATAGCTATATTAAAATGTTGTCTTGCCCAGTCAACTTAGGTACAAACTTCAATGTCCTCAGGTGAGCGAATTTAGGGCCATGGCCCTCTTGTCTTTAAGTCTGCTTAAAGTCTCCTGTTTTAAAAATTAGACACAGTCTATGGGGTAATGTGTGTCAACCCATTACCCCATAGATACACATTTTAACGCCTTTAATTTATTCCTTCACTGAAGAAAATAGTTCCAATTTATACAGTCCTGAATATGTATGATAAGAAATATTTTCAATTTTCTTGCAGATGGTAGCTTAAAGCAGGCTGAAAATAAAGCAGAATGTGCCTTAAGGCCCATTATGCTTTGCTTTCTAGCCAGCTTTAAGTGGTCACCTGTCATCAAAACTAGAAACAGGCTTTGGGGTAAAGGGGTAAACAAAATGTATGTCCAAATTCATTGACCTAATTTCTCAGGTTGCAGTTATGTGACAGGATTTGATTGTGTTGACTTGAGTTTCATTATTTTACACTATTTTTATGACAATTTCATGTAGCCATAAACCCTTATCATGCTGAATTGTCGTCTGCTTCAAATATATTGTCTGCTATAAACCTAAAAATTTGTTTTTTGGTTTTGAAACAGACAAAAAGTTTGGATCCAGATCAGACGCCACTATAAGCGGCGTCTGATCTGGATTCAAACTATTTGGAAATGTTAGGCAAGTCATGCTCAGCATAATTAGGGTTAAAAAGTTATTTTATTTACCTGCTGTATTAATGTTTTTGTGATGATTTTCTTCCAGAGCTCACTCAGGGTATAAACAATATCACTATCAAACTTGTATTAAGCAACCACTCACTACAAAAGCACCCATTACCCCATAAACACGCCTTTTTACGCCTCTAATTTATTCTTTCACTGAAGAAAATAGCTCAAATTTATATAGTCATGGAAATGTTTCGTAAGAAATATTTTCTATATTCTAGCAGATGTTAACTTAAAGCAAGCTGAAAGAAAAGTAGAATGCGCCTTCAGGCACATTCTGCTTTACTTACAACCTGCTTTAATTGGCCACATGTCTTCAAAACTAGAAACGAGCTATGGGGTAATGGGTTTAGATCTGTAACAGACAGGAGGCTCCTTAATGAAAGATAAAAATTATGAAGAAAGCTCATATTGGAGCTTTCTGCCTTACTTTTTATCCTGCATTAAGCGACAACTTTTATAAACTCTTAGCATGCAAGGGATGAAACCATGATAACCATTGCAGTTTGGATTCTGAGGAGTCGCCGAATTATGCGGTGTCCCATCAAGATCCAAACTGTTTGACACTCTAACCGTGTTTTGAAAATTTTATTTTTTGGAGCAGTAGCAGACAATAATTATAATTGTTGCAGACGAAAAAAATACCCAGCATGCAAAGAGTTACAGAGGTTTTATGGGTCTTCTGTTGAATGGTCACTTAATACAAGATGAATACAACTCATGTTACAAGAATGAGACCCGAAGTCCCTTGAAGCCTTTGTGCCTGAACTAAATGACTTGTTCTGTGCATGACAATACTAAACCCATACCTGGATCTTTATCCATTACCCCATAAATACGCCTTCACGCCTATTAATCATTCCTCCACTGAAGACAATAGTTCCTTTTTACACAATCATCAATAAGTACCATAAGAAATATTTTCTATATCCTATCAGCTTAAAATAGGCTGAAAGTAAAGCAGAATGCACATTCTGCTTAACTTTCAACCTGCTTTATGTGATCAACTATTTTCAATACAAGAAACAGTCTATGGGGTAAAGGGTTAATCCCTTTTATGCTGAAATTTTCATATCGATTAATCTTTGAAAAATGACCAATTTATGTGGGGGTTCAGGTAGCACGCCTGCTTCTCAACAATGCAGTCCTCGGAGTTCAATTTTTGTGTGGGGCAGTATGTGGGAGGGTACATTGGTCACCCATCCAGACATGTCGGGTTCCCAATTTATTTCGCTTTCCTCAGACTAATTGCTATATATGCCACCATTCAAGCCATTGAGAATGATTTGCACAAGCTGAAATAACATAAGCAATATTAGATAAAAGTTTTTAAGATGTTTATGATTTTACGATTTTATTAAAGGCTAATTTTTAGAAAATAGTTCAGAAAACTACAAGGAAATCGAACAATGTAGACTTTGATCAGAGGGTTCCTTAAGGAGTCCTCTGATCAGGGTCTACACTGTTTGCAAAATATACAGAAACTGGTTACCATTGTAGAGGGGTTAAAATGAAAAAAAATATGGGGTATAGAATTGCTTATAGTGCATTTCCTAGGATATCATCTAATTGCTATCCATGAAGCCTTGGTTGGTGGGACCCAGTGTGCAGGAACCTTGTTTTGTGACAGGGTAGAAGACATTATTTTTCCCCATTTAACTCCTTACCCCATAGCTTGTTTCTAGCTTTAAATACAGCTGACCACTTAAAGCAGGTTGGGAGCGGAGCATTCTGCTTTACTTCTATCCTGCTTAAAACTACCATCTGGAAAGATACTGGATATACTTACTGTGTTTCATGTCCAGGACTTCGTAGACAGGAACTGCTTTTATATAAGGGTGGAAATATTTAAGATGTGGAAGGCATATTTAAAGGGTATCAGGTTTAACAAAACTAAATGCAAACTCACTGCAATGATATTAAGATACAGGAAAATGAAAACTGTCGACGAATTTAACATGACTCCAAATTGTTTGCAATAGATAAAGAATATTGCTTCTCCAATGTACCTGTCTTGACCAATGGGTTTTCTCTTGGAATTGTTATCCTCTCCCAAAGAATTTCCATTTCCCTTTGTTTATGTTATTAACATGTTCTATGTCAAATCATCATCATCATCATCATCATCATCCAGTTTAGTTTAACCTGGCCATTGATTAATCCTTCTTATAAGGGTGAGGCCTGGCTGTCCAGTCTGGAACGAAGTCTCCCTCTCCAAGCTTGGCGGTTTTGTGGGTTGAATGAAAAATGAATACAGGAGAGTTTCAATTACGTGACCTCGCTTAAGTTCAAAACTTTCCCAAATACTTCAAAGTTAGAAATTTAATTCAGTTCCATCTTTACCTTAATATACAGTTATATTTCAAGCAATTTCGAGTTATTGACAGTCAACTTCAGAAATAAGTGTGATTTTGACTTAAGTGAATTCAAGTTATAAAACATTTGTATTTACATATAGGTTGACTTTGAAGATTCTAAACTGTGTGTGACTTCTAATCTTTATGTACAACATTAAATCTTAAACATTCCAGAAATATCTTTTGACAAACCTGTGTCTACTTGATTTAACCCTTTACTCCATAGATACCAATTTTAATGCATTGATTTATTCTTCCACTCACTTAAGAAAATAGTTCCAGTGTATACAGTCATGAATATGAACAATAAGAAATATTTTCTATTTCATATCAGATGGTGTCTTAAAGCAGGATGAAAATGAAGTAGAATGTGCCTGCTTTGAGCTACACTCTGAAAGGATATAGAAAATATTTCTTATGGTACATATTATTGACTGTATGAACTATTTTCTGTAGTGGAGGAAATATTAAATGTGTAAAAATGTGTATCTATGGAGAAAATAAGATATATGTTGAGATAGGGTATTAGAGAATTATAGCAGTGATTTGAATCTTGACTGATGGAAATTGATGCATTACACTGTGTACAATCAATATTGGAGCTGTTTGACCACCTTAGTAGCACACTTAGCTGTTACTGCGAGTTGCAAATGTTCACAAGCATGCAAAGTATCATCATTAAGTTAATGAAACTTGGCATCCCGCTAACAGTCTCTGCATTTTGCCCCCCTTGGTAATAGCATGTTCTGAATATGTAAATGGTTAAGCATTACTTATGTATACTCTAGGACTGAATCCCAATCTTAACTGACTTGCTTGGCTTTATTTGCAGAAAAGTTACAATAAATATTCTGCTATGACAATAACTGAAATGAGCACCTAGTGATGCATATATGTGTTGTTTACAAACAGTGTATGTATGAATAGTACACTTGTCTTATGCAAACAGTGTCTATTATTAATGTATAAAACTATGCCCAATGTGAAGATGTGTTATCTGAATCATTACACTGGCTTCTAAAATAAAGAAAACTTTCCTTAGGATTGAGTGCAGATTCATGTCGGATAGATCCTACAAGAAAACAGTGCAGACTCAGATCAGACAGCTCCTTCAGGAGCTGTCTGATCTGGGTCTACACTGTTTTCAAAAAATATCAATTTATATCTTAATAGCAAGAGAATGGTTGAAATAAAAGAATGTGTCAGACTGTGGATATAATCTGACGGCTATATCTGTTACAGTATTCCTAAAATATCTGGAAATGTATATATAACTTGCCTTCTGGCATGGTTTAAAATATCCTCTCTTTTTTCAGTAAATAAATAGTCCAATTTCGATATCTCGAACTCTGTTAAATCGAACATACCCGTATTTCAAAGTTAAAAAGTGGCTTAGCTACGTTTTAACTTTTAAATATGGGTATGTTCGACTTAACGGAGCATGATATAATGCAGTTCATGTGCCGAACTATCGGATAGTTGGAGTTAAAGCGAGTTCAAGATATTGAAGTTCTACTGTATATAAATAACAACTTATTTTCAGTCTTTCAGGAAGTAGTTTTGAGTCTCGTTCAGAATCAGATATATTTTGTCTGTAACTATTTCTGTTTTCATCGCCATGGAAACATTATGTAAACTTGAGACTTCAGAGGAGAATTATTTGATGTATTAATATTGAGGGTTTTGTTTAGACATGTACCGGTACTGCTGTCTGTTATTAAACCTTGATTAGTCTTTAGGGACTTTTAGTGTTCTAACTACCGATTATACATGTACATATCAAGACTGTGTTAAGATCAAATGTTCATGGTGGGCTGGGAGTCTTAATGCAAAAATAAAAATATGATAAATCTTATTTATTGGGAAACTCATTTAACCCTTACCCATGTTGACTCTTATCAATTAACTCAAAATATCAAAGTCAAAATATCTTAAAGTGTGACAAACAGTACAGACCCTGACCAGAGGGCCCCATCTTGGGTCTACCCTGTTTGCAAGGCAAAAGCTTTCTGCATTACTTTTGTCTTGCATTAAACTGCCCTGCTCTTTATAAAAGACTGTTCAAGATAATTTTTTCATTAACATTGTTTAAGTGGCCTGTTGCTGCACAGGGATTTTTACTGTAGTACAGAATCTCCAGTTGGAGCTTTCAGCATTGACAAGCCACCAGCCCCAGTCTGTGAAAATCTCCCTGCCTGTTTCATGGGAAAGTTACTGAACACAGGATATTAGCTATGCAAGATCTTCTTTGATATGAATCAAGTTCATCAAATAGTTTTTTGTATGGAGTATTCCCCATGCAATATTGATACTGTCAACAATGCACAGAGTTAGCGCTCATCTAGGTCTCCATCAATATAAAAAACCAACTACCAATACATGGACGTGAAACCCAGTAGTTTTATTGACACTCCCATGCAGTCAAACAAAAAGAATTTGATGTAATTGGGTTACATCACACAGTGGCTAAACAATGCAGAACTTAGATTAACCCGTCTCCTGCTGTTAACGTACATGTATGTTGACGTGTTTGAAAACAGTATAGACCCAGATTTGATTCAAGGTCTGCACTGTTTTCTTATAAGAATTGTCCAATATGAATTTTCCCTCTTTTTAGCTCACCTGGCACGTAGTGCCAAGGTGAGCTTTTAGGATCGCTGGATGTCCGTCGTCCGTCGTCTCTCCGTCCGTCCGTCCACAATTGTTCGTTAACACTCTACCAGGTTCAAATCTCATTGGATCTTGATGAAACTTGGTCACAATGTTTACCTCAATGAAATCTAGGTCAAGTTCGAATGTAGGTCATGTCCGGTCAAAAACTAGGTCACTAGTTCAAATTATCGAAAAACTTTGTTAACACTCTAGAGGCTACAAATTTCATTGGATCTTCATGAAACTTGATCAATATGATTGCCCCAATGAAATCTAGGACAAGTTCGAATGTGGGTCATGTCCGGTCAAAAACTAGGTCACTAGGTCAAATTATCGAAAAACTTTGTTAACACTCTAGAGGCTACAAATTTCATTGGATCTTCATGAAACTTGATCAATATGATTGCCCCAATGAAATCTAGGACAAGTTCGAATGTGGGTCATGTCCGGTCAAAAACTAGGTCACTAGGTCAAATTATCGAAAAATCTTGTTAACACTCTAGAGGCTACAAATTTCATTGGATCTTCATGAAACTTCATCAATATGATTGCCCCAATGAAATCTAGGACAAGTTCGAATGTGGGTCATGTCCGGTCAAAAACTAGGTCACTAGGTCAAATCTTCTAAAAACCTTGTTAACACTCTAGAGACTACAAATTTCATTGGATCTTCATGAAACTTCGTCAAAATGTTTGCCACAATGAAATCTAGGTCAAGTTCGAATGTGGGTCATGTCCGGTCAAAAACTAGGTCACTAGGTCAAATTATCGAAAAACCTTGTTAACATTCTAGAGGCTACAAATTTCATTGGATCTTCACGAAACTTCATCAATATGATTGCCTCAATGAAATCTAGGCCAAGTTCGAATGTGGGTCATGTCCGGTCAAAAACTAGGTCACTAGGTCAAATTATCGAAAAACCTTGTTAACACTCTAGAGACTACAAATTTCATTGGATCGTCATGAAACTTCATCAAAATGTTTGCCTCAATGAAATCTAGGCCAAGTTCGAATGTGGGTCATGTCCGGTCAAAAACTAGGTCACTAGGTCAAATCATCGAAAAACCTTGTTAACACTATAGAGACTACAAAATTCATTGCATCTTCATGAAACTTGTGAACATAATGTTTGTCTCATTGAAATCGAGGTCAAGTTAGAATGAGGGTCATGCCCGGTCAAAAACTAGGTCACACAGTGTACATGGTTACAGGGTTACCAGGTGAGCGATTTAGGGCCATAGTGGCCCTTGTTTAGCTCACCTGAGCCTTCGGCTCAGGATGAGCTATTGTGACCGCTCTTCGTCCGGCGTCCGGCCACATTTTCAAACAACATCTCCTCAGAAACCATAGACCCGATTTCAACCAAACTTTGTCAGAAGCATCGGTGACAAGGGGGAACGAAATCTTGTTCAAAGGTTTTGGCTAGAGTTATTCCCCTTGCTTTGGGACTTGATTTTCTAACATGACCGTATAGACAACTTTTAATGCATAAGAAAATCTTTAAAAATCTTCTTCTCAGAAACCCAAAGGCCCAGATCTTTGATATGTGGTATGTATCATAACCTAATGATCTTCTACTAAGATTGTTCAAATTTTGACCCTGGGGCCAAAAATGGCCCCGCCCTTGGGCTTATCAGTTTTTTAGCTCACCTGAGCACAAAGTGCTCAAGGTGAGCTTTTGTGGTCAGTCAATGTCCGGCGTTGTGCGTTTGTGCGTCGTGCGACAACAATTTCTTCAAACATCTTCTTCTCCAAAACCACTTGCCTGATTGTAACCAAACTTCACAGGAATGTTCCTTGGGTTAAGCTCTTTCAAATTGTTCAAAGAATTTGAAACCATGCAGAACTCTGGTTGCTATGGCAACCAAAGTGAAAAAATAAGGAAATCTTAAAAAATCTTCTTGTCACAAACCACAAGAGCCAGAGCTTAGATATTTGGCACATGTCATTACCTATGGGTCCTCTATCAAAATTGTTCAAATTTTGCCCCTGGGGTCAAAATTGGCCTGCCCCGGGGGTCAACGTTTTACATAGAGTTATATAGTGAAATGTTCAAACATCTTTTTCTCTGAAACCAATATGTCCAGAGCTTTGATATTTAGCATGGTATTACTTCTAGAGGTATTTGACTTATATTGTTGAATTGGTTCCGGTCCGTTGCATATCTGGGTCACCGGAGCTAAAAATAGATTTTTTTCCAGAGAACTTAAAAAATCTTCTCGGTTGAAACCATAGTACACTGAGCTTAGATATTTTGCACATAGTATCGTCTACAGATCCTCTATCAAAGTTGTTAAAATTTTGTCCCTGGGGTCAAAATTGGCCCCGCCCCGGGGATCACAGTTTTACATAGAGTTATATAGGAAAATGTTCAAACATCTTTTTCTCTGGAACCAATATGACCAGAGCTTTGATATTTGGCATGGTATAACTTCTAGAAGTCCTTCACACACATTGTTGAATTGGTTATGGTCTGTTGCATATCTGGGTCACCGGAGCTAAAAATAGATTTTTTCAATGAAAACTTCAAAAATCTTCTTTTCTGAAACCATAGTACACTGAGTTTAGATATTTTGTACATAGCATCGTCTACAGGCCCTCTATCAAAGTTGTTAAAATTTTGTCCCTGGGATCAAAATTGGCCTGGCCCCGGAGGTCACCGTTTTATGTAGAGTTACATAGGAAAATGTTCAAACATCTTTTACTCAGAAACCAATATGGCCAGAGCTTTGATATTTGGCATGATGTAACTTCTAGAGGTCCTTCACATATATAGATGAATTGGTTCTGGTCTGTTGCATATCTGGGTCACCGGAGCTAAAAATAGACTTTTTCAATGAAAACTTCAAAAATTATCTTGTCTGAAACCATAGTACACTGAATTTAGAAATTTTGCACATATCATCGTTTACAGGTCCTCTATCTTAGTTGTTCAAATTTTGCCCCTGGGGTCAAAATTGACCCCGCCCTGGGGGTCACCTTTTACAAATCTTCTTTTCTGAAATCACGTGACCCATCCTAGTGTTACCATGGTCAGGTGAGCGATCAAGGGCCATTCTTCTTGCCCTCTTGTCTTAGGAAAATCTTTGAAAATCTTCTTCTCTGAAACCGTATGGCCTAGATCATTAATATTTGACATGTAGCTTTGCCTTATGGTCCTCTACCTAGAGGTCAAAATTGGCATTGCGGGGGGGGGGGGGGGGGGGGGGGGGGGGGGCTTATCAGTTTTACATGGAGTTATATAGGAAAATCTAAAATCTTTAAAAAATCTTCTTCTCTGAAACTGTAAGGCCCAGATCTTTCAGCTTTGATATATAGCTTTGCCTTATGGTCCTCTACCAAGATTGATCAAATTATGACCCCTGGGCCAAAACCGGCCTTGCCCTTGGGCTTATCAGTTTTTCATAGGAAAACCTTTGAAAATCTTCTTCTCTGAAACTGTAAGGCCCAGATCATTTATAATTGAAATGTAGCTTAACCTTATAGTCCTCTACCAAGATTGTTCAAATTATGACCCCATGTCAAAATTGGCCCTGCCCCGGGGCTTATCAGTTTTATATAGACTTATATAGGAAAACCTTTAAAACTCTTTTTATAGCTATATATATCACAATATTGTCTTGCCCAGTCAGCTTAGGTACAATGTTCTCAGGTGAGCGACTTGTGGGCCATGGCCCTCTTGTTGAGGATTTTTTCCTTATTTTATAAGCCAGTTATATAGTTCAGATTATATATGTTCATAGTCAGGGCAGAGTTTTATATATGAATGTAATTATATATTTGTCTACAATGAAAGCTTATGTTAACAACACTTACAAGAAGAAGTCACACTAAGAGCATAATATGTAGTATGGGATAATTATGAGTTGTCACCCCTGCCATGCATGGTCAACATAACAGATGGAGGCAGAGGAAAGTTAGTAATTAGTGCCAGGACTGGTTAGAAGCTCATGCAGTTTGGTTCCCAGTCTGCCAATGCAAAACCCAATTTGCATAGTGAACTGAATCAATAGCACTCCATGCATTGAGTGACATTTGTGTTAACTCCTTGAGTCCTAGTGTCATTCACAAACAGTGTACCTGTTAAGAGTACACTTGTCCTAGGCAAACAGTGTAGACCCAGATCAGAGGGCTTCTGAAGGAGCCCTCTGATCAGGGTCTGCACTGTTTGTCATTTTGCAATATGTTGTAAAATTCAACCCTAAATGATCAATTATGGATTAGACGACATTAGAAACTGGCATTGTCCATTCGAAGTTGTAGGGATGAATCAGTTAACTGATATAGTCAAAGAATGATTGTATTAAGTTACGTAATTAAATGTGAAGTTGTTTTAAGATATCTTTTTACATCTCCATGTATTGATTCCGCTGGTTACTGAAAATAAGAGAAATTGTTTAATGAATAAAAATTCCAATATGCTAACAGATTTAAGTGTAGATAGCCTTTAACCCTTTGCTCCATAGATACAGATTTTTACGCTTTGATTTATAACTCCACTGAAAAAAATGGTTCCACTTTATACATTCATGAATCTGCACCATCAGAAATAGTTTGTATATCCTAGCAGATGGTAGCTTAAAGCAGTCTGAAAGTAAAGCAGAATGTGCCTTAAGGCACATTCTGCTTTACTTTCAAACCTGCTTTAAGAGGACATCTGTCTTCAACATGAAAAAAAACAAGCTATGGGGTAATGGATTTATTAGCTCACCTGAGCTAGCTCAGGGTGAGCTTTTGCAATCCTTGAATGTCCGGCGTCTGGCGTGCGGCGTCAACAATTTTAGTGTTTACACTCTAGAGGCCACAATATTTATCCAATCTTTCTCAAACTTCTTCAGAGTGTATATTACCATAAGAGTTTGGATGAGTTTGATTATGGTTGAAATCCGACCAATAGGTCAAGAGTTATCAACCTTTGAATTGCTGAAAATGACATATTTAACGGTGTTTACACTCTAGAGGCCACAATCTTTATCCAGTCTTTCTCAAACTTGCTCAGATTGTATATTACCATAAGAGTTCGGATGAGTTCGATTATGGTTGAAATCGGATCAATAGTTCAAGAGTTATCAACCTTTGAATTGCTGAAAATGCCATATTTAACAGTGTTTAGACTCTAGAGGCTACACTATTTATCCAATCTTTCTCAAACTTGCTCAGAATGTGTATTTCTATAAGAATTCGTATGAGTTCAATTATGGTTGAAATCGGACCAATAGGTCAAGAGTAATCTACCTTTGAATTGCTGAAAATGCCATATTTTGCAGTGTTTACACTCTAGAGGCCACATTATTTAACAAATCTTTCTCAAACTTTCTCAGATTGTATATTACCATAAGAGTTCGGATGAGTTCGATTATGGTTGAAATCCAAGAAATAAGTCAAGAGTTATCAACCTTTGAATTGCTGAAAATGCCATATTTAACAGTGTTTACACTCTAGAGGCCACAATATTTTTCCAATCTTTCTAAAACTTACCAAGATTGTATATTACTATAAGATTTTAGATAAATTCAATTATGGTTGAAATCAGACCAATAAGTCAAGAGTTATCAACCTTTGAATTGCTGAAAATGCCATATTTAACCGTGTTTACACTCTAGAGGCCACACTTTTTATCCAGTCTTTTTCAAACTTGCTCAGATTGTATATTACCATATAAGAGTTTGAATAAGTGCAATTATGGTTGAAATCGAACCCATAGGTCAAGAGTTATCTGCCCTTGAACTGCTGAAAATGCCATATCTTACAGCGTTTACACTCTTGCAACTACAATTTTCAATGGATTTTGATTATACTTGCAAACAAAGTATATAGCTATAAGTTCTCGCAATTATTGTTGAAATCTAATCATTGTGTCAATAGTTATCTGCCATTGGTATACTTTATAAGAAAAATAAACAAACACCAACACGAATTTAAGTTTATAAATTATCTTCCAACGTTTCGCCGTTAGGCCTTTTCAAGGAATGAATATTTATATAATTTAATGACGTAACGGTAAACAAATACTGTAGACGTTTTGGCGCGTTTTTTATTGGTATACTTTGAAATGCTAGAAAAGGCTTCATTTCAGTATTGTTTAGGCTCTAGTTATCTGCCCTTGATGTACTCTACTATAGTAGAATTATGAGGTTGTATTCCAAAATTGTTTTCATGCTATACTACAAATTTGAATGGATTTAGATTAAAACGGGTGCAACAGAAAGGCAAAGCTATCAGGCTTCAGTACAACAGGTGAGCGATATCAGGGCCTTCAGGCCCTCTTGTCATTTAATTCATTGTAAGACTTAGAGTGCATTCTGCTTTACTTTCAACCTGCTTTAAGTAGTCACCTATCTTAAGTACTAGAAATAGGCTATCAGGTGAAGGGTTAAGGAGTTAATTTTAGTGTTATTTTATAACCTTATCTTCATACCCTATTGTGGAACTTGAAACCAAAGGTTGCGATTTTGTTATTGCCAATAATGTTTGAAAGTATGTCCATAAAGTTTATATTAAAACTCAGCGCACTCGCATTGAAACCATTAATAAACCTTTGCAAACAGTTGAGATCCTGATGAGAAGCCGCATAAGATGGCCGCACTGTTTGACTCTCTGAAATGTCTATTTTTAAAACAATAGCAGACAACAATTATTTCAGATGAAATTACCCAGCATATGAAGAGTAATAGTAAAGTAACAGGTATACATGTACATGTACCTGCAATAAGGTTTTACATTAAACTGCCATGTGTCATAAAACTTTAAAAGGTTATTTTAAGTGGTTGCTTGACACTTGCAAGTCAACCTAGACATGTATATTAAACCATTACCCCATAGACTGTTTCTAGTTTTGAAGACAGGTTACTATTTAAATTAGGTTGAAAGTAAAACAGAATGTGCCTTAAGGCACATTCTGCTTTACTTTCAACCTGATTTAAGCTATTATTTCTAAGAATATATTAAAGATTTCTTTTGATACATATTTGTGATTGTATGAATTTGAACTATTTTCTTCATTGGAGGACTAAAAGGTGTTAATAGGCATATTTATGGGGTAAAGGGTGACCAGATCTTTAAGTCTTATTTTATGTTTGCAGCCCTGACAGTGGGTACCTGTATATCACCATTATCTATTGTTTGTTTGCAGTTCTGACACCGGTACCTGTAAATCACCATTATCTATTGTTTGTTTACAGCCCTGACAGCGGGTACCTGTATATCACCATTATCTATTGTTTGTTTACAGCCCTGACAGCGGGTACCTGTATATCACCATTATCTATTGTGTGTTTGCAGCCCTGACAGCGGGTACCTGTATATCACCATTATCTATTGTGTGTTTACAGCCCTGACAGCGGGTACCTGTATATCACCATTATCTATTGTTTGTTTACAGCCCTGACAGCGGGTACCTGTATATTACCATTATCTATTGTTTGTTTGCAGCCCTGACAGCGAGTACCTGTAAATCACCATTATCTATTGTTTGTTTACAGCCCTGACAGCGGGTACCTGTATATCACCATTATCTATTGTTTGTTTGCAGCCCTGACAGCGAGTACCTGTAAATCACCATTATCTATTGTTTGTTTACAGCCCTGACAGCGGGTACCTGTATATCACCATTATCTATTGTGTGTTTGCAGCCCTGACAGCGAGTACCTGTAAATCACCATTATCTATTGTTTGTTTACAGCCCTGACAGCGGGTACCTGTATATCACCATTATCTATTGTTTGTTTGCAGCCCTGACAGCGAGTACCTGTAAATCACCATTATCTATTGTTTGTTTACAGCCCTGACAGCGGGTACCTGTATATCACCATTATCTATTGTGTGTTTGCAGCCCTGACAGCGGGTACCTGTATATCACCATTATCTATTGTTTGTTTGCAGCCCTGACAGCGGGTACCTGTATATCACCATTATCTATTGTTTGTTTACAGCCCTGACAGCGGGTACCTGTATATCACCATTATCTATTGTTTGTTTACAGCCCTGACAGCGGGTACCTGTATATCACCATTATCTATTGTTTGTTTACAGCCCTGACAGCGGGTACCTGTATATCACCATTATCTATTGTTTGTTTACAGCCCTGACAGCGGGTACCTGTATATCACCATTATCTATTGTTTGTTTACAGCCCTGACAGTGGGTACCTGTATATCACCATTATCTATTGTTTGTTTACAGCCCTGACAGCGGGTACCTGTATATCACCATTATCTATTGTGTGTTTGCAGCCCTGACAGCGGGTACCTGTATATCACCAATATCTATTGTTTGTTTGCAGCCCTGACAGCGGGTACCTGTATATCACCATTATCTACAACATCTCAGTCAGTCTGGCCCTGTATGCCATGTTCCTGTTCTACTTTGCCACCAGGGAGCTACTCAGCCCCTATGAGCCTGTCTGGAAGTTCTGTACCATCAAGTCTGTCATCTTCTTGTCCTTCTGGCAAGGTAAGAATATCGAGGTCTGAAAATGGGTGGTTTAGTAGATGGATCTCTTAAATTAAAATTGCGTATTCTGAAAGACACAGAGTTTTGTGTAGACTAGCTAGAGCTACATTGAAGGAGTGAGAGTGAGACTAAAGTATTTTATTTTGGTTGCCCGTCTAAATATGTGGGTTTTCCCAAGGTACATCAGTTTCCTCCCACAGAAATGACCACATATGCCATCATTATACCCCCACAAACAGAGTTTGAGGGGGGTATACTGGAATCAGCCTGTCCGTCGGTTGGATGGCCGTCGGTTGGTTGGCCGTCGGTCGGTTGGTTAGCCGTCGGTCTGTCTGCAAAATCTTGTACTTTCAACTCCTCCTTCAGTTTCAACCCGATTAATTTGATACTTGGCATAAATGTTACTCAGGTGTAGTAGATGTGCAAGACACAATTTTCTGGTCTCTGTGACCTTGACCTTGACCTTTGGACTTGAAATTAGTATTGAAATTGGTAGGCAAAATCTTGTACTTTCAACTCCTCCTTCAGTTTCAACCCGATTCATTTGAAACTTGGCATAGATGTTACTCAGGTGTAGTAGATGTGCAAGACTTACATTTCAGGTCTCTGTGACCTTGACCTTGACCTTTGGTCTTGAAATTGGTCTTGAAATTGGTAGGCAAAATCTTGTACTTTCAACTCCTCTTTCAGTTTCAACCCGATTCATTTGATACTTGGCATAAATGTTACTCAGGTGTACTAGATGTGCAAGATAAAAATTTCAGGTCTCTGTGACCTTGACCTTTGGCCTTAAATTTGGTCTTGAAATTGGCAGGCAAAATCTTGTACTTTCAACTCCTCCTTCAGTTCCAACCCGATTCATTTGATACTTGGCATAGTTGTTACTCAGGTGTAGAAGATGTGCAAGACACAATTTTCAGGTCTCTGTGACCTTGACCTTGACCTTTGGTCTTGAAATTGGTCTTGAAATTGGTAGGCAAAATCTTGTACTTTCAACTCCTCCTTCAGTTTCAACCCGATTCATTTGATACTTGGCATAAATGTTACTCAGGCGTACTAGATGTGCAAGACACAAATTTCAGGTCTCTGTGACCTTGACCTTTGACCTTAAATTTGGTCTTGAAATTAGCAGGCAAAATCTTGTACTTTCAACTCCTCCTTCAGTTTCAACCCAATTCATTTGATACTTGGCATAGATGTTACTCAGGTGTAGTAGATGTGCAAGACACAAATTTTAGGTCTCTGTGACCTTGACCTTTGTCATTTAAATTGGTCTTGAAATTGGCAGGCAAAATCTTGTACTTTGAACTTCTCCTTCACTTTCAACCTGATTCACTTGATACTTTGCATAAATGTTACTCAGGAGTAGTAGATGTGCAAGACACACATTTCAAATCTCTGTGACCTTGATCTTTGGCCTTGAAATTGGCAGGCAAAATCTTGTACGGCGAACTCCTTAAAGTTTTTATGATGGTGGCAGCACCCTGCCATTGTCAAACCTCATTGAAAATGTCTGCAGAGTGTGACAGAGTGCTGCATAGTGGGGGTATTTATCACCTTTAGTGATAGCCGTTCTAGTTTGATCTATCTAGAGTGATTTAAGTTGTGAGACCAATGTTTCATAATCATTGTAAAATGAATAAACTTTAACATTAAACTTAGTATGCCCCTGGCATTTATAGATGTAGGAGGACTACTATAATGATTGTTCTGTTTGTCCTTGCATGGGTACTTAACCACATTTCACCAAGCAATTCTTTCCTAAGAATGCATTGATACTTAAACAGGTGTTTCCTTAGACTATTCCCAGTCTACCTATATTCCTCCAACCTTGAATTGACCTTGACCTAACTTGGACTTAGAATAGATTCAGAAGGTATTGGCAAGGATGCCACTGAGAGCATAAGTGTTTATTGAATGCAGTCTTGTTTAACCTATTACCCCATAGCCTGTTTCTGATTTTGCAGACAGATGATCACTTAAAGCAGTTTGAAAGTAAAGGCACATTCTGCTTTACTTTTAACCTGCTTTAAGTGGTAAACAAACTTTAAGCTACAATACTAGGATAAACACACTTAATTTCTTAGTTTGCATATTCATGATTGTATAAGTTGAAGTTATTTTATTCAGTGGAGGAATAAATTAAAGGTGTAAAAAGGGCATATTTATTTGGTAATGGGTTAAAGGTTTGAGGTGTTTCAGCACATTTAACCCTTTACCCAATAGCCTGCTTCCAGTTTTGCAAATAGCCGACTACTTAAAGCAGGTTGAAAGTAAAGCAGAATGCACCTTAAGGCTCATTCTGCTTTACTTTCAGCCTGCTTTAAAGTACCATCTGCTAATATACGGAAAATATTTCTTATGGTGCATATTCATAAATGTATGAAGTGGAACTATTTTCTTCAGTGGAAGAATTAATTGAAGGCGTAAAAAGACATATTTATGGGGTAATGGGTTAATTCCCAGTCTGCTTGACCTGTGGGGATGTAGGAAAGCTTTCTTAGAGTTCTGTTATCGGGACTTTTGTTCGGAATAGACAATAGCTTGAAAAGGTGTTGGGAATTGTTTAGAAGAGAACCTGTTAATAATTTATCATTCACTTTGAGATAAAACCTGGATTTTCTTTCTAGAGGTTAAATGTTTTGACTTACTTCAGAGCTCCAGATTAGGGGAGTGTTTCAAAAACTAAAATCTTTATTTCTGCTTTAAACCCTATGATGTCACTACTCATTAGAATTGTCTCTTCGAGAATAATGAATAGTAACATCATAGGATTTGGTGCTGAAATGAGTCGGAAAATGTTGGATCTGTTCAGTTTACTCCCTCTTATCTGGAGCCCTGTTACATGTATTTTCCAGGTGTGTTACTTGCTATTCTTGAGCACGCCGGTGCCATCAGCCCTATATACTCTAAGGAAGGAGAGATGACCGTAGGAGTGGGTACTGTGTCCGCTGGATACCAGAACTTCTTCATCTGCATAGAGATGTTCTTTGCTGCTATAGCGCTGAGGTTTGCATTCCCCCATTCTCTGTACAGCTCGAGCCCAACCAACACGACTGGGCGAACAGTCTCTCTACAGAGTATATCCAGCAGCCTGAAAGAGACGATGAATCCTCGCGACATCATGCAGGACGCAATTCACAATTTCCACCCCCAGTACCAGCAGTATACTCAACAAGGTATGAAGATCCCGCAGGAAGAGGAGCAGTCAGACGGCGGGTGGTCGTACGATCAGTACCAGCAACGAGGTGGGCGCCAGCAACAGAACGGACAGGCTCCCGTGGCTGATGGTTCCCGGCCTCATACAGGATCAGTGAATAGCAGTTCAGGGTCTGCCCACCCAGTGCCAGCTACCCAGCATAGAAGTGCGTTACCACGGCAACAGGGTCCATCAGCAACACCAAATAGACGGTTTAATGAGAAGACAACTCTTCTCAGTTCTGATGACGAGTTTCAATGATCGCCTATTGTCAAAAAAACCCCTAAAGATCTAGATTAGAAATGCTGTCAAACTACTGTTAAGCATCCACTCATCAATTTTGAATAAGCATTCTTTGATACAGGTAGCAGTTTAATGCAGGACAAAAGTAAAGCAGAAAGCTCCATTAGGAGCTTTCTGCTTTACATTTGTTCTGCATTAAACTACTGTATTACCTGCCTTTATAGGTATCAATGCTTTTTCACAAACTGGTCGTTTAACAAAAGTTTGACTCTGGCTACTATAAAGATAGAAAGCGAGATATTAAATACAACTGGACCAATATACTGGACATACCTACACTCATATTAGATCATAAAGTGTGACATGTGACTTGATGGTAATATTTGAAGGTCTCAAAAATAGACTGTACGGTGCAAGATCATAATGTCTGTAGGCCTTCCAGTATCATTTTGTAGCATTGAAATGACCATAATGAGATATTGTACAAATAATTATGATATACATAATTTCAACCTTTTAACTACACTTTTATAACGCTAACAGCTTACATACAAAACGTCATAGCTCCAGATAAGGTGCGTATTTTAAAAACAAACTTTCTTGTTTCTGCAATAAACACTATGTTGTGACCACTCATTAGAATCGTCTGGAAGAGACGATAATGAGTGGTCACAACATAGGGTTTGGTGGAAACATGATGGAGAAAGTGTTGGAAATGTTCAGATAACCACTGACTCCTATCTGGAGCCCTGAAAACATGTTAATTTCATATGTCAAGAGCTTACATAACATTGTTGCTAAGAGCTATTAGATGATATTCAGACAGACCTCTGTTCATCAGTCAATTAAAAGATCAGTCAGCAGGCTAATGCAGGACAAAAGTGCAGCAGAAAGCTTCTATTTGAGCTTTCTGCTTTACTTTTGTCCTGTGTTAAGTCATCAAATGTCTTAATTTAGAAAGATTCATGGGTCTTTAGAGTGGCTAGTTAACACAAGTTTGACTATATATGATTTGATTGGTCAGTAGTAATTTTGCTATAAATAGCTTCTCAAAGACTACGCATCATTGGTGCTAGTGTCTCCTGTCTTTAACAATTAATGAAAAAAAACAAAAAACTTTTCTATTGAGTGGTGGTAAATAAGGGATATGTTTAATTCTTAAAGAGGGGTAAACAAGTATAAAAAGCATTTCCAAACAATGTAGATCCAGATCAGAGGCTCTTTCAGGAGCATTCTGATCTGGGTCTGCTCTGTTTGCCATGATTTGAGATATTTTGGGGACTTAAACCCCACAAGACTGGATGTAAATTGGTTGTTATTTAGAAAATAGAAGAGTTTGTTTGGACAGTCACTGATGTAAAGTTTCAAGATGTATTCAATTGACAGTGAATTGAAGTGAGAGAACAGATAAGTTACACAAACCTGTTTCAAGTATTGTGAGATTCATCTTCATGTTAACTCATAAAGAAATCAAAAATGTCTGTACATAGCAATTTGTTTTAATAGCTATTGAATTGCCAGGTTTAGCAAATAGTGTTCACCCAATTATAGTCTTACTGAATCTTCTTAATAACATTGGTCTGGAGAACAGGGAAACTTGGATATCTCAAACTCATTTAACCCATACCCCATAAATACATATTTTTACGCCTTTAATTTATTTTTACGCTGAGGAATTTATTTCCAATTTATAGTTTTGAATATGTATAATAAGAAAATTTTACTATATTCTAGCAGATGGTAACCTTAAAGCTTTACTTTCAACCTGCTTTTTAAAAGTGGTCACCTATTTTCAAAACTAGAATCAGACTATCCATTTGAACCCTAGTCCCGCATATAGGCGTTCTTTTCAAACAATGTACATGTGAAAAGTACACTTGTCTTGTGCAAACAGCAAAGATCCAGATCAGAGGGCTCCGAAAGGAGCCCTCTGATCAGGGTCTTCACTGTTTGTCATAATGCCAAACATTGACAAAAACAACCCTTAAAAGTCAGAAATGGACTAGACTTAAATGGAAACTGGCATTGTCCATTTAAAGTTTTAGGGAGGAAAGAGCTATGGGGTAATGGGTTAAGTAGAATTTATCTGTATTTCATCAGTTGTATTTCAATGGCTTGAGTTCCCATAACCTATTACTCCTCGGTCTCCATAAACTGTTTCTAAATTCTAAGATCACCTAAAGCAGGCTGAAAGTAAAGCAGAATGCGTCTTAAGGCACATTCTGGTTTACTTCCAGCCAGCTTTTAGCTTACAGCTGCTAGGATATAGAAAATATTCCTAATGATACTTATTCAGTACTGTATAAATATGGACTATTTTCTTCAGTGGAGGAATAAATGATAGGTGTGAAAATACATTTCTATGGAGTAAAGGGTTAATTGGAACTTGCCAATATTTCAAAGTTAGAATATGGTTAGGCCAAGTTTCACCTTTAGGGAGTTTGAGTTATTGATGTGCCACTGTACCTATACATAAAGACTCTAGTACTTACAAATAGGCTTAGATCTGTGTTAAGCCCCCATTTAAGAAAGGACAATTGAGATCTCTATAGACAAGTGACAGCTTAATGCAAATCTCATGGAGATCTGTAAAGACAGTTTGCAATCACCTGTCTTAGATACTGAAAACCAGCTATAGTGAAAAAGGTTTAAGCTCCTGTCATCTTGCTTTAAGTACGCAAATGTGGTACAGTAAAACCTCTCAATTATGACCACTAAATTGTGTTTATTATTATGTGTTTATGGAAGGTGGTTGCTTAAAGCAAGGTGACAGGAAAACAAAAAGCTCCTTTAGGAGCTTTCTATTTTACTGCCACCTTGCTTTAAGATGTCACCTGTCTTTTATACAGTTAATTAGTGGTCGTAATAGAGAAGTTTTACTGTATATACCAAAAAAACATTAGTTAAGATACAAATATTAGTAGGGCTTTATTTTATTGTAAAATCTACAAGGGTCCACTTCAACCTTTACTAGAATTGATAAACATCAAAACAGTTTGAAACAGCAAACATTCCTGATCATTTTTGTAAATCCTCAGTCAGTATAGCTAGATTGTTTTAAATATTAAACTACAAATTACAGCAAAACCTCTCTATTACGACCACTAAAACGAAGGCTTTTTGATCGTATAAAAGACAGGTGACAGCTTAAAGCAAGGTGACAGTAAAACAGAAAGCTCCTGGAGGAGCTTTCTGTTTTACTGTCACCTTGCTTTAAGTATTCACCTGTCTTAAACAACATACAATTAACATAATTTAGTGGTCCAAATAGACAGGTTCTACTGTACATCACATAGATCACTTGTGTCACATAAGACATACACTATTCCATGTGTCACATAGAACATATAATATTCCACATAGAAGTATTACCTTAACTAAACCACCACATTTGTTTAAGTTGTTAAGTCATTTTGGTCAATAAGTCACATGATTCTCATCACAGCTTAATTAAACCAGGATGGCAGAAAAGTGGAAAGCTTCTGTCAGAATTTTTAATTTTCAACAATTTCTTAAACCAGGTTGAAAATAAAACAGAAAGTTCTAGTCAGAATTTTCTGTTTTACTTTCATCAGGCTTTAAGAAATTGTCTGCCTGAAACTGAAAACAATCCATCTTTTAAGTTACATGTATCATAATGTTGGGTTTGCTGTATTGTCGTCTCCAATATGTTTACGAAATGGACCTCGGATGTCTGATCAGGGTCTTCACTGTTTGTCAATTGTGAGAATCAACAGTATTCAGTTCACATGTAAACAGTGCAGACTCAGAGCATGTTAAACAAAGTAGCTTGTATCAGATGACACCTTTAATGTCGGAGTTTTATTTGTCATGGTTTGTTTTGACCAAGAGCTCTCTCTTTCTCTCATAATGTGACTGGAGTGTATTTCTCTTTTTCTCTCAAGTGTGGCCCACTGAAGTCACCTGAGTGTTGTTTAGATATTGTGATGTGCTAATAAATTACCGTGGTTTGTAACAAAGTGAAAGTTAGTGGGGACATGTGTGTGCAAGGCTGTGTAGAAATTTTGTGTTCATTTAGAAGGGTATGTGTGCACTTCTGGTCTGAAAGACTTTGATCAAACGAAGGGAGATAATTCAGATAATCGTTTTTTAAAAGATGATAAATGAGTACAAATGATACAGCTGATAAGAGATTATTCTTTCCCAATAAATGCTTTGTGTTAAAATGTTTGCGTCAAAACAATTAATTTCATTGCAAACATTTTGGAGCCAGATGAGATGTCGGGTAACCCAGGTCTGATCAGGCGCCAACATGTTTGCAACTCATTACATTTTATTTTTAGCTTTATTTAACCCTTGACTCCATAGCCTATTTCTAGTAAGGCAACTAGATGACCCCTTAAAGCAGGTTGGAAGTTAAGCAGAATGTGCCTATGGCACATTCTGCTTTACTTTCAACCTGCTTTAAGCTTCCATCTGCTAGAATATAGAAAATATTTCTTATGATATATATTCATGATTGTATAAATTGGAACTATTTTCTTCAATGGAGAAATAAATTAAAGGCATATATATGGGATAATGGGTTAAACAGAAAAGAATAATGTTTTCTCCACTGTAGGTTATAACAGCGGGGTTTAACCCATTACCTCATAGCCTGTTTCTAGTTTTGAAGACAAGTAACCACTAAAAGCAGGTTGAAAGTAAAGCAGAATGTGCCTGAAATTCAGCCTGCTTTAAGCTATTTTCTCCTAGAATATAAAAATATTTCTTATGATAAATATTCATGACTGTATGAAAGGGAACTATATCGTTCAGTGGAGGAATAAAATATAGGCGTATTTATGGGGGCATGGGTTAACTGTATAACTGCTACCTGGTTTTATGTTGTGAACCAATTGAATCCTAGCGGCAACTATACTCTTCCTTTATAAACAGTGTAATTGTGAAGAGTACACTTGTCCTATGTGAACAGTGTAGATCCAGATCAGAGGGCTCCTACAGGAGCCCCTCTGATCTAGGTCTACACTGTTTGTCATTTTGTAATAAATTGAAGAAAAAAACAAAAAAACATCCCTATATGGAGAAAAATGGACTAGACTTAATTTGAAACTGGAATTGTTCATTGAATGATTCAGGGATGAATGAGTTAATAGTACTTAGCTTTGCTTGGTGCAGAGAAGTTTTACTTTGTAGATATATTATTATGTATATTCCAAAGTGTTGATTGTCTGATTGAGACGTCTGATCAATTTTGTTAGCAGTTTAAGGGGGAAGTACTGTCAGACTTTTGCCAATGTGTAGACCTATTTCAGACTGATTTGAAGCTAGATTGCTGATATGGGTGTGCACAATTTTCAATGTCTATGTGACTTTTCCCCCGGCATGCCTACTATTTTAAAGTTCATGTTCTCCTCAATTTTAGCACCTACACCATATTCAGGGTTTTTGAAATTAGGTCACAGTGGTAAAGTTTGATCAAGGAATATTTCTACACAGACCAATAATCGATATTTAAGGGTGTATCAATGTCATAAGCCATTTTTTCAAAGTATTTAACTTTTTTTCTAACATTGTTTTTTTGGAAGAGCTATTTATGATGAATGAAAAAATGAAAAAAAAAATATATGGTGGTGTCCTTGTTTTTGAGCTACAGCGATTTGAAAAAGGTATGTCAAATTTGGACTTTTTTTTCAAATTTTACCCATTCAGGGTACAAGCTTCAGTAAAATTTATTTCGAAACAAAACAAACATGATAATTTGGGTTTCCATTATTTATTTCATGTCTATGGTGGTATTTTCACATATAGAAACCAAATTTAGACAAAGCAGGCACCAGGTATGAACAATATCGATCCTTGAATATAAAAAATATGCTTTGTATAGGGCATGATTTTATTAGATTTTTTATTTTTATTATTATTATTATTATTATTATTATTATTATACCAGATTTATATAGCGCTCTTTTCACACAGGGATTGTGCGTTCAAAAGCGCTTTACATGAAATAACACATATGTACCTATAAATCGTGAAAAGACAAAATAACTACAATTAGATCTGAAATAAAACATGAATAAACATATAAAAGACAGTCCCCCAAAACGGCGATCACACTTTTATGAAAAAAAGTAAAAAAGTTTGAAAATGAACTAGTTCTAGTATTTAACTTTTTCTTATATTCTACCAGATGAAAGCCCATGCTAAGGCAGTTCAAAATATGAAAAGAAATTGAAAGGTCAGTGTTGAAAATTTTGAGTTATTAAAGTAAAAAGAGTTATCTCCCCTTACAAAATTTACAAAAAAGTACCATATCGATGCTATTTAGAGCTTTATAAATTTCATATTTGGTGCCTTTTTTTTCTTAAATTAGTTTTTGTATGAAGAAATACTACCATAGATAGGAAATAAATAACACAAAACCAAATTATCATATTTGTTTTCATTTAAAATGGATTTTATTGAAGCGGGCTGTTTGAAAAGGACAAAATAAGAGGAAGTGGGTGGGGTAAATTTTACATGGCCGTAGAGCCAACTGTTGTTCACCAAAATGTACACTTTTTCTATTTTTTCATTCATCTTAAATAGCTCTTCAATACAAAACCATCATAGAGTGTTTTCATATACTTTGAAAGTTTCCCAAAGTCATGACATGGATACACCCTTAAGATCTTGTTTTATTGAACCCTTTACCTGATAAATAGACTTTTTATGCTTCTAAATATTCATACAAAAAGAAAAAATTCTACCCAGCTAGGAAGTCCTGGGTCCAAGGTTATAAAGCTTTTGTGCTGAGTCTGATAATATTCTCAAGCATTTGATTGGTCAGATTTGAGCTTAGGCTCAAATCTGACCAATCAAATGCTTGAGAACTACTGCAGACTCAACTTAAAAGCTTTATAACCTTGGAGCCTGAACATTAAAATAAATATAAAAGGCATTTCCAGTGCTTATCTAGATGGGAGCTTAAAGCAGGCTTAAAGTAAAGCAGAATGCTCCTTTATGAGAATTCTGCTTTACTTTTAACCTGCTTTAAATAGTACCCTGTTTTCAAAACTATAAACAGACTATGGGGTAAAGGGTTTAACATCTGTTAAAATAATGTCATATTAAATTGTTTGTTTTGACTGCATGCAGGATACTCTGGCATAATGTAAACTATACATGAGTCACTTCATGAGAAAAAGTGACAACAGACAGTGCAGTCAGTATAAACCAATATCAGTAAAGCAGAATGCACTTTACACAACATTATGCTTTGCTTTCAACCTGCTTTTAGTGGTCACTTGTCTTCAACATAGAAACAAGGGCCTAGTGTGGCCTAGTGGCTATTGTCACTGACTGACAGAAGGTCAGTGGTTCTACCCAGTTGCCGATTTGTGCCTGAAACACTGCATAAAGGACTTCTAGGGTCTTACTCCACCTGTAATTAGCTGGGTATTGGGATATGACTGAAATACTGTTAAAAGTGATGTAAAATCATAAAAAAAACAAATTAAACCAAAAACGGGCTATGGGGTAAGGTTTAACTCTAGTACATATCCTTAGGTGTGTGTGTGGGCGGATTCATGCTCAATTTAGTAGATAATCAAGGTGTACACCTGTTGCGATGTCTGATGTTCATTTTTCTCATGACATGGCTCATCTGTCGTTTTCACTGTGCTTTGTCGGTCCAATCACGGGTGATTTGTTTTGTGTGGTTTTAATGCTGTCAAATAGTCTTTATTTATTAAGCATTGATAATAATAATAAAAAAAACGTACCAAATAAATCATGATCATATATATATTTTTGTGAAGCATTTTGTGCACCTGTACATATCATAACTACATGCACATCAGTTTCTGTTTGGATAATATGTATGTTAATTTCAACATTGCTTAAACAGCAAAGTGTTCTCTGTTTCAACCACTTAAAAGAAGGCTATTTTCATATTTAAAGGTTGAGGACCTCCTATGAGATCGGGGCAATGTTTGTCAATTTTGGTACTCTAAGGTGAGCGATCGGCTATTCTCATCAACTTTCAGTCTATTCTGAACTATGCTTAAGCATGGTTCGTACCATGCTTGCATGAGCATGGTTCGGAAGGGGCTGACAACTGACGAGAATGGCTGTTGACTCATGGTAGAGAACTGATTTTATTCTCATTCGGGGTCCTCAACTTAATTGTGTATCTGTGAAAAGTACACTTGTCCTATGCAAAGACTGTAGACCCGGATCACAGGGCTCCTAACCTAGCCCTCTGGTCAGAGTCTGCACTGTTTGTTTATTTTGCTATATTCTGTATAGTAAAAAACACCATAATAGTAAAACATAGACAAGACCTGTTTGGAAACTGGAATTTTCTATTTGAAGTTTAGGGGGCTCATGAGTTAAAACAGGATGAATGTGAAGCAAAAAGCTCCTTCAGGAGGAGCTTTCTGCTTTACATTTATCCTGCTTTAAGCAGGCACCTGTTTTTAATAATATCTATGTGTTCATTTGAGTGGCTGTAATTGCAGAGGTTTACTTATAATTGTGGTTATGTTTGATTTAGTTGGATTCACTGTCTGTACTTAGTAGATTAGTTTTTCATGTTTAAGCATATCGGGTCATTGTCAAAGTTGCTATTCAGCTAATTTATTTACATGAAAATTTTCATCACTATATTGAACTGATAAGTATAACTGAACATTTGGAGAGAAAACGTGTCATATAGGAGCACGCTGATCATGATCTGCACTGTTTTGTCATATTGAAGTGCAGTAACAAAATCAACCCTTAACCCATTGTATGCTGGGTAATATTTGGGAGCCATTTTAAAATGTCCTCTGCAGCGGGTATAATTCAAATATTTGCAAAAGATTTTAGCAGTTTCTGATAGAATATTGAATTAGCTGCAAACAGTTTTGATCTCAGGTCAGGCCCCAAAATGTGGGGCCTGATCTGAGATCAAAACCGTTTGCCTAGAGGTACACCTAAAAGTGTATCCCGCATGAAATGGGTTAATAGTCAAAAATTGACTAAATTGAATCGGAAACAGGAATTTTCCATTACCTGGCTGTTTGAGAGTAAAGGTGAAATTCATGTAGATTTATCCCTAAAAAACCTTTTCAACTTTGTTTAGAAGGATAAGACAAGTCTACATAGTGCGATATGACTAAAACATTTTGTAGTAGTGATCAGTATTCACTTGTGGTTATTGTGGTGATGTTTCATTGTTAGGTTTAGCTTAAAACTTGTGACAGGAAATGGCATAGCAGGAACTTAGGGACTAGCCCATTTTACAAACTTCAGCACAGTCGAACATGTGTTAACCCTTTACTCCATATTTTGTTTCTAGTTTTGAAGACAGGTGTCCACTTAAATCAGGGTGAAAGTAAAGTAAAATGCACCTTAACCCTTTACACCATGGCCTGTTTCTAGTATTGAAGATAGGTGACCACTTAAAGCAGGTTGAAAGTAAAGCAGAATGTACCTTATAGCACATTCTGCTTTACTTTCAGCCTGCTTTAAGCTACAATCTTCCAGTAAACAGAAATATTTCTCATGGTACATGTTCATGACTGTATAAATTGAAACTATTTTCTTCAGTGGAGTAATAAATTAATGCATAAAACTGAGTATGTATAGAGTAAAGGGTTAATGTCAAGCACTTAGGCACTAGTCCCTTTAACAACCTTCAGCAGTCAAATGATCTTGATTACTAAAGAGATCAAGGCTCCATCTATGAGCAATTGAACCATCTTCTCTTTTAGTCCCTGTCCAAAATGTATGATATAACTACTTATAAGAACCATTGCCTACCCCCTTGGGCCTTCACTGCCTTACCTCAAGTACAGAGGTTATTTGCGAACAGTTTGGATCCTGATCAAATGCCAAATAACGTAGCATTTGATCAGGATCTAAACTGTTTGACAGTCATTGCCGTATTACTTTTGTCAAATTTCCTGAAATTTAAATTTGTGAAATAAAAACAGGTGACTATCGTTTAAATTTGATTTCTTCATGGCGGTGAAGGGGCTTACTTGTTTATCTGGAAAAAATACAGTGGAAACTCGATAATTCGAACTCGGGTTAATAATAATAATAATATACCAAGTTTCAGTCCGAATGACCGCTCAGCCGACTGTACATATACTCCCCTGATCATTGAGCCATCTTGCCTACAATATTCAGCACTGCTAACATATGGCGCAGTCAAATGCAGCCGTAGTACCGACTCAGACCCTTCACAGGTACCCATTTTAACCCCTGGGTGGAGAGGAGCAATTCGTGGTACATGTCTTGCTCAAGAACATTCCTGTACATCATCGGTCTAAGTGAGTTGGAAGTATCAAGTTTCTACTGTATGTATTTTCCCCCATTATGCTATTTACTAATTACAGATAGGTTTTAGTAACTCACTCTTAAAATACAGTAAAACCCCTCTATTACGACCACTAAAACAGGCTTATTGATTGTATTAAAGACAAGTGACAGCTCAAAGCAAGGCGACACTAAAACAGAAAGTTCCTTTAGGAGCTTTCTGTTTTTCTGTCACATTGCTTTAACTCTTTTCCTCCATGAAACTTTAAATGGACAATTCCAGTGTCCATCTTAGTCCAGTCCATTACTGACTTTTAATGGTTGTTTTTGTCAATGTTTGACATTATGACAAACAGTGAAGACCCTGATCAGAGGGCTCCTTTCGGAGCCCTCTGATCTGGGTCTTCACTGTTTGCATAGGACAAGTGTACTATTCACATGTACACTGTTTGAAAAGGACGCCTATAGGCGGGACTAGGGTTCAAAGGGTTAAGCAATCACCTGTCGTAAACATCTATTCAGAAACACAATTTTGTGGTCGTAATAGAGAGGTTTTACTGTAATTCTTACTAGTCACTCATAAAATTTGTCAATTCTCTACAAGTGTTATCCATCTCTGTGTGAACATTATACTATAGATGATAGAGGATAATTTTAGTTGTTAGTTTTCCTGTAGATATGAGCCACAAAAAAGGAAAAAAAAAATTAAAAAAATTTGTTCTTAGAAATTGAAAACAGCATAAAACTCACATTGTTCTGATAGTTTCTTTCAGAATAGATTTTTTTCAGTTCTTTTAAGATATGATAGTTGGAATGGCAAACATATGGAATTACTTGGCCTCTCATCTGATTCCAAACTGTTTGCAAAAGACTATCACAAAGTAGACTGATGTGCTGAATGGTAAAAATGAACAAATATTATAATGTTTAACATACAGAACTATGCCATTGATAATAATGAATAATGTGCACACAATGCCACTTAAATTAACCCTTATTGTGCTGGAACTGGATAAGTATGTCCTTTGCAAACAGTGTAGACCCAGATCAGAGGGCTCCTGAAGGAGCCCTCTGATCTGGGTCTACACTGTTTATCTTAAAGATATTTTGGGGACTTTGAGAGACTGTGAGAGTCAACGTAAAACTGGTCATAATATTATATCAGAAAGCAGAAAAGTCCATTTGAGTTTCATCATGGTAAGGGTTGATTTCAAGCAAACATGGGTAGATATTTCTAGCTGTTATTTATCCAAGTTGCCAGTGTTCATGTCCGTTACAGTCTAGTCGAGAGTAGTGTACCTGTGTGGGGAGATTGATGTTGGCGGTATTATAACTTTGTTTCATCTCCTGTACATACTGTATATAGAAGCCACCTGTACTCTGTAGCCCACCTCTTCTTCGTCTTTTTATCCCTCCCCCAATATAAGTGATGATGTTTGTGATACATGTTAAGTGGTTTTGAAAAATAAAAATAAATAAATAAAAAACAAACCCTTGTTTAACTGTAGTAGAAACGATGGCAGTTGTCCTGTTTTGTTAACCCTTTACTCCATAGATTTGCTTTTTAATGCATTTAATTTCATTCCTCCACTGAATAAAATAGTTCCATTTTATACAGTTTTAAAGAAGTATCATAAGAAATATTTTGTTTTTTCTAGCAGATGGTAGCCGAAAGCAGGCTGAAAGTAAAGCAGAATGTGCCTTAAGGCACATTCTGCTTTACTTTCAATCTGCTTTAATTAGTGGTCATCTGTCTTCAATACTAGAAAGAGGCCTATATGGGGTAAGGGTTAATCTGTCAATCTTTCAGATAATAATATTGCTGTTACCCTTCACTGGCTTACCTCGAGTACTTTTACAAGCAGTTCAGATCTTGGCCAGATGCCGCTGAATACAGTGTCTGATCAAGATCCAAACTGTTTTACAGTCATTACGATATTACTGTAATCAATTTTCATGTCAAAATTTAGTAGAAACAAGTAAGCCTATTTATAATGACAGGGTGATAATTGAAGAAGTTTTCCAATTACAAAAATTCACACTCAGATTAAAGGGCCACTAGGCATCCTGGTCAAGTCTACTGTTGTCAAAAACTAGTGAACAGTTTTCAAGCCGTCAAATGATACATGTATGAAAAACTTCTTAAATAAGGTATTTTTGTTCTGCCATACAATCTTTGCTATGTATGTTATATAGTAACCACAAATGGAACTTAACAGTTAATATTACACATCAATTTGTGTAGTTCACATTATAGTGACACAACTTGTGTATATACATTTTCCAACATCTTTGATATTGTTCAGGTTTGATTATATCAGTAAATTTTATCTTGTACCAGTTGTCTTACAACAGAATGTCCACATACAGTCTTTTAAAAAGGGTCATTGCTTATTGTAGAAAAAAAATTCATGTAAAAATCTGTAGTATGAGATTTCTGCATTATGTTTATTCTGTTTTAAGCTGTCTTTAAAAACTATTATCTTTCTGTAACCAATTAGACACTAGTGAAGCATATACCCATCCTTTACAAACCAGGGGCCCGTTTCTTAAAACTTTGTACTACAAAAATGGTCGTAAGTTAAAACTTAAAATACATTTAATTTCTTATATATATTCTTTCTAATCCTGTCTTGTGATATCTCTTTGGAATCGTCTTTTCAAGACAATTCCAAAGAGATGTCACAAGACAGGATTAGATGGAGAAATATATAATAATTGAGACTTTTATAATCTGACTTAGGACAATATTTGTTGTACGAAGTTTTATGAAACAGGCCCCTGGTACTCTAGAAGAGTAAATTTGTCAAGCTAATTGGAAACTTGAATTGGCCACTTTCAATTTTAGAGGCCATTGTTCTATTGATTAAAGTCCTTTAGCACAGTGGTTTCATAATTTCCAAGACTGTATTTTCTATACAACATGTACTTATTATAACTTTCACAGAAGACTTTTAGAAACGAACAATGAGAAAATTACAGGCATAAATGGACTTTCCCATATCCTGCTATGTTGAAACTTTACAGGCATTTGAAAACAGTTTGGATCATGATAAGTACATTTGTATCTTGCTATCTGATCAGGTTCCAAACTGTTTGACACTCATTCTAACAGATAGTGACCTGTTCATGTGTCATTAGCTCACCTGAGCCAAAGGCTCAAGGTGAGCTATTGGGATGGCCCTGTGTCCGTCGTCGTGCGTTGTGCGTCTTCCATCGTCGTTAACAATTGATTCAAATGACATCTTCTCCTATACCTTTTGACAGATTTCAACCAAACTTTACAGGAATGTTCCTTGGGTCAAGCTCTTTCAAATTTGTTCAAAGAATTGAAAACAATGTAGAAATAATAAGGAAATCTTAAAAAATCTTCTTGTCTGAAACTACAAAGGCTAGAGCTTAGATATTTGGCACATAGCAAATTGTGCCCCTGGGGTCAAAATTGGCCCGCCCCGGGGGTCACAGTTTTACATAGAGTTATACAGTGAAATTTTCAAACGTCTTCTCCTCTGGAACTAATATGGCCAGAGCTTTGATATTTGGCATGGTGACACTTCTGGATGTCCTATACCTATTTTGGTCAAATGGTTCTGGTCGGTTGCATATCTAGGTCACAGGAGCTAAAAATAGATTTTTTTCAGTGAAAACTTTAAAAATCTTCTTGTCTGAAACTACAAGGGCCAGAGCTGAGATATTGCGCACATAGCATCGCCTACAGGTCCTCTATCAAGTTGGTTCAAATTATGTCCCTGGGGTCAAAATGGGCCTGCCCCCAGGGGGTCACAGTTTTACATAGAGTTATATAGTGAAATTTTCAAACGTCTTCTCCTCTGAAACTAATATGGCCAGAGCTTAGATATTTGGCACATAGCATCGCCTACAGGTCCTCTATCAAGTTTGTGCAAATTATGTCCCTGGGGTCAAAATTGGCCCGCCCCGGGGGTCACAGTTTTACATAGAGTTATATTGTGAAATTTTCAAACACTTCTCCTCTGAAACCAATATGGCCAGAGCTTTGATATTTGGCATGTTGACACTTCTAGATGTCCTTTACCTATTTTGTTCAAATGGTTCCAGTCTGTTTCATATGCAGGTCACAGGAGCTAAAATAGATTTTTTCAATGTAAACTTTAAAAAATCTTCTTGTCTAAAACCCTAGTACCCTGATCTTAGATATTTGGCATATAGCATCATCTACAGGTCCTCTATCAAGATTGTTCAAATTCAATAATGCCCCTTGGGTAAAAAATGACCCCGTCCTTGACATAAATCATTATCTCCATTTTGTCAACTATTCTCAGGTGAGCGAAATATGCCCCATGGGGCTCTTGTTTACAAACAGTAAGTCTGCGAAGAGTACATTGTCCTGTGCAAACAGTATAAACTCAGATCAGAGGGATCCTTAAGGAGCCCCATGATCAAGGGTCTGCACTGTTTGTCCTTCTGCAAAAATTTGGTAAAAACAATTAAGGAATAATCAGAAATTCAGGATAGCAGGATCAGAGCAGGGCTGCCATAAGTTGAACATGAAAAATCCTAAGATTTCCAAATTTTCTGTTTTTCAAGCGTGATTACATAAAGCAGGCTGAAAGTAAAGCAGAATGCGCCTTAAGGTGCATTCTGCTTTACTTTCAGCCTGCTTAAAGCTACCATCTGCTAGGATGAAAATCTGAAGATTTCGGAAAAATCCGAAGAAATAGCAGTCCTGTCAGAGTAAGGTTTGTTTGACATATATTTTTCAAACTGAATCATCAGCTTGTGCTGCCATCTGGTGGAATTTGTTTCTCTGTGTTGATAATTCTATGTATTGTACTTATAGTAAGTTTGTGATAAAAGTTGTGTAGTTGTTATTGTACATATATGTGCCAATGAACAATGTGAAGTTATTGGTAAATAAAACTATTTCTCCTATGCCTGTCTTCCTGTTTCTCTAGCATACCACAGGACCCTTCCGATGATGAAAAAATATAACCCGACTCAAAATATTGTCTGTTTTAACCTGTTACCCCATAGGCTTTAGCATTTGTTTTCAGTATGGAAAATATATGGTTGCTTAACCCTTTACCCCATTACCTGTTTCTAATTTGAAATTAGGGGACTAATTAAAGCAGGTTGACAGTAAAGCAGAATGCGCCTTAAGGCGCATTCTGCTTTACTTTCAGCCTGCTTTAAGCAACCATCTGCTAGGATAAAGAAAATATTCCTTATAATACATTTTTTTCCATATAGCCTCCGGCTTACGCATGTATTACAATAGCATGTTGTTCCGAACATGTTCCGAGCTAATCACACGTTTAAAGAATCAAAATGGAGCACACCCTCTAGGTCACTTCAGATATCTACCTGTATGAGAAATCACATGTCATAGTTGTTTGGCGTTCGAGCTTAGCACATCGCTTCCACGTAGTAAGTTTGTTTTTAAGCGTGGTCGCAGGAAAAACGAAAGTTTTATCCTTGAGGAGGCAGTCCCAACATATTTACGCATATTATTGGGATATTACGTGTGTAACATCACTGACATAGACGTATCCTAGGATTGTCTTGTCGTTAAAACTTGAAAGAGGAAAAGCTGTTTTCAGCGTTCGGTCTTGTTGGGTTACGAACGTCCGAAATTTAAAGTTAAATTACGAAGAAAAATGACAAGAAGCTGTTGTCTTCTAAGAATTACAAAAATTACAAAACCTAGAATAAGCACCGTTAGCGGGCTACAACTTAGGTCAGGATAAACAGAACGTGAGTTCCGAAAATTATGGGTTGGACATTGCTAAACTTTCTTAAAAAGATATTGACAATTAAAGAGGTTTGTTAGGCATTTAAACCCAAGAAAAGAAATACAACGTTATTAATGAATATGAAACTGACAAGTGGTTTGATACCCCGTTATATGAAAGGCGTAACCTTCATGTTAAAGTTGTTAGTTACAATATTGGAATTGAAAATAATTTTAACCATGAAACTTTAATTTGGGCCTTTAATTCTTTTTTTAGCTCAGGGTGAGCTTTTGCAATCCTTGAATGTCCTGCGTGCGTCGTTCGTTGTCAACAATTTTAGTGTTTACACTCTAGAAGCCACAATATTTATCCAATCTTTCTCAAACTTGCTCAGATTGTTATTACCATAAGAGTTTGGATGAGTTCGATTATGGTTGAAATTGGACCAATAAGTCAGGTGTTATCTACCTTTGAATTGCTGAAAATACCATATTTAACAGAGCTTACACTTTAGAGGCCACACTATTTATCCAATCTTTCTCAAACTTGCCCAGATTGTATATTACCATAAGAGTTCGGATGAGGTTGATTGTGGTTGAAATCAGACAAATAGGTCAAGAGTAATCTATCTTTGAATTGCTGAAAATGCCATATTTAAAGCCAGAATGTCACCCAAATGTATGTTTAAAACGCGCAATTTCTTATATAAGAACATTTTCTATGCATTAAAACTAAGCGAAATCTGTTGTCAGGTGCCTGAAACATGCCCCCCTTTCTTTAAGAACCATACCTAAATGTGCCGATTTCTTATCGAGATGGTTGGAAAAATAAGCTCTTTGTTTACATAACAAATCTTCGTGTCGGCTTCCGAAGAGTCACGTGATCGATCCGATTTTTCTGACTTGTTTCTGTTACTTTAGAACAGAATAGTTAATAATGGTAAATAGGTAATAGTGGAGAAAACGTTAGTCTTTCCTGTTTTAAAGCAAACGAAACGCAAATGCATCACAATAAAATGCATAAAAACACAACCTTTAGACAATTATGACCATTCATGTTAGTCTGAGTTGCAAACAGTTTGGTGCCTGATCAGACGCTAGGTTACCCGGCATCTGATCTGCTCCAAACTGTTTGCAATTGAAATCATAGTTTTAGCGTAAGCACGTTTATTGGGAAAGAATAACATTTTCTCCACTGTAAGGAAGGTAACATCGAATACATAGTCGTACACATTCCTACTTGAGATAAGTATGATAATCGTGCAGCACGAGAACGCTGCTCTAACTTTACTGATATTTTATTCTTTCAAATTAAACGCATTTATAAACAAAACTATTATTACCATTGCAAACAGGTTGGAGGCAGATCAGACACCGCGTAACCCGGCGTCTGATCAGGCTCCAACCTGTTTGCTACTCAGATTAAAAAAAATAGTTAAAATTTCTAAAAGTAAATTTCCACAGTGTAGTGAATTGCGTTTGTGTTTAAACCGGAAAGAAAAATATATTCTCTACTGTATATTGCGCACAATAAATACAGCTATCAATGTCTGAATGTAGCGAATACTCATCCCTTTTAAAGTTTTAGAATGTTCCAATCTAAAAATAACTCTGCCAAGTCAGAAGAAAACATTTTTACCGGGCGCAAGCCGAACAAACTCGGAAAATCTCCGTCGTTGATCGGATGTCAACAAACCGATTTAAAAATCAACTTCTTTCCACCAAATTCATGGGTTTGTAAGCAATGTTGCCTCCATATACATTGCTGATTACTTCTTTTTATATGTTTAGATTACGTATGTGCCTGAATGTTCAGGTTTAAGAAATGCGCGATGTTGGCTTACATACTGCCTTTAACAGTGTTTACACTCTAGAGGCCACACTATTTATCCAATCTTTCTCAAACTTACTCAGATTGTATATGTCTATGAGAGTATAGATGAGGTTGATTATGGTTGAAATCGGACCAATATGTCAAGAGTAATCTATCTTTGAATTGCTGAAAATGCTATATTTAACAGTGTTTACACTCTAGAAGCCACATTTTTTATCCAATCTATCTCAAACTTGCTGAGATTGTATATGTCTATGAGAGTTTGTATGAGATTGATAATGTTTGATATTAGACTTATTAGTCAGGAGTGATCTACCTTTGAATTGCTGAAAATGCCATATTTAACGGTGTTTACACTCTAGAAGCCACATTTTTTATTCAATCTTTCTCAAACTTGCTGAGATTGTATATGACTATAAGAGTTTGAATGAGTTTGATTATGATTGGAATTCGACGAGTAGGTAGTAAGTTATCTACCTTTGAATTGCTGAAAATGCCATATTTAACGGTGTTTACACACTAGAGGCGACAAATTTGTCCGGTCTTTTTCAAACTTGCTCAGATTGTATATGACCACAAGAGTTTGAATAAGGGTGATCATGTTAGTAATCTGACCCATAGGTCAAGAGTTATCTGCCCTTGAATTGCTGAAAATGCCATATCTAACAGCGTTTACACTCTTGCAACTACAGTTTTGAATGGATTTTGATTTTACTTGCACACAAAGTATATACCTATAAGTTCTCAAAGGAGTGCAATTATTGTTGAAATCTAATCATTGTTGCAATAGTTATCTGCCCTTGACATACTTTGAAATGCCAAGAAAGGCTTCTTTCCAGTAATGTTTAGGCTCTAGTTATCTGCCCTTGATATACTTATGAGGTTGTATTTCAAAATTGTTTACATGGTATACTACAAACTTGAATGGTTTAGATTAAAACGGGTGAAACAGTATGGTAAAGCTATCAGGCTTCAGTACAACAGGTGAGCGATATCAGGGCCTTCAGGCCCTCTTGTTATGAAGAGGATGTGGTTAAATGGGATTTTCCCAGACTTTAATTACCAGAGAAGGGTAAACCAGTGGTCAGTCATTGGTAAATATGATAAACCCTATGTGATGTTGATAATCATTAGTTGGTAGTCTAAAGGAAATTGTGACAAGGCTTGCCCTTCTATTTAAATGTAAACCATGAAATATGGAAAGTTATGAACAACAAGAGGGCCATGGCCCTTAATTCGCTCACCTGAGGTCATTGTGCCTTAGCTTAATAGACAAGACAACATTTTAATATAGCTGTAAATGGAATTATCTTCCAGACAAAAAAAACATGACAAATTGGAATAACTTAAAAAAATATTGTTGACAGAGTTATGGCCCTTATCCATGACACTTCTTCTTATCAAGCTACATGTATTTCCATATGATTATTCATTGCCCATTCTGCTTTACTTTCAACCTGCTTTAAGTTATCATCTACTAAGATATAGATACCATTTCTTATATCTTACATTTTTATGATTGTATAAAGTGGAATTATTTTCTTTAGAGGAGGAATAAATTTAATGCGTAAAAAGGCATATGTATGGGGTAATGGGTTAACATCAGTAGAACTGGAGTTATCTCAAAGACAAGAAAATATGACACTGGGAAATAACTCAAAAATGACATTGACCTTTGCAGAACATGACGTAAGTTATAAAGTTTCTAACTTTAACAAAGTTATGGCTAAGATTAAAGTTGTGGACTGACAGACAAACAAATTGACAAACAGACAAAAAAAAAGCAGACAGACAAAAACAATATGCCCCCAACTGCAGGGGCATAAAAAATGTAGCAGACAACACCATATGTTGCTGTTACAGTGAACCTCAGCTGACCTGAGTTCAGTTATGTAACTCTGCCAGTAGGAAATGTGGCTAGGGTCTAACTCTTATAATGCTGAATTGCTGTCTGCTATACATATATTGAATGTGAATTATGACCTAGATATTCAACCGACCAGAACCATTTGAACGAAATAGGTAAAGGACATTTAGAAGTGTCACCATGCCAAATATCAAAGCTCTGGTCATATTAGTGTCAGAGAAGAAGACATTTGAAATTTTCACTATATAACTCTATGTAAAACTGTGACCCCCTGGGCGGGGCCAATTTTGACCCCAGGGGCATAATTTGAACAAACTTGATAGAGGACCTGTAGGTGATGCTATGTGCCAAATATCTAAGCTCTGGCCCTTGTAGTTTTTTACAAGAAGATTTTTTAAGATTTCCTTATTTTTTCACTTTGGTTGCCATGGCAACCAGAGTTCTGCATTGTTTTTAATTCTTTGAACAAATCTGAAAGAGCTTGACCCAAGGAACATTTCTGTAAAGTTTGGTTGAAATCTGTTCAGGAGGAGATGTCATTTGAAGTAATTGTTAACGACGGCGGACGACGCACGACGCACACCGCACGACGACGGACGACGGACACAGGGTCATCCCAATAGCTCACCTTGAGCCTTTGGCTCAGGTGAGCTAAAAATACACAGTCACAGTACGGTAGTTTGGTTGGTGTAAGAAGCTTATTGACAGCTTAGATTCCAATTAGAAAAGTTGGCAGAAATATTAAAATAACAAAGTGTGGCAAATAGTGAAGCTAGGCACTACTTTCGGAATGTTTGAATTTACTTGGTTAAACACAAGATTCTCTATCTGTGTGACGTATATTTCATCAGACCTTCATTGAAGATATATCTATATTTAAGTCTTAAAGATAATATATACAGCAAAGTATTCTCTGTTCTTACTATTTATAGAAGACTCTTTGAATTTGAACCAGTGAGAGAGGTATGTTGTATTAAGTTTGATACAATGAAAATTAGTTAGGTTTTGTGGCAAACATGAAGAGTCGGGTATTGTAACAACATAAAGAAGCATCTTCTTTGCTTTGATTATAGATTGAGTAAATTTTAAGGTATACTTTATCTTAACTAGGAATAGATTCATAAACTTCTGTTATATGCTAAATACTTGTTGGAAAAAGTTTATTTTGTTTGAAAATTAGCACCATTCACAGGCTTAATAAGCTCATAATGCTCTTTTTGCTGCCCTATAAGCTCCATTACATTACCATACTTTGGAGAGATACTATATTGTAGGTATTGGTGTTGAGATGAATTATGACAACACAGTAGTTTTTTGTCAGAGTTATGTCTGAAAAAGTTGATCATGTCTTTACCAGAAATGAGAAGAAAGTTAGACCTATGAAGGGGCCTGTAAGATACTAGAATAGAATGTTGGGTCTAGTTACCAAATCAAAATTTTGAAGTTATTAGCTATTTTGTTTGTCTTACACGTATTATAGCCTATTAAGTGGTATTCACATTAAGATAATAGGCTACTGGCCAATAATTTGAACCTTCCCCCCATAGGGGGACTTTTTCTGAAAGTACAGAGTCTGTAGGTTCAGATACTATTTCTGCACTTTGAGCGTGGGGCTTTGGTCTTTGGTCAGAATTCTGACTTTGAAGACATACTTTTGAATTTTTACAAATCCCTTCTTTGACACAAACTATAACAAATCCCTTTATGACACAAAAGAGAGTGTTTCAAATAAATGCTGCTAAAATCGAAATAAACGCAAACGAAATCCAATGAAACGTAGAAAATACCAGATTTTATAATGTGCTTGTTAAACTATTTAGAGCCTGATTAGAAAACAGAGTTTCTCGACATCTGATCTGGTCCAACACTGTTTAGAACTGGCACAACTAGTTGAATGAACTCTGAAAACCAACACTACCCTAGAAATTTTAATGGACAATTTAACTATTACAAATTTAATCTTGCCAATTTATGACTATTTCCGATTGTTTTAGCACAATTGTGTAAAATGAAAAACAGTGTCCGTCAAGGATCGCTTTGCTCAGGGTGTACACTGTTTGCCAACGACAAGTGAACTCTGATCAGGTGCACTGTTTGTAAAGGGCGAGTATACTCGTCACCAGGACTGCATGTGTCAACCCATCACCCTATAAATACGCCTTTTTTATGCCTTTAATTTATTCCTCCACTGAAGAAAATGATTCAACTTTATAATTATAGCTATGAATATTCAGCTGAAGTAATATTTTCTAGATCCATGCAGAGAGTAGCTCGAAGCAGGATGAAAGTTATGCAGAATGCCCCCTAAGGTGCATTCTGTTTTACTCTCATCCTGCTTAGTGTGATCATCTGTCTTCAAAACTAGAAACAGGATACGGGGTAAAGGGTTAAAACAGCTACCATTACTGCTCATAACCCCCTATTCTTCAAGACGATTCTAATGTCATACAACGTGAATCGTGGTGTGCAGCCGAATTTAGCTACATTCCAAACTGTCTTGTAAACTGGTGCATTCGGACCATACCAATGAAAGTGGGTAGATGTTTTGACAGAAGAAAATATGTCAGAATCCGATGACCACACATATCGGCTTTCTGTTATTAAATGGTAGAGAGAGAGCGACGAGATTGAAGGACACAACCAATTCCCTTGTGGAAAAGGCATATGCCAGAGGCGATTTCAAATAACGCCAAATAAAAGGTAGGTGTGAATAATCGCACAATAGAGACATACTTTGCAACATTGCTCGAGTTAAATCTCAGTGCTGTATATCCAAACTGAATGATACGTTTGAAAAGTTTACTAATTCATTGTGAAACAAAAGCAATCACCAAAGCTTCAGAGGATGTATATTTTTAATATTTATTTCTTAACTTTCAATCTGCTCCTTCTGTATCTCTCTAATTATTACAAACTCCATGAAATTTCAATTCGGTGTCACGAGTATAATATGTACGACTCGTTATGAGCATTGGTTATCTCTATGGTTCGGATTAACAAACAATCAGGGCAAGAAATAATATTTTGTTTGATATCAGTAGGTAGCAAAATACAGTATGCGTCGTTTTAATGAATACTGTCAATCTCATAGCAGATTTGTATTTATTATGAATGAAACACTATATCAAACGTCTATGATTATGGTAATTAGCTGGACCTTCTCTATGTTCTAGGGAAAACGGGCTATATTATATATAGGTTTGTTGGCATAGACAATTGGACGAAATGTCGGATCTTAGTGGATACTATGCTTTCGAAGATTTCGGGCTACGGCCGGTTGATGGTTATAACAACTATGGTTTTCGTTATTTTAAAGTAAGTTAGTAAGGAAGGAGGGAGAGGTGACAGGTGTAAGGGATAGACTGTATGAATGAATGAATATAAAAAATTGAAAATTGAAAATAAAGAAAAGAAAACATTGAATAACTATTACTTTTGAATTTTACAAATCTCTTCTTTGACACAAAAGGTTACAAATCCCTTCTTTGACGCAATTTTACAAATCCCTTCTTTGACACAAAATACAGCGCTCCCTCTCTACAACGAAACCCAATGGAAGACAACAAATATGTGCGTTGTTCGGAGGGAGTCGTTACGCTGCGTCTGATCTGGATTCAATCTGTTTGCCACTCGTCATTATGATTATTTCTGGAAAATGGCTCATATACTAAGACGAAAAAGAAACGCAGGGTACATAAAATATTCAATATCTTTTTTATTACTTGGCCTAAATTTATGAAAATCGGTAGATTGGATGTCTTGGCTATTGTCCACAATTTCAGGTGGATAAAATTACGCAATCTCGTTAAAGTTCGCCGTACGCGGCGAAGGTGTGAAAATACAAAATACTCGTGTAAAATTTTGATGACGAGATATTCAATTATCAAAATCAGTCAATGGTGTACGTTTGAAGTTGACACATTGATTTACGGATTTAAAAACTCCTTTCAACATCTTCGAAGTATGGTACGCTTAATCAAAGTTCGGAATGGGCACGCTTTTGCACCACTATTGGTACGTCGAGGCTAACCACAGGCTGTTTACTCAGTTCAATGCGCATTTCTCGACTATAGAACGTCTTGTTAGACGCATGCGAGTGACAGAAAGCCTTGCAAACCGACCGCGAGCGGGACGTCCGTACGTCACGACGTCACGTTAGGACGGGACTATCTACCCATCCTACCTGCGCAATCGTCACCGTACTGCCAGTTAAACGACTGAAAACACGTTAGGCAATCATAGTCAACATATCCATGCCGACACTTAACGGAACTGGTTACGCGTCAACGGTCTGCGAGCCTGACGTCTTTACGTTGGTTTGCCACTTGCCGCTCAGCGTCGCGCACGCTGTAGCGGTGGTTAGCGGCACATTCGCCCAACAACTTTCCACTGATGTAGTGGAGACAGGTTCTTCGTCAATATGTTCAATAATGATAAGTTGTCAACATAAAATAATCGTTCTGAATACTCGATTAAATTATACCATTTAAAACTACCTTGCAAGGTTACCCTGCGTTTCTTTTTGTAATTTCGTCTTAGTATATTTAAATTTGAGAAAAACAGCAGACGACCATTTTAAATTGCAGCCGTGAAAAGGTTGGACATAATTATATTGTTTTGGGAACAGCGGTGTCAGAAATAATATTTGTGTAGTTATTAAGCCTCTTGAACATAACTTATGTGTATATTGCCAGTTGATTTATATTGAGACAGAGCGAAGATAACGCACATCGTACGTTTTTGTTCTTTGTCTAATGTAATAGTCTACGCTTTGTAATGACTGTATACCCAAAACTGAATTTGGTGTATTATCACTCATATAAACCTTTATAATCATTATATGATATGTTGGACATTTTAAACATAACCAAAGTTTATAAATCGCTGGTGTCAAAGTAAAAGTTTCCTATTTCTTAATTATTAGGAATAATCAACGTTTTAGACTAATTTATGTATATTGAAAGAACTGTTCAATGTTAGACGGTCGGTGAATATAACCTGTAGAGAAATGAAACACATGGAGATTGCTAATTCGTTCACACGACAACTCTCTCCACAAGCTATTAACGGGATAGCTTACTTTTGATTATAGCTTATTATGGAACGCCGTAGCTGTCTCCTATTGTCACATTTCTTCTTGTTTTGTTCAAATAGAGACTTGTCATCTCAAAATGTCGAAAAGCTATGTGATCTTGTCTATAAAATATATTATCATGTCAAATACGCGTGTTGTTATGTCAATATACAGTTTTGACTTGTCCAAAATATGTCTTATCATGTTCAACATATATGCCATTATGTTACAAAGCAGTCTCATCTTGTCAAAATGAAGTGTTAACTTGTCTATACGATATGTTATCATGTTCAATGAACGTGTTGTTATGTCAATATGCAGTGTTGACAAAAAACGTCCTGTTCAAAAACGTCTTGTTCAAACTATGTCTTATCATGTTCAATACCTATGTCATTATGTTACAAAGCAGTTTCATCTTGTCAAGGTTTTGTTGGAAAGGTATTTCATCCACTTTTAGTTAGTTTCATCCATTTTATATAGCTTTTTATGTAGTTTCATGCTCAATCATCGGGGAAGATAGCCCAAAGAAAATTCTTATATATTTCATATAGTCTGTATATTTTGTTCATGCCTTAACTAGTGTCCGGCTAAAGACACTGTCGCCTCATAGAACGTCCGACAAAAACACATATCAAGCTTAGGGCTCTAGCATTAGGGTTAGGGTAACCGAACGTCTTGACAAGCGGCAATCATCATTTTAAGGAGGGAACCGTTGTTGGGAAGGCCATTGTAGAGAGGGTACGCTGTATTACAAATCCCTTCTTTGAGAGTGTTTCAAATAAATGCTGCTAAAATCGAAATAAACGCAAACGAAATCCAATGAAACGTAGAAAATACCGGATTTTATAATGTGCTTGCATGTTAAACTATTTAGAGCCTGATTAGAAAACAGAGTTTCTCGACATCTGATCTGGTCCAACACTGTTTAGAACTGGCACAACTAGTTGAATGAACTCTGAAAACCAACACTACCCTTAGAAATTTTAATGGACAATTCCATTACAAATATAGTCTTGCCAATTTATGACTATTTCCGATTGTTTTAGCACAATATTGTAAAATGAAAAACAGTGTCCGTCAAGGATCGCTTTGCTCAGGGTGTACACTGTTTGCCAACGACAAGTGAACTCTGATCAGGTGCACTGTTTGTAAAGGGCGAGTATACTCGTCACCAGGACTGCATGTGTCAACCCATCACCCTATAAATACGCCTTTTACGCCTTTAATTTGTTCCTCCACTGAAGAAAATGATTCAACTTTATAATTATAGCTATGAATATTCAGCTTAAGAAATATTTTCTAGATCCATGCAGAGAGTAGCTCGAAGCAGGATGAAAGTTATGCAGAATGCCCCCTAAGGTGCATTCTGTTTTACTCTCATCCTGCTTAGTGTGATCACCTGTCTTCAAAACTAGAAACAGGATACGGGGTAAAGGGTTAAAACAGCTACCATTACTGCTCATAACCCCCTATTCTTCAAGACGATTCTAATGAGTAGCAACACCATAGGATTTGGTACTGAAATGAGTGGGGGGGGGGGGGGGGGGGGAAATGCTCCCTTTCATACGGAGCCCTTCACCCACGATCTATGACATGTCATACAACGTGAATCGTGGTGTGCAGCCGAATTTAGCTACATTCCAAACTGTCTTGTAACCTGGTGCATTCGGGCCATACCAATGAAAGTGGGTAGATGTTTTGACAGAAAAAAATATGTCAGAATCCGATGACCACACATATCGGCCTTCTGTTATTAAATGGTAGAGAGAGAGCGACGAGATTGAAGGACACAACCAATTCCCTTGTGGAAAAGGCATATGCCAGAGGCGATTTCAAATAACGCCAAATAAAAGGTAGGTGTGAATAATCGCACAATAGAGACATACTTTGCAACATTGTTCGAGTTAAATCTCAGTGCTGTATATCCAAACTGAATGATACGTTTGAAAAGTTTACTAATTCATTGTGAAACAAAATCAATCACCAAAGCTTCAGAGGATGTATATTTTTAATATTTATTTCTTAACTTTCAATCTGCTCCTTCTGTATCTCTCTAATTATTACAAACTCCATGAAATTTCAATACGGTGTCACGAGTATAATATGTACGACTCGTTATGAGCAATGGTTATCTCTATGGTTCGGATTAACAAACAATCAGGGCAAGAAATAATATTTTGTTTGATATCAGTAGGTAGCAAAATACAGTATGCGTCGTTTTAATGAATACTGTCAATCTCATAGCAGATTTGTATTTATTATGAATGAAACACTATATCAAACGTCTATGATTATGGTAATTAGCTGGACCTCCTCTATGTTCTAGGGAAAACGGGCTATATTATATATAGGTTTGTTGACATAGACAATTGGACGAAATGTCGGATCTTAGTGCATACTATGCTTTCGAAGATTTCGGGCTACGGCCGGTTGATGGTTATAACAACTATGGTTTTCGTTATTTTAAAGTAAGATAGGAAGGAGGGAGAGGTGACAGGTGTAAGGGATAGACTGTATAAATGAATGAATATAAAAAATTGAAAATTGAAAGAATAAAGAAAAGAAAACATTGAATAACTATTACTTTTGAATTTTACAAATCTCTTCTTTGACACAAAAGGTTACAAATCCCTTCTTTGACGCAATTTTACAAATCCCTTCTTTGACACAAAATACAGCGCTCACTCTCTACAACGAAACCCAATGGAAGACAACAAATATGTGCGTTGTTCGGAGGGAGTCGTTGTCGGGAGGGAAATTGGCTAACATTTACAAACAGCTTGATTCCAGATCAGACGCCGCGTTACGCGGCGTCTGATCTGGATTCAATCTGTTTGCCACTCGTCATTATGATTATTTCTGGAAAATGGCTCATATACTAAGACGAAAAAGAAACGCAGGGTACATAAAATATTCAATATCTTTTTTATTACTTGGCCTAAATTTATGAAAATCGGTAGATTGGATGTCTTGGCTAATGTCCGCAATTTCAGGTGGATAAAATTACGCAATCTCGTTAAAGTTCGCCGTACGCTGCGAAGGTGTGAAAATACAAAATACCACCCGTGTAAAATTTTGATGACGAGATATTCAATTATCAAAATCAGTCAATGGTGTACGTTTGAAGTTGACACATTGATTTACGGATTTATAAACTCCTTTCAACATCTTCGAAGTATGGTACGCTTAATCAAAGTTCGGAATGGGCACGCTATTGCACCACTATTGGTACGTCGAGGCTAACCACAGGCTGTTTACTCAGTTCAATGCGCATTTCTCGACTATAGAACGTCTTGTTAGACGCATGCGAGTGACAGAAAGCCTTGCAAACCGACCGCGAGCGGGACGTCCGTACGTCACGACGTCACGTTAGGACAGGACTATCTACCCATCCTACCTGCGCAAACGTCACCGTACTGCCAGTTAAACGACTGAAAACACGTTAGGCAATCATAGTCAACATATCCATGCCGACACTTAACGGAACTGGTTACGCGTCAACGGTCTGCGAGCCTGACGTCTTTACGTTGGTTTGCCACTTGCCGCTCAGCGTCGCGCACGCTGTAGCGGTGGTTAGCGGCACATTCGCCCAACAACTTTCCACTGATGTAGTGGAGACAGGTTCTTCGTCAATATGTTCAATAATGATAAGTTGTCAACATAAAATAATCGTTCTGAATACTCGATTAAATTATACCATTTAAAACTACCTTGCAAGGTTACCCTGCGTTTCTTTTTGTAATTTCGTCTTAGTATATTTAAATTTGAGAAAAACAGCATACGACCATTTTAAATTGCAGCCGTGAAAAGGTTGGACATAATTATATTGTTTTGGGAACAGCGGTGTCAGAAATAATCTTTGTGTAGTTATTAAGCCTCTTGAACATAAATTATGTGTATATTGCCAGTTGATTTATATTGAGACAGTGCGAAGATAACGCACATCGTACGTTTTTGTTCTTTGTCTAATGTAATAGTCTACGCTTTGTAATGACTGTATACCCAAAACTGAATTTGGTGTATTATCACTCATATAAACCTTTATAATCATTATATGATATGTTGGACATTTTAAACATAACCAAAGTTTATAAATCGCTGGTGTCAAAGTAAAAGTTTCCAATTTCTTAATTATTAGGAATAATCAACGTTTTAGACTAATTTATGTATATTGAAAGAACTGTTCAATGTTAGACGGTCGGTGAATATAACCTGTAGAGAAATGAAACACATGGAGATTGCTAATTCGTTCACACGACAACTCTCTCCACAAGCTATTAACGGGATAGCTTACTTTTGATTATAGCTTATTATGGAACGCCGTAGCTGTCTCCTATTGTCACATTTCTTCTTGTTTTGTTCAAATAGAGACTTGTCATCTCAAAATGTCGAAAAGCTATGTGATCTTGTCTATAAAATATATTATCATGTCAAATACGCGTGTTGTTATGTCAATATACAGTTTTGACTTGTCCAAAATATGTCTTATTGTTTGGTTTTTATATTGACCTGTCAAAAATTGAATATTCATACGTCACTGAAAGGATATATATAGCTTCGGTATAAAAGTCGATACTTTTCGTTTTGATTTACGGAAAGAAATATAAGGATACTGTGCATTCTGTGTCGAATTTAAATCAATAATCGAGTTAGAGCAATTGGTAGCGCGTAAGGACACTTGTGAAAGGATAAGAGGTTGTAGGTTCGATCCCCGTTAGGGTTATTCCTTTTTTTATTACAATATTTTTGTCTCATTATTTTTCAAACGAATATTTTACTTAAATTGTTCAACATAGAGATCTCTATAATGCAAAATGTGTCATAGATAACCTAAGCGTTACGCAAAATGTAAACTTAGTATAGTCCATGTATGACAAGCTCTGCAAAACGGCAATCAGTGTATGTATACATGATCAGAGGGCTCCTTAAGGAACCATCTGATCTTGGTATTCACTGTTTGCATGGGATAAGTGTATAGGTTAACTCTTTGTAAATGACGAGTTTACTCGTCGCTAGGGTTCAATATCTTTAATTTAAGTTATATGGGATCAGATCCAAAAAGACTTTCAATTAAATCTGCCTCTCCTTCTTACAGACTCTTATACATAAAAAATCAAAAAAAATCGTCCGCCGCTTGGAATCGAACTCACGGCCCTAATACTCAGTAAAATACTACTCTACTGTCTCGACCATAATGACATATAGGTTTCAATATCTTATTCTAAATATAAACCCATCTTTCAACCCAGATGTACCCGTAAAACATAGCGGAAACAGTCGATATCAACCGAAGCTATATATAGCGTGTTCAACCAGCGTATAATTATTTCAATTTCGACAGGTTAATAAAACACAACAATATCATGTTCAACATCTATGCCATTATGTTACAAAGCAGTCTCATCTTGTCAAAATGAAGTGTTAACTTGTCTATACGATATGTTATCATGTTCAATGAACGTGTTGTTATGTCAATATGCAGTGTTGACAAAAAACGTCCTGTTAAAAAACGTCTTGTTCAAACTATGTCTTATCATGTTCAATACCTATGTCATTATGTTACAAAGCAGTTTCATCTTGTCAAGGTGGAGTATTAACTTGTATATATTATATGTTATCATGTTCAATGTACGTGTTGTTATGTCAATATGCAGTGTTGAATAAAAACGTCTTGTTCAAATTATGTTTCTGAACAAGACGTTTTTAGTCAACACTGCATATTGACATAACAACACGTACATTGAACATGATAACATATTGTTGTGTTTTATTAACCTGTCAAAATTTAAATAATTATACGCTGGCTGAACACGCTATATTTAGCTTCGGTCGATATCGATTGATTCCGCTACGTTTTACGGGTACAATGTAGATCAGGATTGGAACATAAAGTTCATATGAAGAATAAGATGTCGATATCTATGTGTGATTGTGGTCGAGACAGTACAGTAGTCGAATTACAGACGATTCGTCACCATGCAAATTCGTCACCAAAGCGATATATAGTAATAGGCCGTGAGCCGGAGGGGTTGGTTGGTACCAATCGGGTGAATAAGGTTCACTATGATTTTCGGAAAGATCAATGTGTGACTAGTTAAGAAATGTATGATAGCAGTAAAATCATGGCAGCTTTGTTGACTTTTTAGGCATTTTTGTTACCCCACCCACCAAGTTTAACATTGCAAAAGGACCATCATTATCACAATCATACTTTTGGTAATGCATGAATTTTTATTGAAGCATCATATTGAAAATGTATTGTAAAATGCCACTTGACATTATTGGAATTGTTTAAGTAATTTACTTTGGCAAAAAGGCATATTTGTTACCCCACCCACCAAGTTTAACATTGTAAAAGGACCATCATTATAAAAATCATACTTTTGGTAATGCATGCATTTTTATTGAAGTATCATATTGAAAATGTTTTGAAACATGTCATTAGACATTATTGGAATTGTTGAAGTAATTTACTCTAGCAAAAAAATAATATTTGTTACCCCACCCAACAAGTTTAATATTGTGAAAGGACCATCATAATCACAATCATACTCTTGGTAGCGCATGCATTTTTATTGAAGCATCATTTAATATAAAAATGTATTGTAACATGCAATTAGACATCATTGGAATTGTTGAAGTAATTTACTCTAGCAAAAAAGGCATTTTTGTTACCCCATCCACCAAGTTTAACATTGTAAAAGGACCATCATTATCACACTCATACATTTGGTCATGCATACGATTTTTTGAAGCATCACATTAAAAAAGTATTGTAACGTGCCATTAGGCATTATTGGAATTGTTTAAGTAATTTACTTAAGCGAAAACAATAAATTACGTCATCCTTTTCATAACGAAAAATCCCTGTTTTGGCTCCTGGAATCTATTCTTAACATTTTATCTAGTATGAAAACAGCTCACTAGAATGATTTTACACTTCTACAGTTGTTGCTTTGAACCATTCCCAGCTATGTTTGAGCTATTCCTTGGTAAAATAGATTTTACCGTTTCTCCAGAGTTATTACTTCTTTCTGGAATGATTTGATCATTGCATACTTAATACATGGAACCTTTCGAAATCCAGGAATATCACCAAAGCTCGGTTTGGCCTTGGACTTGACCTTATTTGGACCTTGAAAAAAAATCAGAATAAACAGTACTGCTAAGGGTGCCTCCGGGGTTCACTTAAAGCAGTAATGTTCTAAGACATTGTTACTCTCTTCTTATGCTAAGGCTAATATTTTACAAATCCTTGACTCTGCAATTTTCAAATATACCTACTAGCACATAACAGATGAAAAACATATATTTCGGGTCAAAGGATTTAAGTTTAAAGGCAATCTATTGGCGTTAACTTACAAACCATTGACAACAGTGTTATGAAAATGTCTAAACATCTAGTCGGCATTGACGAATAATCAATGCATTACAACCACTGACGTGTAGGTTGTAATTCTTATGTAAGAATACCAATTCTCACATCTCCTTCACTCTCAATGTTTTCAGCCTCTTCCAGTGGATGTTCTTCATCATCTGATTCTGTACTAGTTGCCTGATTATCACAGTTAGGGAGTTTGCACATGTTTGTACTATTCAAACCATAAGAAATGCATACAAATTTAGGCAAAGTACATTTACTAGCACAGCTCCCCGCTAGTAGGTCAAGCATCTACGTCGGACCTGTTTTCTATCCAGCAAGTCGTCTAATAGCTGATCAATCGCACCCTCTTTCACAACTTTCCATCCTCTTCCTACAGGACTTGGAATATCATCGACTCCAAATAGTAGCCTTGAGGTTAGCTCTTAAAGTGTGCTTATCTAAAACAGTCCAGATATTCCTATCTTGTTGTATTGTTGTGGGTTAATTGTCATACGGAATTGTTTTTCTTTGTTAGAACGAGATTACCCCCTCTTCTAAGAACTAAAATTAAGGAAGACGGGTAGTTGGTTTTGATCTTATTTGCTGTTTTGCAAAGGACGACATTTGTCAAAATCATCTGCGCCAAGTCATCGTCATCATCGCGTCTCATCATTTCCCCATCATTCACTGGCGCTTTATGACCGCGTACCGCTGATCATTCACTTTTGCTGATGTCGCTTACAGGGCATAGAGCTGACGTTTATATCTCAAGTCTGTATATCAAAGCAGGAGGGGTACCCCTTTCCTATTCAAATTCTGGGAACATTTTTGAGCTTCAGCATTAACATTCATCAATTTCAGTGCGCGTGTTTTATTCTTACCAGCAAATGCGCTGACCGTGTCACAACATGTTAAACCATACATTCAATTCAGTGACTTGCAAACATCAGTGTCAATCGCGTCCTCAATTTTCAGGTATCATATATAACTTGTGCGTGTCTTTGTCCAGCATTTCTTAAATACGTTCATTTGCTTCTTCTTGGCTGCTTCAAAGACCCTGTACCTCCTCGCACCCATTGTTGTTTATTTTGAAGCATTTCATTTCAACGTAAGGTGCGATATTTCCCTCTGTAACCTAGGGGCCTCCGTGGCCTAGTGGTATAGTCACTGTGACTTACATCACTAAGCTCCCCACCGCTGTGAGTTCGAATCCCAGTAGGGTCGTTCGGATTTCTCATGTTGGGAAGCCTTCCAGCTGGCTTACGGAAGGTCGATGGTTCTACCCAGTTGTCGATTTGTGCCTGAAACAGTGCATAAAGGACTTCTGGGGTCTTCATCCACCTATAATTAGCTGGACGTCGCGATATGACTGAAATACTGTTGAAAGCGACGTAAATAAAAATTTCAAATCAAATCATCTGTAACCGTTGACTGTGCTCAGTTTCCATCCATTGATGCACCAGTAATGCTATAAGAATATTATTATTGACCATATTGCTAAAGAAGCGTCTCCCCTGTATATATCTATTCTATCACTGTCTCTGCCGCCTCGAGTACCATCGATAGAATAGTGCTTGCGCAGCCACAAAAATGCATTGGTATCTTTTGACTCTCTATACGAGGTTCATTCCGTCAATCACAGAGACAGTTTTTTCAGGACACCTTCAGCTAAGCCAAGCGTTTTCTGTTAGCTCAATGCAAATGCAGCATTGTTGGATTTCTTAGCAAACCATTTGATGTTGAGAAAGACTATTGCCAAAGAGCAATAAGTAAAATAATGAAATTTATCCGGAGATTGCGTGTGTGTGCCATAACTATGATGCGACCGAACAAAAGCATTATCAGCTATAAGAACTGCCAGTCTTCCACTGGATTTCACTTTCATGCTGCTTGAGGTCTAAACTTGGTTGCTCTTCATTCCATCATGGTTGTTCTCCTTTAAATTGTGCATACGAGCATTGACCAATAGTATCATTTACCAATCGCATGCGCACTCAGAAGGTCTTTTGCGATGCCTCAAGGTACTGCATTAACGGTGGATATGCTAATCAGATCTTGATTTATTTCAAATGGGTTGAACCAGCCTCTTATAAGATATGTTACTTTAGTAACGTTTTCCTCGTATTTCTGCACTCGTGACCTTTTCAGCTGTGTGTGAGAGTTCTCGTGTTTCGTATCTTCAAGAATGTCTCTAAATTGGCTGATAGATGCACTGTTATATAGTAACGCTTGGTGGCACCAATGTTCAAGCGGAAGTGTATGGTCCCAATGCGAGTTTGTGTGTCGTCATTGACAGTAATCTCTGTGGTATTATCAAGGTAAACACAAGGTTGGGTGATATGGATAGATTATGAATGGTACAAGGCGACAACTGTATATGTATCCAAGTATTTAATTAAGCGGTGCTAGACGAAAAGATAAAATCTATTTAACCTTGACATAGCACATAAAACATATTCTTAGTCCACAAAAAGGTCAAGGTCAATGCCAAATTAAGTTTTGTTGATACTCGTTGATTGGGAATTATCGAATGTAACAATTGTGCAAGTCTCAAAGCATTCTAATAAAAGTTGTTAATGCTAGATGAAACGGTAAAATCTAGTTAACCAATAAAATCCCTTATAACAAGTCCGAATTCAGTCACGGTCAAGGTCAAAATGGAGGTTGGGTGATATGGGTCAACTGAGAATGATTCTAAGCCATAACTGTGAAAGTTTCATAGCATTCTAGTAAGCGGTAATAATGCTAGACGATGCGGTAAAATCTAGTTAACCAATAAAACAGCCCTTATAACATATTTTAGTTCCAAATTCGGGGAAGGTCAAGGTCAAAACTGAGGTAAGGTGATATGGGTGAATTGGCAATGATCAAAAGCAGCAAGTATCAAATCATTCTTATATGCGGTATTGATGCTAGACGAACCAGTAAAATCTAGTTAACCAATAAACAACCCTAATAACATATTCGTAGACAAAATTCGGTCAAGGTCAATGTCAAACTGAGGTTGGATGATATGGTTGTATTGGGAATTACCCTAACCAACAACTGTTTAAGTACCAAAGCATTTTATTACACGGTGTTATTGCTACAAGAATCGGTAAAATCTGTTTAACTCGTACGCACCGCCAGTAGGATCACCATATGCCATCCACATCAAAAGACATTTGTCTAAAGGCATAAAAAGGTGATAAAAATTTGGTTTTAACCAAAGTTAAAACCTTTAATAATGTCAATAACATTTAATGGCATGTTGCAATACCCGTTTTGATATTAGGCACCAATAAAAATGCATGCAGTACAAAAAGTACGATTGTGATAACAATGATCCTTTTACAACGTTAACTCGGTGGGTGGGGTAACAAAAATGCCTCAAAAGCCTACAAAGCTGCCATGAATTTACTGCTATCATACATTTCCTAAAAGCAGAGGGTTTGGGCTTCCTGAAAATCATAGTGAACCTTATTCACCCGAATGGTACCCGTACCTCAAATTTCAGGTGCCTGGCTCACGGCCTATAATGGCAAAAGACGATTCGTCACCAAAGACTTTGTATAGGGTATTTTCTTATCTGGTATATATATGATTAGGATTATTTTTCTGTTAATTGCATAAGTTATATTGTTGAAATTGACATGTATCGATAAGCCCATATGTATATTCTAGCATTTACAATTGTAATATATAAATTACTATAAGTATAAAAGACGAATCTAGATGCCGAAATTTTTCGAAAAAAAAATTAAAACTATGACCAAGTTTGTTTTATTTCTAATTAGATATATAATAGATAAATAGCAGTCCACGTGCGCATGTACAAACTAATTAGCGACAAGGATTGCAGCGGCAAAAACGTATTGTGTAATTAACTTTAATCCCTCCTCCTAACCAATTAGCATCGTATTTTATTGATAACTTATAAAAGTTTCGTCCCAGATTTGACGTCGTGCAACTCGACGTATGACCAGGTTCTAAACTGTTTGACCGTCGATTAACGAGTACTTTATCGGTTTTTTAATTGACCAAATTGTACATAAAATGCTGAATATATAGATCTATAGAATAGAATGTAAACCTGCGTGTATCATGTTGGATTGTATAGGGCGACACCCCTGATAGAACAGAACAGAATAATATTACTGTCATTATGCATGAAAATTGTTGCAGAAAGATGCTATATGTGTTCCCTTATTAATGTCATCTTGCCTTAAGCAGCCACCTGTCTAAAACACCAATATGTAGAATTACAATGTATAAGATTTGTTTTAATTTCACTGCTTGGTGTTTAAAAAGGTGGCTGGTTAAAGTAAGATGAAAGTGAAGCGGAAAGCGCCTATAAGAGTATCCTTTATTACTGCCATTATGCCTTACTTTAAGAAATTTCAATATATAATTTAAGATGAGTTTTATTTATGTTCATTGATTGCACTTATGAAAGGTGGCTGGTTAAAGTAAGATGGAAGTTATTACTGCCATATGTAGAATGTTCCTTGTATGATATGGGGTTTATGTTCAGTACTTGCAATGAAAACATGTGGCTGATTAAAGTAAGAGGAAAGATAACCAGAAATCTCCTAATTGAGTTCCCTTTATTACTGCCTTAAGCAGCCACCTGTCTAAAACACCACTAACATGAAAAGTTTTCAGTGTATAAGATGTGTTTTAGGTTCATTGCTTGCACTTAGGAAAGGTTGCTGGTTAAAGTATGCTGAAAGTTAAACAGAAAGCTCCTATTGGAAAATCCTTATTCTGCCATATGTAGAATTTTCAATGTTTAAGATGTGTTTAAGGTTCATTGCTTGAACATAAGACAGGTGGCTTTTTAAAGGAAGATGAAACTTAAGATCACAAATCTCCTATATGACCTTCTTTATTACTGCCATTATATCTAAGCAGCTAGCATTTTCAATGTAAATATGTGTTTAGGTTCTTGCACTTGAGAAATGTTGATTGTTACAAAACCACCTGTCTAAAACCAAATACGTGAGTATGTTCGCTGACCCTGGTTTTATTAAACTAATCTTAAATAAGAATGGAAATGCGAGACAAACCATCTCTATAGTGTCCACAGAAATGAAGGTTTTTTAATCTAGCCACCTGTTTAAGGAATCATAAAACGGAAAATGACATGTATTTATTGAGTGTTTTTTTTTATATATATCATATTCGAATGTGTTATTTAAAATGAATGCAAAAAATGATCTAAAGCTACAATTAATACAGTAAGAAACAGTATAGGGTCAAACGTAAAAGTTTGTTACATATACCGCCAATGGCAGATTACTTTAATTACATGTACATTGTTGTTAATCTGGTGTGAAATGTTGATTGGTAATTACCCGACCTGTTATAACTGTATTGATATTAACTGTAAAAACAACAAACCAATTAATGTAAATATCATAGGCACACGTACAAAGGAATGTCATGCTCAGTGAACATACACGTGTCAGTCAGTCACGTGTCAGTCACTTTGAAACTGGATACAGATAACAGGTATTCTTTGATTCAGGCTTCAAATATCACCGATTAAAGAAGTTATATAAATAGTTTAAAAATGATGAGAAAGTAAGAAATTAATTAAATACTTAATCCCATCAATCCGTTAAAACAATACTATATATAAAGGATTATACCAATTAATGAAAGGTAGCATGTTAATGCAGGGAAAAATTATACAGCGTAAAAGTAATGCAGAAATATTGTTAATACAATACCTTGGCCCTACGTGTCTCCATTAGGTTAGAAAGTAAAATTGTATTTATAATACATCTATATGAGTTTTTTTCTCCAAACGACGCTTAAAAGGATGGGAATAAAATGTCATTTATAGTTTCTGGTTGCATTTTATTTCTTCAGTTTGACAAGCATTTTAGAGCCAGGTCATATGTGGATCCAAACTATTTGGTAAAATATTACCAAATTGCCCCTAATAGCGTAAATATAGCCATAATAATTACATTAACCGTATATCGGGCTCCTAACTGTCTGACCAAAAAATGTCCGTATATATCGGGATCCAAACAAAATGTAAACTACTTGTGTCAATTAGATCTACATAACGTGTATTTTGATATTAACACTACAAAAAAGGTAATTATAACACCTAATGTGTGAACAATTATACTCATTAAAGCAATATATAAAAAATTTGTACTATATTTCCTTTGGTGACGAATTGACTACCCCTTTTGTACTATATTGCTTTGGTGACGAATCTGCATGGTGACGAATTGTCCATCATCCCAGTAGTCTACTAAGTACATGCATGGTCATGAGTTCGATACCCAGCGTAGGCTTTCATATTAATTATTTTTATTTTTTATTATTTTCATTATTTGGTGTATACACTGTTTGCCATTATTTAGTTGTCATACATTGACTAGAATTAATTAGAAACTGTATGAGTCTATCAAAAGTTTGAGTGATAAATGAGTTAAGGCATTTTATCTAGCAGTACATGTAAGAGACCACATCGGGTAACAGTTTACATACATTAACTTTCAATAGTTAACAAAGTGTAACGGTTAGGTTATCTATGGCACATTTTGCATTATAGATCCCTATGTTGAACATTTTATTCAAGTAAACTAACTGTTTGAAAAAAAAGAAAAAAAGAGAAATAAAACCTAACGGGGATCGAACCCACAACCTTCTATCCTTTTACAAGTACTCTTACACGCTACCAATTACACTAATTCGATTATTGATTTACATTCGACACAGAATGCACAATGTCCTTACATTATTTCCGTAAATCAATACGGAAAGTATCGACTTTATACCGAAGCTAAATATATCCTTTCAGTGACGTATGCATATTCAAATTTTGACAGGTCAATAAAACCAAACAATACCGTATAGACAAGTTAACACTACATTTTGACAAGATGAAACTGCTTTGTAACATAATGACATATATGTTGAACATGATAAGCCACCGTTTGGACAAGTCAACATTGTTTATTGACATAACAGCACGTTCATTGAACATGATAACATGCCATATGGACAAGTTAACACTACATTTTGACAAGATGAAACTGCTTTATAACATAATAACATAGATGTTTAACATGATAAGACATAGTTTGGACAAGTCAACACTATACATTGACATAACAACACGTGCATTGAACATGATAACATCACATATAGACAAGTTAACACTACACTTTGACAAGATGAAACTGCTTTGTGACATAATGACATAGGTATTGAACATGATAAGACATAGTTTGAACAAGACGTTTTTGAACAGGACGTTTTTTGTCAACACTGCATATTGACATAACAACACGTTCAATGAACATGATAAGACACCGTTTGGACAAGTCGACACTGTAAATTGACATAACATCACGCGTATTTGACAAGATAACATAGTATATAGACTCGTTCACATTGCTCTTTAATAAGATAAAACTACTTTGTAACAAAATAACATAGGCGTTGAACATAATATGACGTTCTGTAGACAAGTTCACATAATGATTCGACATAATGCAATGAAATGTGACAACAGGAGACAGCTACGGCGTTCCATAATAGCTCGATAGTACGTTGCTTCAGATCGTTGAGATTTGTATGGGACTGAAAACAGTGAAGGTTTGCTACAGATCGACGATACGTCATTGAGGTTCTAAGACAACTGGAACATTGATGTATAGAACTGTAGTGGGACCAAGGTTTGGTAGTTCAGCAGAAACAACGCTGAGCAATCTGTTCGAGACTAGATCATATGATTCAACAACGCCGAGCAGTCTTCTTGAGAATAGCGCTGGTGATACAGTTCATCATTTGCCTAACCGAAGCTGAGCATTAGTGCTCGTCAAACAACTCATCATCAGTTTTCATCATAGTGTGGCTCAGCAGAAGTAACGCTGAGCATACATCAGTTAACGGTCCAGCCTGCACAGTGATCAAACAGTTTGAGAGTACGGAGTATTGTTTTGTTTGATTATAGTTATTAGTTTTGTTGGAAAGGTATTTCATCCACTTTTAGTTAGTTTCATCCATTTTATATAGCTTTTTATGTAGTTTCATGCTCAATCATCGGGGAAGATAGCCCAAAGAAAATTCTTATATATTTCATATAGTCTGTATATTTTGTTCGTGCCTTAACTAGTGTCCGGCTAAAGACACTGTCGCCTCATAGAACGCCCGACAAAAACACATATCAAGCTTAGGGCTCTAGCATTAGGGTTAGGGTAACCGAACGTCTTGACAAGCGGCAATCATCATTTTAAGGAGGGAACCGTTGTTGGGAGGGCCATTGTAGAGAGGGTACGCTGTATTACAAATCCCTTCTTTGAGAGTGTTTCAAATAAATACTGCTAAAATCGAAATAAACGCAAACGAAATCCAATGAAACGTAGAAAATACCGGATTTTATAATGTGCTTGTTAAACTATTTAGAGCCTGATTAGAAAACAGAGTTTCTCGACATCTGATCTGGTCCAACACTGTTTAGAACTGGCACAACTAGTTGAAGCGCATTTACAGTATAAACTCTGAAAACCCAACACTACCCCTATTTATGACTATTTCTGATTGTTTTAGCACAATATTGTAAAATGAAAAACAGTGTCCGTCAAGGATCGCTTTGCTCAGGGTGTACACTGTTTGCCAACGACAAGTGAACTCTGATCAGGTGCACTGTTTGTAAAGGGCGAGTATACTCGTCACCAGGACTGCATGTGTCAATCCATCACCCTATAAATACGCCTTTTACGCCTTTAATTTATTCCTCCACTGAAGAAAATGATTCAACTTTATAATTATAGCTATGAATATTCAGCTTAAGAAATATTTTCTAGATCCATGCAGAGAGTAGCTCGAAGCAGGATGAAAGTTATGCAGAATGCCCCCTAAGGTGCATTCTGTTTTACTCTCATCCTGCTTAGTGTGATCACCTGTCTTCAAAACTAGAAACAGGATACGGGGTAAAGGGTTAAAACAGCTACCATTACTGCTCATAACCCCCTATTCTTCAAGACGATTCTAATGAGTAGCAACACAGAGTTACTCGACATCTGATCTGGTCCAACACTGTTTAGAACTGGCCCAACTAGTTGAAGCGCATTTACAGTATAAACTCGGAAAACCGGCTATATTCCAATAATGACCCTCATCCTTCACTAAAGCTTGGATGAGGGAGCATGTTCATGAATGTATAAATTGGAACTGTTTTCTTCAGCGGAGGAATAAACTGAATGCGCTAAACAGTGCTTCTATGGGGGAAGGGGTTAAAGCAGGTTTAAAGTAAAGCAACCTGCTTTAAGTTTCCAGCTGCTAGATTATGGAAAATATTTATCATGCATATTCACGACTGTATAAAGTGAAACTAATTTTCTTAGTGGAGGAATAAGTTAAAGGCATAAAGAGAATCATCTATGATTGAGGTAATACAGTGGAGAATCTGTTATTCTTTCCCGTTTAAACGCAAACGTACGCGAACGCAAAACACTAAAACGTAGAAAAGTACAACTTTTGGACAGTTCTGATAATTCATGTTTATCTTGGTGGCAAACAGTTTGGAGCCTGATCAGACGCCGGGTTACCCGGCGTCTGATCTGGCTCCAAACTGTTTGCACTGCAAATAATAGTTTTAGCGTAAACGCGTTTATTGGGAAAGAATAACAGATTCTCCACTGTAGGTTAACCTCCTCGTGACTGCCATGATGTCATCTGCTTAAAACTAATTGTTGTCTTTTATTTCTCAAAATTAAAGTTTAATAAAAATGATTTAAAAGTAATCATTGTAATTAGTGTCAAACAGTTGGGATCCAGAATGTTTGCAAATAACCAATTGTACTCCTTTAAGGCAGTGAAAAGGGGTAAATCTGACACGGTTTTCTTCTATCCAGTATATTTCTAGAAGGGCTGTACATCGGTAGTTATTTCCTTCACGATTCGTATCCTGATATTTCAAATGAACGACGATAGATATCATGATACGTAATGCCTGTGGGGATAAAATGTGATGTGTATTGCAATGTTTAAAGCGACTCGCAACCAGATGGTGCATTAAAAATACCCAGATAGCAGAGCGACGTTGGCCCAACGTTGGCTAATGGTCGGCATATTGGCACAACGTTGGCGTTGGCATGTTAACGTTGGGCCAACGTTGGGCCAACGTTGTACATCCAACCATCTTTCCTACATAGACGGCGTTGGCTATACAACGTTGGCCCAACGTTGGGCCAACGTTGTGTAGCCAACCATAAACACACAATTTGATAGAGATCTTAAAAGTGATTTTACCAAATATGTGGTCCCATTATATTTTAAAAGCAAACCACAACCACACAAAAAATTAATTAAAATTACTTAATAAATGCAGTATCCTAATATTGCTATAGATATATTATTATATACTAGATTCTATTTATAACAAGTAGGGCTCTTAATGACTTCTTTAAAATGGGGAAAAAATAATCAATTTACCTAAATCTACATTTTTTTTCTAGATTTTAGCGGAGAAAAACGTATTCTGTGCGAGACGACACTGTATTTTTTATAGACCCTACCATTCGGCTGTGTTTTATACCTATCCATTTTAGAAAATTTCCACATGCAGACGAAAAAATCCACCCAAATGTGAGTATATCTGCATGAAATATATACACAAAAAGTATAAAGCAACAGATTTCAGTTCATTTAAGACAGTTGGTTAATAAGTAAACATTATATGTACAACTATTATAAAATAAACATGGATGAGTTCGGGTCCATAACTTTTGAAAGTGGGTGGGGTATGTCCAAATTTTATTGAGTTTTCTCATTAACTTATTCTTAGTGAATTATTTGTTCATTTAATCATCAGTTAAACATTATATTGTATAAGTTTATTGCTAGACCTTGATTGTAGAGCCACTAGAGGTCAAAATATGACAATTTTGTATACTTTGGGTTTGACAGCGTTATACAGTCATTTCGTACCCATGCCTTTTCGTACCCTATTTTTTATTTTACCATTTCTTACTCCTATTTCTTCATTCTAGTTCTGTACAGAGGGTATAATCTCGGTCTTATAAACAGAAAAGGTTCCTATGACAATTAAGCCCCAGAACTCGTCCAACTTTTTAAATCTGTTTTTAACATTTTACTCATTAGCTCACGGAAATATGCAGAAGTCAGTTTATAATTCCGTGATTAGCTCTTTAATGCCTTTATTTTTCTAATTTCTGACAGTCAACATGCCTCAAGTTGAGGTTCCAAGCAGGGTTTTGACTATTTAGAATTTAGATAGATAGAAAGTATGAAGGTCTCTGGGGCCTGCACTAGGAAAAAATCGAAAGGCTGCTTTGTCTCTCCTATGCATGCAGTAGCAATGTTAAAATCTGAAAGGTGGTGTGGCTGTTGGCGATCTTATAAATAATATGCATGATTCAATGGCTTCCAAACCAACAATACGCACATTTTATTTTTAGCGAGATCGGGATCAAACCACAAGTAGCATTCCGAATGATTTAAATAAGTGCAAATAGTTTTCAATACTGAAAAACTGATGGGGAAAAAAAGTGAAATGTGACATTTATAGTTAAAACAGAGTAACGAAAAAAGCTTTTTCTGAGGCACAAATTGTGTCGTTTTATTTTTTCCTCTTTTTTTTCAAGAGTTGTACTTTAACATCATTTTTTGTTTCCTTTATACATGTTTAGGTCAAGATGTACCCAATAAACACAAAATATCCCAGAAAATGTTTTTTAAAAAAATCCTTTGGCATTGCTACATGCAGTTCATCAGCCATTCCTTAACAGATCATCTGCCAAACCTATCCCTCTTAAGAATGCACACGTTACGTATCAGCACTGCGTAGCATTCCCAATGCGTATACAGGACATGGACCATCAGATCAATATAGCGTGAACCCGGAACTCGTCGGTGACTGGAATGTGTCCCTAATGCATGACGCGGAGCGTTAAGTGGCAAACGAGCCTAACGATGTAAGGCTGGCAGACCCTTGACACATAACAGGTTTGGTACAGTGTAACCATAGATATGTTGACGATTATTGCATTACGTGTTATCAACAGTTTCACTGCCTGTATGGTGGCGATTGCGCAGGTGAACTGGGCGGATAGTCCTGTGTTAAGGTGAAGTAATGACGTGCAGCGTCACGTTCACGGTCGGTCTGCAAGGGTTCCCATCTCTCATACATCTGATAAGACGTTCTTTAGTGAAAAAATACACATTGAACTGTCCAGCAACCTGTTGTTGGCCTCGACCCTCCAACAGTAGTTCAATAGCTTGTCCCCTCTAAACTTCAGTTCAGTGTACCTCACTTCGAAGATGTTGAAAGCAGTTTCAAAACTCAGAAAATCAATGTCCCAACTTAAAACTTACCCCATTGACTGATTTTGACAATTGAATATATCATTATCACAATTATGCACAGGTATTTTGCATTTTCATACTTACTCTGGGTACGGCAAACTTTTACAAGGTTGAGTAGTTTAATCCACCGGATGTTGTTAGAGGTGTCATTGATAGGAACAATATCGATGTATCGCCAATATTTATTCATCTATCGATTATCGATACACATTTTCAGAGTATCGATAGTTGGATACAATGGAAAAATAAAACTGACTAGAAATGTACTGTTAATAAAGTTCATTTTCCTGATTCTACACTGTTATATAGCTTTTGCAAATTACACTCTTGTTTACAGTATATTCATATGAAAAAGTTAATTTGTCATGCATTAATGTTGAGAGTTTTGCTGAAAGTTCATTTACAGGTTTGATTGAGTTGGGTTTTACGGCACCGCGACACATGAAATGGTCATATGGCGCCGAGCCACAGGTACATGGTAGTAAGTTTGGTAAATGTTTAACTTAAAAGTCAATTCAAATAAGAAATACATGTACGTTCCAATAAGTGACGGCAATAACCTGTCTCTAGAGTTATATGAATGTTCAAATTGATATATCTATATATCATCGATATTTGTCTTCCAATATATCGATATTGTTTATACGCTTTTTGCTAAATCAATGACAGCTCTAGATGTTGTGGACATAATGGCCAATATTTGGACTTTACCGAATTTCATAAATTTAGGCCAAGTGATAAAGTTTTTGTTGAATATTTTAGGTAACCCTGCATATCTTTTTAGCTCACCTGGCACAAAGTGCCAAGGTTTGTGCCAAGGTGAGCTATTTTGATTGTGCTATGTCCGTTGTCGCCCGTCAGTCGTCAAAAATTTCTTTAAACGACATCTCCTCCTAGACTACTGGATAGATTTTTACCAAACTTGGCAGAAATTATCCTTATATGGTCCTCTTTGAAAGTTGTTCAGATATTTCCAGTCTGTTGCATATTTAGGTCACAGGAGCTAAAAATAGATCATTTCAATAAAAACTTAAAAAATCTTTTTTCTCTGAAATTGCATGACCCTGAGCTAAGATATTTGGCACAAAGCATCATCTACAGGTTCTCTATAAAGTTTGTACAAATTATGCCCCTGGGGTCAAAATTGGCCCGCCCCGGGTGTCACAGTTTTACATAGGGTTAAACTCTATGTAAAATTTACATAGAGTTTACCCCTATGTAAAACTGTGACACCCGGGGCGGTCAGTTATATAGTGAAATTTTCAAATGTCTTCTCCTCTTAAACTAATATGGCAAGAGCTTTGATATTCGGCATGGGGATACTTCTAGTTGTCCTTTACCAATATTGTTCAAAACTGTTCATTGCATAGCTAGGTTACAGGAGCATCTGATCTACTCGGCAATTTGAACAATCATATCTATTTTTACTCACAGAATTACACTCAAACATTAATATCGGATCCCTTGCGACTTATCACTCCTCCCCAATGTTGCCTTCTACATGGTGCTGCTTATTGTGGCATCTGATCAGGAAGATGGATCCAAACTGTTTGACAATCGTATCAATATTTCTTGAGTAAAAAAGCCTTAAAGGGACTCGCAACCGGATGGTGTACTTGTCAAAATAAAATAAAATACTCAAATAAAAGCAAATTTGTGGCATTATTTGGCTTCTGACATTAAAAAAATATGATCAGTCCAAAAAAAGTCTCAAGAATCGTCAACGAATCTTAGTTTTTTTAGATATATTCCATTGTTTTTCAATAGCGTCAGCTGACGGTATAGTTGTTGTTGTTGCTTCTCTACACGGGCTCTGACATAAACCGGAGCCGAATAATGTAGTATTAATCGCTACCAGTGAAGTACGTTAATTCGCTACCATATATATAGAGAGCGTCCGTAGTCAAGGCGGTAAAGGTGTGTCCTCATTTTTCTTGTTTGTCTCCGCAATGCAAGGTCACAGGTTCGAATCCCACCAGACCTTCTTCTTTTTTTTTTTGGAAATGCATTTTTTAACAGAATTTATTATCCTAAACTAAATCTTACCCATTTATATAATCATTTGACATATATTACAAATTACCATTTTTAATGCTAAATCCGGTTGCGAGCCTCTTTAAATCGGACTTAAAAAAAATTGCCGACAACTCTTAAGTTTACAATTCAGATGAAAATCAAATGGTGCTCATCAGAGGGTTAAGACAGGCAACAAAATTTTGAGATAATCAAAGTACACCAGTAGTAAGAATCGTATGTAGTATTTGTAATAGAAGGGTTCTACTGTATAAGAAAAAAATGTCTTTCACCATATGCATTCATCAGGGTATTAAAAGAGTGGATGGTGGACATTGCAAAGTTTAATGTGAACCCTTGTGAAATAAACAAATAACCAATTTTAACATTTATTTCACATTTTTGTAGTCCACAGATTAAGGAGGGTCACCAGAAAGAAGTATAACGCCTGTCAGAGGAGAGATGGTGGCGCCTGGACTCCCATTATGTGGCCTGGCCCTACGTCTTTGAGGAAAAAAGAGTCTTCCTGGCTATTGATGGGCTCCATCTGAGTAGTATTGGAAACTGGCTGTTAGCATTAGCCCTCAGATATGTGATCCAATCTTTGTCACCATCAGTCGTCTGTACCTAGGTCTACGCCAACAGGAAACAAGGTAACTTAAGTTCGATGGCTTTGTGATCTCTGATCCTATGTTAATAGATTACCTCTAGTGATCAGGGTTAGAAATTAGCTTAAAATTACACGTGCATTTTTTTGCGAGTGACTTTTGAACTTACTCGCAAAATGCAAAAACTACTCGCGAAAGTTAAACTGTCATTCTGAACATATATGTTTTAACTTTTAACCCGACACAGACGTGTAGTAATCAAATACGATCTACCTACACTTCGTGTATTTCATAGTTGTACATTTTGTGGTTACAGCTGACAAGGGATAAGATCTTGATTTTCATATCTATGTGTACATACCAAAGGAGTATTTTTCTTACATTTTATAATATTGGGGGGAATGCATGCTGTATGCACTAGGTAGACCGCACACGATTCCATTACTCGAAAATTAGGTCAGGTTTAGATTGCCAATCCGTCTACGATACAAACGTTTTTTCACTGGTCGTATATTAGGGCTGTGGTTAATAAACAGTATGTCACAGTAGAATTAGAAGTATACTTGTACTCGTGCGAGTCTTTTAAATGGCCTCGTCTTTGAAGAACGGTTTCGGTTGTTGAGTCTCAGACTCTGTGTGTGATAAGAATTGTTTACACATCGGAACTCCGAAGTAGCAAAGTGCGCGTTTCATTAGCCAATGAGAATTGGGAAAGTCCGTCATTACGTCATTCTTACAGACAAAAAAGAGGTTGAAACTGCCCGAGAAGCTATGATTGACTTACGAAAAGTATTCGCTTGTCTTCTCGTCCATTTACGCCACTCGAAATGCTACGGAATAAACCGAGCATAGCCTTACAGACGCTATACTGTGTTTAGCTGTCCGAAAAACCGTACTCGCATTTTTTTGCGAGTTTGTTGAAAAATCACTCGCAATTTACAAATTCCACTCGCATTATGCGAGTATGCGAGCTTAAATTCGAACCCTGGTGATGCTGCATGCATGCTTATATGCATCCTTTACAAATGCTGTACTTGTGAAGAGTGCACTTGTACTAATCTATGCAAAACAGTGTGGTCATGTGAGAGTTACCACTAACTCTATGAACAGTGACTGTCAAATGGTGTTTGCTAAAATTCTGAAAGTTAATCTAGTCTTTTTCATTTACAGAAACAGAAGTCACAACCCCCTACAACACCATCCAACTGTACTTCATGCCATCTGTTATCAGGTCAACACCATGAAACCATGTAATCAGGATGGATGGATGAGTTTGGTTTTAACCAGGTCTATACCACAGGTCAGGAAACAAGGTAACTAACTTAAGCTTGATAGCTTTCTGTTCACTTATCCTAATTTAACAGACCTCCCTAGTGACACATGTATGTATCCTTTACAATGGTGTACCTGTGAAGAGTGCACTTATACTATTCAAACAGTGTAGACCCTGATTAAAAGGAGGCATGCCAAAGGTACCCCTAACACTTTCAACAGTTACTGTCCAATATTGTTTGCTAAATTTCTGAATTACAGTGTCCCACCATACAACAGCCCTCCCAACAACTACCCTTGCTGTTGTTCCCTAAACAGGACAATTAATTTATGTCCAGCGCTGTTACTGTTGCAATATCGTCTGCTTAAAATTGTTGTCTGCTGTTTTTTCTCTAAGTTACAAATGATTGGACATAATAATTTATTAATATGATGATACATAAAAAATAATAAATGACGAGTGACAAACAGCTTGAATCCAGATTAGACTTGCGGTAATCAGTCTCTGATCTGGATTCAAGCAGTATGCAAATGTAAGCCATGGGTGTTGCTTGTCTAGAATTAGCATAACTCGTCTAGGGGTGTCCAGGGGCATAGTCCTCTGCGAAAAATTTGAGTTGTATAACACTGGAAAAATTTATTTCTAGATGGCCTCTGGTGTGTTGTTTTGCACGTTCAAAATCAGGTAAAATTCTAAAATAAATCTATGTAAAAAGTCAAATGAAAATATATATGTTAAATTGTCCTTTTCAGGTTAATACATTTTCCCACTCTGATTTTAGTTTCAAGTTGTTCCAATTTTTATGACAGCGTGTACGCAGTTTCGTGTTTTTTAGCATACATGTAGCTAAATGTACGTGCCTACCAGGGAGTGGCTACACCATTCTTATGAGGGGGCGTCAGGGTGCCCCGAGAAAATTCTATTCCTTGATAGTCTCTGCAGATGCGTTCTTAGGACTTTTTGGGCGTTAAAGGCACTAACATCATCATGTAATTGGTAAAGAGAAAATGGGGTTTGCCCCAAACCCTTCTTAGGCTTCAATTTTATTGCATTTTCGGCATGATTTTTGGACTTCTGTTACAAAAGTGTATACCGGTACACATGCCTACTTGCCTAGTAGAAAGCTACGCCAATGTAAGCCAAGTCTAATTTTGCCTCCTTTTAAAGACTCCCTCCAAACAAGGCACTCAAACTGTGTCCCCCGATGGATGTTATTGTTAAAGTTATTAGTTGTTATCATTTACAGGATAAAGATGTTGTCACCACCTATTACGCCTTCCTTACATGTGTTACGAGGTCATTGGCTTGTATGCCTTGTGTAATCAGGTCAACACCGTCTGTAAACAAGTCTGCTCCACCAGGAAATAAGGTAACTAAGCTTGATAGCTTTGTCGTCTCTCTTAAAGCTATTGTAAATGAAATTTCTCAAAACTAAGAGAGGTACTAACTTGAAACTTTTAAAACTTGTCCAGTATCAAAAAGGCAACTCACTTCAATATGGCATGTTGCTCTGGGATTTGTCCTTCCAGAGTCATTGCCCTTTTAAAATCTTAAAATTTGTAATTTAAAATATCTCTAATTTAATTGGCAATATAAAGTACATGTATATGAAAGTCAAGAGTCCAGCACCCATATGCAGTGCTCCAATTAAATTTTGGTTTTCTGTAAAAAGAAAAGTGTATACACATGCATACTTGCCTAATTATTAGGAAGCTAAACCAATGTAAGCCAAGTCTAAATTTTCCCGCCCTATAACCACTCCCTCCAAACAATGCACTCAAACTGTGTTTACCGTTGGATGTCGTTGTAGAGAGGGAGCACTGTACTTATTATCATTTACAGGATACAGATGTCGTCACCACCTATTACACCTTCCATGCCATATACATAATGGGTCAACACCGTCTGTAACCAAGTCTACTCCCATCAGGAAATAAGGTAACCTAAGTTTGATAGCTTTGTTGTCTCTTACAGCTCTTGTATGAAACAGCAGTAACTGCAGTACATACCATGTTATTTACTCAAACACATAGTGTACACCATGGTCAATGGTTATAAAACTTAAAAAGGACGCTACTCTCAAAACTCATAACGCTTCAGCAAACATTTTATTAGCTCGACTTTTTCAAAAAGTCAAGCAATTGTCATCACGTTGTCCTCTGTGTCAGCGTCTGCATTTAAGGTTTTTGTAAAACTCTGTTTAGGTTTCGAAAAATGCCTCTTACTTCTATGTCCCTTGAGATATTCCTTTCATAGTTTGTGTGTATGGACAAGACCTTTCAATGCACAGACAAATTTGGACCCCCTGTGACCTTGAACTTGAACTCAAGGCCAACTTTTCGGTTTTGAAATCTGTGTTTAGGTTTTAAAAAATGCCTTTAATTTCTATATCCCTTGAGATATTCTTTTCATGGTTGGTTGATGTAGTCCTGTACCTACCCTGAAGACCCGTTTGCAAAATGGTGTTGAGAGAGTTTCTCACTTGATGTGAGTTAACGAGACCATAGACATCACAAATCACCGAGGTGCTTGTCTGCCACACTGTCACGTTTCCCACAATATCCAAATCCAATATGGCCGCCACCAGCCATTTTGGAAAAGCTAACTTTTTTGTTTTTTGGAGAATAAATAAGTGTAATACCTCTAAATTGATTGTTTTTTGGTGTGGAACTCATTTCTGATGCCCTTTGTGCAATCTGGGGTGTCTTTGATTTGGAAAGGTCAAATTTCACATTAGCCAAATCCAAAATGGCCGCCGTCAACCATGTTGGAAAAGCTTTTTTCGTTGTTTTTTTGTAGAAAAATCAAATATAATACTTCTAAATTGATTATTTTTTTAGAGTATAATTCACTTCTGATGCCCTTTGTGTAATCTGGGATGTCTTTGATTTGGAAAGATCAAGTTCCACGATAGCAAAATCCAATATGACCGCCGCAAGCCATGTTAAAAAAGCTAATTTTGTTTCTTTTTTGGAGAATAAACCAATGTAATACCTCTCAATTGATAATGTTTGGGTGTTGAACTCATTTCTGAGGCCTTTTGTGCAATCTTGGATGTTTTGATTCGGAAAGGTCAAGTTTCACAATAGCCAAATCCAATATGGCAGCCGCAAACCATGTTGAAAAAGCTAATTTTGTTGTTTTTTTGGACAAAAATCAAATGCTATACTTCTAAATTGATTATTTTTTAGAGTAGAACTCATTTCTCATGCCCTTTGTGCAATCTAGGGTGTCTTTGCTTTGGAAAGATCAAGTTCCAAAAGAAGCAAAATCCAATATGGCCGCCGCAACCATGTTGAAAAAGCTATTTGTTTTCTTTTTTGGAGAATTATCAAATGTAATACCTCTAAATTAATAATATTTTGGTGTGGAACTTATTTCTGAGGCCCTTTGTGCAATATTGGGTGTTTTTGATTCAGAAAGGTCAAGTTCCACAATAGCAAAATCCAATATGGCAGCCGCAAACCACGGTAGAAAAGCTAATTTAAAAAAATAATAATTAAGAAAGATCAAATATACATGTAATACATGTATATCTTAATTGGTTATTGCTTGTGTTTAACTCATTTCCTCTCTGAGGTCCTTTGTTCAATATGGAGAGTCATTGGTTTGAAAAGGTCAAGTTCAATGTCTTTTTGATACATTAACGACCTTTGGCTTAGCTTGAACAGCAGTAGTCAGTAGGTAAACAAGATGTAAGTAAATGGCAACTCTCTGACATTAGACAGAGAAAACACGACAGTGAGCGGGACTCAATCCTACGTCCTGAGGTAAGAGGCTTTTATCCTAACCACTAAGACTACCACAGGCCCATGGACAGACGGTAGGGCCGGGGCAGAATATATAACACCTTGTTCCACATGCATGGAAAGATACATCAATAAAGCATCAAATTGATTAGATACACATGTAGTTTCAAAGTCATTTCGTGCCGGTGTCATATCAAAATTGGACCCCCATAAAAAATGGACCCGGGTCCAAATTTGATAGCGAAATATGGACCCGCGGGTCCATATTTCGCTATCAAATTTGGACCCCCCCTGTAAAAAATGGACCCCCCCATGCAAAAATTTAGAATGATAAAAAAACATAATAAAAAGTTAAGAAACAAGAAACCAATTCATATTTTAACCCATTACTCAATAAATATGCCTTTTTACGCCCTTAATTTATTCTTCCACTGAAGAAAATAATCCCAATTTATTCAGTCACAAACATTTACTGTATAGGAAATATTTCATGTATCCTAGAAGATGGTAGCTTTACCAATTACCCAATAAATATACCTTTTTACACCCTTAATTTATTCTTCCACTGAAGAAAGTAGTTCCTTTTTGTACCATGTATTCCTACATTGAAGAAAATATTTCCATTTTATACAGTCACAAACATTTACTGTATAGGAAATATTTTATGTATCCTAGAAGATGGTAGCTTAACCCATTACCCAATAAAAATGCCTATTTACGCCCTTAAATTATTCTTCCATTGAAGAAAGTAGTTCCATTTTGTACAATGTATTCTTACATTGAAGAAAATAATTCCGTTTTATACAGTCACAAACATTTACTGTATAGGAAATATTTTATGTAGCCTAGAAGATGGTAGCTTAACCAATTACCCATAAAATATGCCTTTTTATGCCCTTAATTTATTCTTCCACTGAAGAAAGTAGTTCCATTTTGTACAATGTATTCTTACATTGAAGAAAATAATTCCATTTTATACAGTCACAAACATTTACTGTAAAAGAAATATTTTATGTATCCTAGAAGATGGTAGCTTAACCCAGTATCCAATAAATATGCCTTTTTACGCCCTTAATTTAATTGGACCCCCCTCCCTTGGCAACACCCAACCATAAGTCATTTGATTTACACATCAATTTTAATTATTTTCCATTATTTGTTTTGTTTAAGTAATGTTTTACTCCTTTCCTGAAGTTACTATGCCCTGCAAATTATTTTGGTTGGAGAAGGGGGGGGGGGGGTCCAAATTTGATGGCGTAAAAAATGGACCCCCTCCCTTTTCAACACCCAACCATAAGTCATTTGATTTACACATCAACTTTAATTCTTTTCCATTACTTGTTAAGTTTAAGTGATGTTTTTCTCCTAATCTGAGGTTACTATGTGCTGCAAATTATTTCAATTGGAGAGGGGGGTCCAAATTTGATGGCGTAAAAATTGGACCCCCCTACCATTTCAACACCCAACCATAAGTCATTTGATTTACACATCAATTTTAATTCTTTTCCATTATTTGTTTTGTTTAAGTAATGTTTTACTCCTTTCCTGAAGTTACGATGCCCTGCAAATTATTTCAATTGGAGAGGGGGGTCCAAATTTGATGGCGTAAAAATTGGACCCCGCCCTTTTCAACACCCAACCATAAGTCATTTGATTTACACATCAATTTTCAATCTTTTCCATTAGTTGTTTTGTTTAAGTAATGTTTTACTCCTTTCCTGAAGTAACTATGCTCTGCAAATTATTTTGGTGGGAGAAGGGGGGGGGGGGGGGGGGGGGGGGGGGGGGTCCAAATTTGATGGAGAAAAATTGGACCCCCCCCTCCCTTTTCAACAGCCAACTATAAGTCATTTGATTTACACATCATCTTTAATTCCTTTCCATTACTTGTTTAAATTTTAGTGATGTTTTTTCTCCTATCCTGAGGTTACTATTCTCTGCAAATTATTCCAGTCGGAGAGGGGGGTCCAAATTTGATGGCGTAAAAATTGGACCCCCCTCCCTCCCATTTCAGCACCCAACAATAAGTCATTTGATTTACACATCAATTTTAATTATTTTCCATTATTTGTTTTGTTTAAGTAATGTTTTACTCCTTTCCTGAAGTTACTATGCCCTGCAAATTATTTTGGTTGGAGAAGGGGGGGGTGTCCAAATTTGATGGCGTAAAAAATGGACCCCCCGCCCCTCTTCAACACCCAACCATAAGTCATTTGATTTACACATCAACTTTAATTCTTTTCCATTACTTGTTAAGTTTAAGTGATGTTTTTCTCCTAATCTGAGGTTACTATGTGCTGCAAATTATTTCAATTGGAGAGGGGGGTCCAAATTTGATGGCGTAAAAATTGGACCCCCCTACCATTTCAACACCCAGTCATTTGATTTACACATCAATTTTTTACGCCATCAAATTTGAACCCCCCCCCCCCCCCCTTCTCCAACCAAAATAATTTGCAGGGCATAGTAACTTCAGGAAAGGAGTAAAACATTACTTAAACAAAACAAATAATGGAAAATAATTAAAATTGATGTGTAAATCAAATGACTTATGGTTGGGTGTTGAAATGGTAGGGGGGTCCAATTTATACGCCATCAAATTTGGACCCCCTCTCCAACTGAAATTATTTGCAGGGCATAGTAACCTCAGATTATGAGAAAAACATCACTAAAACTTAACAAGTAATGGAAAAGAATTAAAATTGATGTGTAAATCAAATGACTTATGGTTGGGTGTTGAAAAGGGAGGAAGGTCCAATTTTTACGCCATCAAATTTGGACCCCCCTCTCCAATTGAAATAATTTGCAGGGCATAGTAACCTCAGATTAGGAGAAAAACAACACTTAAACTTAACAAGTAATGGAAAAGAATTAAAGTTGATGTGTAAATCAAATGACTTATGGTTGGGTGTTGAAAAGGGGGGGGGGTCCATTTTTTACGCCATCAAATTTGGACCCCCCCCCCCCTTCTCCAACCAAAATAATTTGCAGGGCATAGTAACATCAGGAAAGGAGTAAAACATTACTTAAACAAAACAAATAATGGAAAATTATTAAAATTGATGTGTAAATCAAATGACTTATGGTTGGGTGTTGAAATGGTAGGGGGGTCCAATTTTTACGCCATCAAATTTGGACCCCCCTCTCCAATTGAAATAATTTGCAGGGCATAGTAACCTCAAATTAGGAGAAAAACATCACTTAAACTTAACAAGTAATGGAAAAGAATTAAAGTTGATGTGTAAATCAAATGACTTATGGTTGGGTGTTGAAAAGGGGGGGGGGGGGGGTCCATTTTTTACGCCATCAAATTTGGACCCCCCCCCCTTCTCCAACCAAAATAATTTGCAGGGCATAGTAACATCAGGAAAGGAGTAAAACATTACTTAAACAAAACAAATAATGGAAAATTATTAAAATTGATGTGTAAATCAAATGACTTATGGTTGGGTGTTGAAATGGTAGGGGGGTCCAATTTTTACGCCATCAAATTTGGACCCCCCTCTCCAATTGAAATAATTTGCAGGGCATAGTAACCTCAAATTAGGAGAAAAACATCACTTAAACTTAACAAGTAATGGAAAAGAATTAAAGTTGATGTGTAAATCAAATGACTTATGGTTGGGTGTTGAAAAGGGGGGGGGTCCATTTTTTACGCCATCAAATTTGGACCCCCCCCCCCTTCTCCAACCAAAATAATTTGCAGGGCATAGTAACATCAGGAAAGGAGTAAAACATTACTTAAACAAAACAAATAATGGAAAATTATTAAAATTGATGTGTAAATCAAATGACTTATTGTTGGGTGCTGAAATGGGAGGGAGGGGGGTCCAATTTTTACGCCATCAAATTTGGACCCCCCTCTCCAATTGAAATAATTTGCAGGGCATAGTTACCTCAAATTAGGAGAAAAACATCACTAAAACTTAACAAGTAATGGAAAAGAATTAAAGTTGATGTGTAAATCAAATGACCTATGGTTGGGTGTCAAAAAGGGGGGGGGGGGGGGTCCATTTTTTACGCCATCAAATTTGGACCCCCCCCCTTCTCCAACCAAAATAATTTGCAGGGCATAGTAACTTAAGGAAAGGAGTAAAACATTACTTAAACAAAACAAATAATGGAAAATAATTAAAATTGATGTGTAAATCAAATGACTTATTGTTGGTGCTGAAATGGGAGGGAGGGGGGTCCAATTTTTACGCCATCAAATTTGGACCCCCCTCTCCAATTGAAATAATTTGCAGGGCATAGTAACCTCAAATTAGGAGAAAAACATCACTTAAACTTAACAAGTAATGGAAAAGAATTAAAGTTGATGTGTAAATCAAATGACTTATGGTTGGGTGTTGAAAAGGGGGGGGGGTCCATTTTTTACGCCATCAAATTTGGACCCCCCCCTTCTCCAACCAAAATAATTTGCAGGGCATAGTAACTTCAGGAAAGGAGTAAAACATTACTTAAACAAAACATATAATGGAAAATAATTAAAATTGATGTGTAAATCAAATGACTTATTGGTGGGTGCTGAAATGGGAGGGAGGGGGGTCCAATTTTTACGCCATCAAATTTGGACCCCCCTCTCCAATTGAAATAATTTGCAGGGCATAGTAACCTCAAATTAGGAAAAAAACATCACTTAAACTTAACAAGAAATGGAAAAGAATTAAAGTTGATGTGTAAATCAAATGACTTATGGTTGGGTGTTGAAAAGGGGGGGGGGGTCCATTTTATACGCCATCAAATTTGGAACCCCCCCCCCCCCCCCCCCTTCTCCAACCAAAATAATTTGCAGGGCATAGTAACTTCAGGAAAGGAGTAAAACATTACTTAAACAAAACAAATAATGGAAAATTATTAAAATTGATGTGTAAATCAAATGACTTATTGTTGGGTGCTGAAATGGGAGGGAGGGGGGGTCCAATTTTTACGCCATCAAATTTGGACCCCCCTCTCCAATTGAAATAATTTGCAGGGCATAGTAACCTCAAATTAGGAGAAAAACATCACTTAAACTTAACAAGTAATGGAAAAGAATTAAAGTTGATGTGTAAATCAAATGACTTATGGTTGGGTGTCGAAAAGGGGGGGGGGGTCCATTTTTTACGCCATCAAATTTGGACCCCCCCCTTCTCCAACCAAAATAATTTGCAGGGCATAGTAACTTCAGGAAAGGAGTAAAACATTACTTAAACAAAACAAATAATGGAAAATAATTAAAATTGATGTGTAAATCAAATGACTTATTGTTGGTGCTGAAATGGGAGGGAGGGGGGTCCAATTTTTACGCCATCAAATTTGGACACCCCTCTCCAATTGAAATAATTTGCAGGGCATAGTAACCTCAAATTAGGAGAAAAACATCACTTAAACTTAACAAGTAATGGAAAAGAATTAAAGTTGATGTGTAAATCAAATGACTTATGGTTGGGTGTTGAAAAGGGGGGGGGTCCATTTTTTACGCCATCAAATTTGGACCCCCCCCCCTTCTCCAACCAAAATAATTTGCAGGGCATAGTAACTTCAGGAAAGGAGTAAAACATTACTTAAACAAAACAAATAATGGAAAATAATTAAAATTGATGTGTAAATCAAATGACTTATTGTTGGGTGCTGAAATGGGAGGGAGGGGGGTCCAATTTTTACGCCATCAAATTTGGACCCCCCTCTCCAATTGAAATAATTTGCAGGGCATAGTAACCTCAGATTAGGAGAAAAACATCACTTAAACTTAACAATTAATGGAAAAGAATTAAAGTTGATGTGTAAATCAAATGACTTATGGTTGGGTGTTAAAAAGGGGGGGGGGGGTCCATTTTTTATGCCATCAAATTTGGACCCCCCCCCCCCCCCTTCCTCCAACCAAAATAATTTGCAGGGCATAGTAACTTCAGGAAAGGAGTAAAACATTACTGAAACAAAACAAATAATGGAAAATAATTAAAATTGATGTGTAAATCAAATTACTTATTGTTGGGTGCTGAAATGGGAGGGAGGGGGGTCCAATTTTTACGCCATCAAATTTGGACCCCCCTCTCCAATTGAAATAATTTGCAGGGCATAGTAACCTCAGATTAGGAGAAAAACATCACTTAAACTTAACAATAAATGGAAAAGAATTAAAGTTGATGTGTAAATCAAATGACTTATGGTTGGGTGTTAAAAAGGGGGGGGGGGGGGTCCATTTTTTACGCCATCAAATTTGGACCCCCCCCCCCCCTTCCTCCAACCAAAATAATTTGCAGGGCATAGTAACTTAAGGAAAGGAGTAAAACATTACTTAAACAAAACAACTAATGGAAAAGAATTAAAGTTGATGTGAAAATCAAATGACTTAAGATTGGGTGTTGCCAAGCGAGGGGGGGTCCAATTTTGATGCCATCAAATTTGGACCCCCTCTCGAACAAATTTTTTTTTTTTTTTTTTTTTTTTTTTATTTAATTTTTTTTATGGGCATAACAACCTCAAGATAGGAGTTATCAATATTTTGCATTAGGGAGAAGCATTACCAACTTTTTTGGGGGGGTCCAAAATTTACAGGGGGGGTCCATATTTCGCTATCAAAAATGGACCCGCGGGTCCATTTTTTACGGGGGTCCAAATTTGATCTGACCGGGTTTTCACAGGGTGAAGAAACTGAAGACAGACATGCAACACAAGTGTCGGTTCATCAATTTCTATTCATGATATGCCCGGTTTTGTCGAGATAGGGTGAGAATATACTGACAATCAGTTGTATCCCTTTTCTCTATTTATCCCTTCTGACGATTATTCCCCTCAAAATCAATCGTGTCGGATCCTTGTGGTAAGGAGTACATTGGTACTCTGCTGCCCTAAAAGTGCCTTAAGCCTTTACCATAGAGTCTGCTCACATTGTATTAGTGTACAGAGACGTGTGATACTCGTTGATGTCTTTGCCGTGCTGCAGAGGTACTTTTTATGCCCCCAGCATCGACAGATGCGGGGCATATAGTAATTGTCCTGTCCGTCCGTCCGTCTTTCCGTCCGTGCGTGCGTGTGTCCGTCCGTAACAAGGTTAAGTAGATTTTACCGTTTCGTCTAGCATCAACATCGCTTACCCAAATGCTTTGATACTTATACAGTTGTTGCCTTGGACCATTCCCTATCCACCAATATCACCAAACTTTGATTTTGACCTTGACCTTGACCTAATTTGGACTTAGAAAATTTTAAATAGGCTATTTCTTGGTTAACTAGATTTTACCGTTTCGTCTAGCATCAACACAACTGACTACAATGCTTTGATACTTATACAGTTGTTGCCTTGGACCATTACTAACTCACCAATGCTCAGTTTGACCCTGACCTTGATCTAATTTGGACTTAGAAAAGATTCAGAATATATTGTCAAGGATGCCACTGGGGGCATAAGCATTTATTGAACGCGCAGTCTTGTTGCAACACATTTTGTCATGGAAAACTGGACACTTCAGTTTCTTCACCCTGTGAAAACCCGGCACGAAATGACTTTGGAACTACATGTGTATCTAATCAATTGTTGATGCTTTATTGATGTATCTTTCTATGCATGTGGAACAAGGTGTTATATATTCTGCCCCGGCCCTACCATCTGTCCATGGGCCTGTGATAGTCTTAGTGGTTAGGATAAAAGCCTCTTACCTCAGGACGTAGGATTGAGTCCCCCTCACTGTCGTGTTTTCTCTGTCTAATGTCAGAGAGTTGCCATTTACTTACATCTTGTTTACATACTGACTACTGCTGTTCAAGCTAAGCCAAAGGTCGTTAATGTATCAAAAAGACATTGAACTTGACCTTTTCAAACCAATGACTCTCCATATTGAACAAAGGACCTCAGAGAGGAAATGAGTTAAACACAAGCAATAACCAATTAAGATATACATGTATATTTGATCTTTCTTAAATATTATTTTTTTAAATTAGCTTTTCTACCGTGGTTTGCGGCTGCCATATTGGATTTTGCTATTGTGGAACTTGACCTTTCTGAATCAAAAACACCCAATATTGCACAAAGGGCCTCAGAAATAAGTTCCACACCAAAATATTATTAATTTAGAGGTATTACATTTGATAATTCTCCAAAAAAGAAAACAAATAGCTTTTTCAACATGGTTGCCGCGGCCATATTGGATTTTGCTTCTTTTGGAACTTGATCTTTCCAAAGCAAAGACAACCTAGATTGCACAAAGGGCATCAGAAATGAGTTCTACTCTAAAAAATAATCAATTTAGAAGTATAGCATTTGATTTTTGTCCAAAAAACAACAAAATTAGCTTTTTCAACATGGTTTGCGGCGGCCATATTGGATTTGGCTATTGTGAAACTTGACCTTTCCGAATCAAAACATTCCAGATAGTAGAAAAGGCTTCAAAAATGAGTTAAACACCCAAATATTATCAATTGAGAGGTATTACATTGGTTTATTCTCCAAAAAAGAAACAAAATTAACTTTTTTAACATGGCTTGCGGCGGCCATATTGGATTTGGCTATTGTTGAACTTGATCTTTCCAAATCAAAGACATCCCAGATTGCACAAAAGGCCTCAGAAATGAGTTCAACACCCAAACATTATCAATTGAGAGGTATTACATTGGTTTATTCTCCAAAAAAGAAACAAAATTAGCTTTTTTAACATGGCTTGCGGCGGCCATATTGGATTTGGCGATTGTGAAACTTGACCTTTCCGAATCAAATACATCCCAGATTGCAAAAAAGGCATCAGAAATGAGTTCAACACCCAAAAATTATCAATTGAGAGGTATTACATTGGTTTATTCTCCAAAAAAGGAAAAAAGTTAGCTTTTTTAACATGGCTTGCGGCGGCCATATTGGATTTTGCTATCGTGGAACTAGATCTTTCCAAATCAAAGACATCCCATATTGCACAAAGGGCATCAGAAATGAGTTATATTCTAAAAAATAATCAATTTAGAAGTATTATATTCGATTTTTTTTAAAAAAACAACGAAAAAAGCTTTTCCAACATGGTTGGCGGTGGCCATATTGGATTTGACTAATGTGAAATTTGACCTTTCCAAATCAAAGACACCCCAGATTGCACAAAGGGCAGCAGAAATGAGTTCCACACCAAAAAACAATCAATTTAGAGGTATTACACTTATTTATTCTCCAAAAAACAAAAAAGTTAGCTTTTCCAAAATGGCTGGTGGCGGCCATATTGGATTTGGATATTATGGGAAACGTGACAGTGTGGCAGACAAGCACCTCGGTGATTTGTGATGTCTATGGTCTCGTTAACTCACATCAAGTGAGAAACTCTCTCAACACCATTTTGCAAACGGGTCTAGAGGCCTAGTCCTGGACTAATGTGTATATGATCAAGACCTTTCTATGCACCGACAAATTGGGACCCATGTGACCTTGAACTTAGGGCAATTTTTAGGTTTCGAAAAATGCCTTTAACTTCTATGTCCCTTAAGATATTCCTTTCATGGTTGGTTTGTGTGTTTATGGACAAGACCTTTCTATGCACATAAAAATTTAGATGCCTGCGACCTTGACCTTGAACTAAGGGCCAACTCTTAGGTTTTAAGTAACTACCAGAGGTATTAACTTGAAACTTTAAATAGTTATTTAGTATCAAAAGGGCAACTCATTACAACAAGGCATGCAACCCTGGGATTTGTCATTTGTTAGTTATTGCCCTTGGTTTTTAGCTCACCTGAGCTTTTGCAATCCTTATGTCCCTCTTCCGTCATCAACAATTTTAGTGTTTACACTCTAGAGGCCAAAATATTTATTCAAACTTGCACAGATTGTATATTACCATCAGAGTTTAGATGAGTTTGATTATGGTTGAAATCAGACTAATAGGTCAAGAGTTATCTACATTTGAATTGCTGAAAATGCAATATTTAACAGTGTTTACACTCTAGAGGCCCCAATATTTATCAAACCTCACTAAAACTTGCCCAGATTGTATATTACCATATTAAGATTTTGTATGAGTTTGTAATCAGACCAATAGATAAAAAATTATCTACATTTGAATTGCTGAAAATGCCATATTAAAGGCTGTTTACACTCTAGAGGCCACAATTTTTATCCAATCTTTCTCAAACTTATTCAAATTGTATATGACCATAAGAGTTCAGATGAGTTCGATTATGGTTGAAATCAGACCAATAGGTCAAGAGTTATCTGCCCTTGAATTGCTGAAAATGCCATTTTAACGGTGTTTACACTCTATAGGCCTAAAGTTGTATCTAGTATTTTTCAAACTTGCTCGGATTGTATATGACAAAAAGAGTTCAAATAAGCGTGATTATTGTTCAAATCAAATTAATAGGTCATGAATTATCTGCCCTTGAATTGCCATTTACCCTCTTGCAACTACAGTTTTCAATGGATTTTGATTATACTTGCATACAAAGTATACACTAATAAGTTATCGAAGGAGTGCAAGTATTGTTGAAATCTAATAATTGTGGCAATAGTTATCTGCCCTTGATAGAATTATGAGGTTGTATTCCAAAAGTGTTTATATGCTTTACTACAACTTTGAATGGATTTAGATTAAAACGGGTGAAACTCAAATGTAAAGCTATCAGGCTTCATTACCACAGGTGAGCGATACCAGGGTCTTCAAAGCCCTCTTGTTTATTCTTTGTGGTACCCAACTGTAGTGATAAGTAGTATGTGACTTTTACAATTTTAATTGTTTAATGTTTTTAAGTCTACAAGAAAATACATGCAAATGCAAGTCACAACTTTGATTAAATACTGATACACTTCGGTAGGAATATTCATTTTTTCGCAATTTATTAAGAAACACATTTTTTAAACTTAATCATGTCACGGCTGTGAATAAAAAAACAAGGTCACTTCAAGAGGTAAGTGGTTCTTAACCGTTGAAAAATCTGTTGCAAGCTACTTGAATGGATACTTAGCCCCCATACTCCATTATATATAGTTACACATTGTTACACCTTTAATTTATTCCTCTACCAAAGAAACTAGTTCCAGTTTATACTACAGTCATGGCTATGTTTGATAAGAAATATTTTCTATATTCTAGCAGATAGTAGTTTAAAGCAGACTAAAAGTAAAGCAGAATTCCCCTTATGGCACATTATGGTTTACTTTCAACTGGTTAGTGGTCACCTGGCTTTAGTACTAGAAACAGGGTATGGAGTAAAGGGATAATTACCTCAACAGATAGCTCATTTTGTCTCAAGAAAACAATATTAGGAATGTTTGTTTTGTTTGTTAAAGTCGGTTTCTGCCATCTATGGGCTAATTGGACGCCCCAGAGAGAGGGAAGCGGAAACAGAGAACCGGGTGTGATGCCCTGCTCTTATTATCGAAAGAGTTCTCTTGTTCTTTTCGATGCCCTTTGTAAAACACTGATACATCTGACCTCAGTTTATAAAGTCTCATCCAAAGGACTTGGTCTGGCGGGGGATGGAACTCACGACCCCTGATGTCGTAAGCAGGCCATTATGCCCCGGTCACACAGACGGTCGGGCTTAAAACGGTACCCAATCGGTCGAATTATTTGCTGTTTTGATCGGTTGTCATAAGTGATTTAATTTCAGGCTTTCTGTGTGACCGGGTATCGGTGATAAATAATTGTTCAATCGGTGAAACGCCATCCCGCCTCCGATTGGCCACCGATTGGCAACTCATGAACTCCGATGGGCCACCGATTAAAAGCGCCCAACAACCTATCAATAATCGACGAATACCGATACAACACCGATGAAATGCTGGCGGCAACCGATTGATCACCAACTGATCACCGATTGAACTGCCATTAACAACCGATGAAAACCGACGAGATCCTGCGTTTTAATTCTCATCTTTTTTCATCGGTGGTAAGTATCAGTTCATCGGTGGTTTATCGGTGACTCGTCGGTGATATCGGTAGTAGACAGGTTGTCAATCGGTTATTTGTAAAATATTTTCACCGATCGAGAATTTTAAGCACGTTTAAAAATCCCAATCGGTGAGTTTTCGCCGACGAAACTCATCTTTACCCAATAGCGATTGATAGGTGGAAAACAGGTGGCCAATAGGTGATGTTGGTAGTAAATAGCTTGTCATCGGTCCCCTCCCTAGTTTGGCGAAAAAAACAACCGATCTATCACCGATGGCTCTGTGTGACCGGGGTGTTAACCCTCGACTACGTCCGCCGGTTAGGCATATTGGTAAACATGCATGTATGGTTTATGTTTCAGAGGCAGCACAATCATGTCATAAAGTTTGGATGAGGTTGAGAGAATTGTCAAGGAGTGGCTGAGGTATGCAGGGGACAGAAATGGAAAGATAAAGGGAAGAGAAGAAAATTGCAAGACAACAGCAGGAACAAACCCATGTCACTGATCCAGAAAGTTAGAAACACCTTATTATTATCAACTTTTCAAATATGTGAGAAGACTGTTTGAACTCTTTAAGAACAATGATTCATAGATGTTTGCTCTTAAGACAGAGACATTTTATTTTCGGTAAGGCCTTTAAAAAGAGACCGAAAACCAGAATGTTCTATTTTATTTGATATGTAAACGAATGTCAGGTGTATAGAAATAGTATTTTAAGATTAAAAACGTAAATATTAAGTTTTTAAGAAATTGGATCAATATTACAAATATACATTTTTTTTCAATAATAATTACTGATCATGTTTGGGATTCAATGTTGTGCAGTGAAAAAAATTAAAAACGAAAAAAGAAAGAATTATCCATCCCAGTGATGTCCTTTGCTATTAAAGTTTATGTTACAATAAAGATAGCTAAGCTTTTTCACATCAAATTCTTCTTCTATCCTGACATTAATCTTTTTCTGAAAAACACCAACTTGCCATCTGGTTTTCAGTCTTGAACCCTTTACCCCACAGCCTGTTTCTCGTTTTGAAAACAGATGACTACTTAACCTTTTACCTCCTCCCCCATAAATATGCCTTGAATATATTCCCCCTCTAAAGAAAGTAGTTCCATTTTGTATTGTAATGTATGTACACCGTAAGAAATATTTCCTAAACTCTAGCAGATGGTATCTAAAGGCAGGTTGACAGTAAAGCAGATTGCAACTTAACCCATTACCCAATAAATACGCCTTTTTACGCCTTCATTAATTTTTCCTCTGAAGAATAAAGATGATGTTTGTACAGATATGAATATGTATTTTAAGAAATATGTTCTATATTCTAGCACATGATAGCTTAAAGCAGGATGTAGGTAAAGCAGAATGCGCCTTAAGTTAAGGCACATTCTGCTTTACTTTCAACCTGCTTTTAGTGGTCATGTATCTTCAATACTAGAAACAGGCTATTGGGTAATGGGTTAAGGCACATTCTGCTTACTACTTACCTGGTCACCTGTCTTCAAAACTAGGCTATTTGGTTACGAGTTAAAGCAGGTTGAAAGTAAAGCAGAATATGCATCAAGGTGCAATCTGCTTTACTTTCAGCCTGCTTTTAGCTACCATTTGCTCTAGGATATAATACAGAAGCTATTTTTCATGATGCACATTTACAATTGCAGAAAGTGGAATTATTTTCTTCAGTATAGGAATAGAGAAAATATTTCTTATGGTACATTTTCATGACTGTATAAATTGGAACATTTATTTTCAGTTTTGGAATAAATTAAATGCATATTTATGTGGTAAAGGGTTTAAGCCTGCAAATAATGGAATTGAAAGTTCTGCATATGTCTAGAAACTTGATGCTTTTATAGGTTTTACCGTTTAGGCATTTTAAAATCAAGATTTGGAGAAAATATATAAATCTCAAAGTCTGAAAAATGAGGGCAGAATTTAAACATTGATGCAGTTTATGGCAAAAAAGGATGTAGTGCCCTTTATATAAGCACATATTTTAAACATTTGTTTAATGTATTATCCTATAAACTGTTACTATTTTTGAAGACAAGATACCACTTAAAGCGGGTTGAGGTAAAGCAGAATTTGCCTTAACGCACATTCTGCTTTACTTTCACTGCTTTAAGCTACCATCTGCTAGGATATCATATAGAAATTATTTTTCATGATGCATCATACTCACAAGTTCACAACTGTATGAAGCGGAACTATTTGCTTCAGTGGAGGAGTAAATTAAAAGCATATTCTTGGGGTAAAGGGTTAAATAGATAGATATTGATATTATAATTGACAAAAAGTGTGCACCAGTATGCTAAGTTTGCCTGGAGTGGATAATTGAATAGGAAAAGTTAAGATGTTTATGTATTTTCAAAGATTTAGACAAACCCTGATAATTAAAGAATTAAATGTTTGATTTTGTTTGTGTTTTATGTCTGGCACTAACTGTATTTCAGCCATATCATGACATCCAGCTTCAGGCGTAGGAAGACCTAGGATGCTAATCTACACCGGATTTCTTTAACTGACTTCCGCTCTGATTTAGCACCAATTTAGAACCACCAATCTTCTGCTCTGCACCCAAGCTGGATGACATCATATGATTGACTCTCATGAGAAGTATTTTTTCAAAATAGAACTGATGGGCTACAGATGGAAAATAGTTGACACATCGTTGGCCCAACATTGGTTCAACACATTTGTTGATGTTGACCCAAAGTTGGCCAAACGATAATTAGTATTTTTCCGCTGTTGGCCCAACGGTCCGCCAACCGTTGGCCCATCAGCAAAATGACGTTGGGCCAACATTGGTCCAACGATAAATTACTTTTTGCCAACATTGGTCCAACGTTGGCCCAACCGTTGGCCCAACCATCGAAATGACGTTGGGCCAACGTTGGGCCAATGTTGGCCCAACGATAAATAACATTTTCCCAACGTTGGCCCAACCGTTGGGCCAACCAAAAGCCAACGAGCATGCATAGTATGGGCCAACGTCATCCCAATGTTGGGCCAACGAAGTGAATGAATGAACGACGTTGGGCCAACGTTGGGCCAACGAAGTGAATGACGTTGGGCCAACGTTGGGCCAACGTCAAAATGTTATCTGGGTAGTAATTTGTAAATATGTGTCAAACGCTTATATAAATGGTAAAGAATTAGTTTAGGATAAGAAATTCTGTATAAAAAAATGTATTTCAATAAAAAAAAATACTGGTCTCTGGTGGGATTCGAACCCGGGGCCCGGCATTGGCGGACAGAAGGCAAAATAGGGGAAACCGCTTAGACCAATGAACCACGGAGACTATCCGTTTATCTCGGATCGATTTAACGTATTTCAATGTATAGCGATAAAAAGTGCATACAACTTCGTGTTTCGGCTCGGGTTTATATCTGAGCCCGTGTAGAGAAGCAACAACAACAACTATACCGTCTACTAGTCGGTATAGAAAAACGATGGAAAATATCTAAAAATCTAAGATTCGGTGACGATTCTTGAAACTTTTTTTGGACTGATCATATTTTTTTAATGTCAGAAGCCAAATAATGCCACAAATTTGCTTTTATTTGAGTATTTTATTTTATTTTGACAAGTACACCATCCGGTTGCGAGTCCCTTTAAGAGCATTGTTTCCATGTTGAGATTTTGAAAAACGTTATGAATGGACATCAGTATGTTATTTATAAGTGCTTGGCTGATGGTGCACTTCCAAAACAAATGATCGACAGTTTCTATGTCTTTGTTACAGAACGTACAGAACGGGCTATCAGCATACTTGATTTTAAATAGATAAGAGTTAGTGCCCAGTATTCTATGTATTACTCTAACCTGAAACCATTGTATATCTTTATCATTTGTTACTGAAAAAGGCATATGAAATATTTGTTTCCAATCATCGTTGCAAATGTTCTTTCCTAATATTTCACACCATGTTTGAATACAAGTCGGGTTATCAGTGTTTGTATTTAAACATTCGTACATTGCTTTAGAACCTCTAGAATCTTTAAAAAGTATTTTTAAATAAGGCGGGAAAGCCGGTTTCATTACAGGTTTTAAGTTTCTCTTTCGTATTTGTAACTGTTCAAGCCCCTTTTCAATTGCATGTTTAATTCCATTATATATTAAAGAATTGGTAGATAGTTTATATTTATTATTAAAATCGTCAAAGTTCATGATAAAACCATATTCATTTACTAAATCTCCAATACAGTGTATTCCTACCTTTTACAAGACAAGACAAGACAATAGTTTATTGATACTTTCAGGCCTCCAGCCTATAGTACAAGGTATTGACAATATACATTTATACAAGCAGTGATAGTGTGAAAGTGGCTTTGTAACCATCATTAACTATTAAACCCACATACCTTAAACCATGATTTCAAGAAAACACTTTTCCCTCCTACTAAAATCATATGGTTATAAAATAATGGATAATCCTGAATATGGTTTTTATCTATAATGTGATTATTGAATAATTTTGAAAATGCTGTAAAAGTTTCAGCCCAAAATATATTACTACATTTATTTGCAAGAGATTCATAAAAATGTTTCCCACAGTTTAGCATTTTGTTTAAATCAATGTTAGTTTTTATTATACCTGTCCATCCACCGTTATTTATTATTAGCCTTCTGATCCATGTTGTTTTTAGTGAATCAATAAAAGATCTTAAATTTATCATTTTCAAACCTCCTTCTTTATAATAAAATCTTTTACTATTATAGATTGCTTTATCTTGTGACACCCGCCCCAAATGTAGGTATAAAATATGTTATGTAACTTGTTTATCATTTGATCCAAAGGTTTCGGTAATGCAAGAAATAAATGGTTTAATTTTGCAATACACAAACTTTTAATAACTGTAATTTTGCCTAATGGTGTTAATATTCTTCTATTCCAATTTCTTATCGTGTTTTCTATTTCAACTAATTTTGGGTTATAATTTAAATGTATCATTTTATCTAAATCTACATGGAAATGTATACCTAGCATTTGGAATTGATGTTGGTTCCATGTTAGCTTCCATTTAGTTTTAATTGTATCGGAACTATATTTTTTCTTCCCGATCCATACCACTTTTGTTTTTTCAAAATTTACTTTTAATCCTGATATTTCTGAGAACTTTGAAAGAGTGTCCAGTGTTTCATTAAGAGATTTACTTGAACCATCCAATATTATACTTGTGTCGTCTGCAAATTGGGAGAGTTTGTATTCAGTTTCATTTATCTTTATTCCTTTAATGTTTGGATTAGACCTTATTTAAATAGATAAAATTTCTGCACATAAAATAAAGATATAACAGGATAAAGGATCCCCTTGTCTGCAGCCTCTTCCTATTCTAAAAAGTCTGAAAGGAATCCACACTGAGTTACAGTTGATTTTGCATCTTTATAAAAAACATCAAACCATGTTTGTATTGAATGACCAAAATTAAAAGCTTTCAAAGTTGTTTTAACAAAGGACCATGAAAGAGAATCAAAGGCTTTTTCAAAGTCTATTAAAACTAAAATTCCTGGAATGTCATGTTCTTCAGTATAATGAAGCAAATCATATATCAATCTAGTATTTTCTCCTATAAAACGCCCTTTAAGAAAACCTGTTTGATCCGGATGAATGAGTTTGGGAAGAAAAGATTTTATTCTATTTGCAATATACCCAGTTCCTATTTTGTAGACTGTATTTAGTAATGTAATGGGACGCCAATTTTTAAGATATTGCTTTGGTTTGTCTCCTTTAGGTATACATGTAATTAGACCCTGAGTAAGAGTTTCGGACAATGTTTTAGTATGATATGATTCGTTTAAAGCTCTAACTACAAAAATTCCGATTTTTTTCCAGAACACTTTATAAAAATCGGCGCTAAAACCTGATGTACCAGGACTCCGATTATTTTTCATATTTTTTAAAACAATTGTAGCTTCATCAATGGTTTTATTTCCTTCTAGAATCAAATTTTGTTTAGTTATTTCCGACCCATCGTCTTTTATGATTTTTCGTAGCGTTTTTGTCTGCATGTTTGACTTTTCTAGACCACAAAAATATTTAGTTGGTTTTTCACTTTCTATGCTCCATTTTACTTTAGATCTGATAATATATCCTTTCATCTTATTTTCATTTATTTCTTTTAGTTCACTATGTAAAGAAACAAGTTCGCCTGAATTTTCATCTGTTAAATTTTGTTCTATTTTATATATTGCATCTTTCAGTTCTGCTTCTTTATTTTGGTTAATTTTTTTTTCTTATAAGAGCTATATGAAATCGATTTCCCTCGTAGTTCCATTAAAAATGTATCTAAAAATAATTGGTCACTTATACTAAATTGGATTTCACAGTTTGGAATATCTTTTATCGCATCTCTGTTGTATATTGGTAATGAATATTGTTCTTTAATTTCTTCAATTTTACTATTTATTGTATTAATGTATTCTATATCATTTAATAAGGAGTTGTTGTGTTTCCATAAACCTGAATAATGTATTCTATATCATTTAATAAGGAGTTGTTGTGTTTCCATAAACCTGAATAATGTATTCTATATCATTTAATAAGGAGTTGTTGTGTTTCCATAAACCTGAATAATGTATTCTATATCATTTAATAAGGAGTTGTTGTGTTTCCATAAACCTGAATTATGTTGAAACTCGTTAAATTGGAAAGAAGATGTTACGATTGAATGATCAGAACAAAAACTATGCTTTATGGATGAGTCTACCGAATATATTGCTATAGATGGTGAGAGCAAGAAGAAATCAAGTCGTGCCTGTTGAATAGGTTTTTGTTTTCTCCAAGTATAAAGTTTATTTTTAGGATTTAGTTCTCTAAAAGGATCAATTAGTTGTCTATTTGAAATATATTGTAACAGTGTGTTTCTAGCATTTTTATTGTTTATATGTTTATAGTTGTAATAATCTATTTCTGGATCTAAAACTAAATTAAAATCGCCACATATTGCATATGATATATTCCCAAGGTCATCTATATGATGTTTGATTTGATACATCATAAAGACCCAATTCTGAATGTTACAATCAACAAGAAGGCCATTACATGTATATCGGGGCTCGTTAACCCTAATTACAACAAAATACTGCAACAATTCAGTTTTAAATAAACTCTTTCCATGCTGTTTTTTTTTCTTTTCATCTGCAACAAATGTCGCCTGCTGCTGTTCAAAAATTAGAATTTTCAGAATTTCTTTTCAAAACAGGGTCAGAATGTCAAACAGTTTGGATCCTGATGAGACGCAGCATTATGCGGCGTCTCATCTGGATCCAAACTATTTGCAAAAATAAATCACTTTGGCACATATGTACGCTGCCAGCATGCAAAGAGTAAAGTCTCGCCCATTTTTTTATTATTACTAAGAGATGTTTTTGCAAAACAGTAAAATCTCTCTATTGTGATCACTAGATTGTGTGAATTATTGGATGTTTAAGACAGGTTACTCCTTAACTAAAGCAAAGTGACAATTTAGGAGTTTTCTGTTTTACTGTCATCAGGGACGTAGATTAAAGATTTAATCTACGTCCCTGCTGTCACCTTGCTTAAAGCTGTCACCTGTCTTATACAAAATCAATTGACCTTCTTTCTAGTGGTGGTTATGGAGAGGATTTTACTATTTATTGCAAAATGACAAACAGTGTAGATCTAGATCAGAGGGCTCCTTCACTCTGATCATGACCTGCACTGTTTGTCATACTTAAAGTTAATTTGGTAACAAATCCATTTCAAGTCAATATAATGATCACTATTAAGAAATTGAAATAGTCCATTTGTGAAGTCATGTTTCATAAAACTTTGTACGACAAAAACGGTCGTAAGTCAAAACTTTAAAATACATTTAATTTCTTATTTCTCTATCCAATCCTGTGTTGTGATATCTCTTTGGAATTGTCTTTTCAAGACAATTCCAAAGAGATGTCACAAGACAGGATTAGATGGAGAAATAAATAGTAATTGAGACTTTTATAATCTGACTTAAGACAACATTAATTTGTCGTACAAAGTTTTATGAAACGGGATCCTGTGTTTAGGATTAAAAGAGGACAACTCACAAGCTCAGTTATTATGATTTTATTGTAAAAGTAAAGAGTAATCACAGACACAATTTGTAGAAATAGAAACAATAAACAACAGAGTAATTAATATACAGTTTTACCACGATAATCTGAACTCTCTTAACCCATTACCCCATAAATAGGCCATTTTACACTTCTAACTTATTCCTCCACTAAAGAAAATAGTTCCCCTTTGTACAGTCATGAATAGGTACCATAAATAATAAATTCTTTATCCTAGGAGATAATAACTTAAAGCAGGCTGAATGTAAAGCAGAGTATGCCTTAAGGCGTATTCTGCTTTACTTTCAACCTGCTTTAAGGCGTCACCTATTTTCAATACTAGAAACAGGCTAAGAGGTAGTAGGTTAACCCGTTACCCCATAAATTTGCCTTTTTATGTCTTAAAATTATTCCTCTGCTGAAGAAAATCATTCCATTTTATAAAGTCATGATTAAGTATAGTAAGAAACATTTTCTATTCTCTTGCAGATGGTACCTTACATTGTGCTTTTCTTTCAACCTGCTTTAAGCCACCATCTGTCTTTATAATTATGGACACACGCTATGGGGTAATGGGTTAAGTTGAACATAACCTTGTTTTAACTCTAATCATGCTGAATTCATGAACTCATTTCATTGTCTGAAACATGACATGTTTACATTGAATTTCAAGGGGCGTGTCCACATAATAATTATAAACCATGACAAACATTTCATGCAGCCTTGACAGCGTTGATCCTTAAAAAAGAGAAGCCTGGCGGTTAGGTGTGGGAAACTCTAGCTGCCTGCTGCCTACCCCTGTAGGGACAACTGCATCAGTTGACAAATAAACTCAGGATTTAGTTAGTTTAGACAAGCAGTGCAGACCTTGGTCAAAGGGCTCCTTTTAGGACACCTCTGATCTGGGTCTACACTGTTTGCAAAGGATGGATATATCTGGTTCAACCATTACAAGGGTTAGCTTTGACATTCCAGTATGCTGACTTCAGGGTCCATGCTTATTAAGCATTTGAGTTGAGTCTTAAATCATTCTCATGCATTTGATTGGTCAGATTTGAGCCTAGGCTCAACTCTGACCAAATCAAATGCTTGAGAATGAACTCAGACTCAATTCAAACGCTTTATAAGCGCTGGGCATGAGAGCTTTACTTAAAGAGGTTCAACTGTTGAGATAACACTGCAGTTCAACTTAATACATCACATTTGACCATGGTTCACATTAAACTCTTTACCCCATAGCCTATTTCTAGTTTTGAAGACAGGTAACCACTTAAAGCAGGTTAAAATTAATGCATAATGTGCCTTAAAGCACATTCTGCTTTACTTTCAGCCTGCTTTAAGCTACATACCATCTTCCAGGATATATTAACTATTTCTTACACTACATAATCATGACTATATAAAATGGAGCTACTTTCTTCAGTGGAAAAATAAATGCGTAAAAAGGCATATTTATGGGGTAATGGGTTAAAATAACACTACATGTCTATGTAAAGTGGACACATGTAAATTTATTAACTTTAATTTCATTAATCAAGAATGATTCATGTAATATGCCATTAACCCATATCCTGTTTCTAGTTTTGAAGACAGGTGTCCAGGTTGAAAGTAAAGTAGAATGTGCTTTTAGGCACATTTAGGCGCTGTACTTTCCGTCAGATTTAAGCAATTTTTTGCCAACTTTTAAATCCTGATTTGTTTCATGGCAAGAAATTCTGACTGGCACCAAAACAAAACTGAACAACTGAATTGTGTTAAAAAACTACATGTACTATATGATAACGAATGGAAACATAACCATGACCAGCTAATATTGGGGTTTAACCCATTACCCCATAAATACGCTTTTTAAACTCTTAATTTACTCCTTCACTTAAGAAAATAATTCCAATTTCTACGGTCATGAATATGGACCATAAAATGTTCTTTTTAATCCTAGCAGTTGGTAGCTTAAAGCAGGCTGAAAGTAACGCAGAATGCACATTAAGGCGCATTCTATTTTATTTTCAGCCTGCTTTAAGTTGTCACATGTCTTCAAACTAGAAAAAGGCTATGAGGTAATGGGTTAAGGGCTGTTTCCAAACAAATATCTACAATAAAAACAAACAGTACTGACCCTGAACAGAGAGATACCAAAAGAGCCTTCTGATTAGGGTTTCAACTATTTTGTAAAGAGAACATGTACACTGGTTTATGTTATACAGTTAGGGTTTAAAAATGAATAAACAAAACAATCAATCTTTACAAAATTGTATAATTTAAAAAAAAAAGAAAAAAGAATTATTAATATGATTTAAGCTTGGTCATAAAATAACTAATCTTTAAAATGTTACGCTCAATTAAGCTCTGTATCAAAATAAAAGTGAGTACAAGTATCACAGATATATAATATGCATCAACATAACATATAGTATATATTTTTATATTTTAAGAGAACAACATTGAGAAAATAACATCTTGACACAAGCATAACAATGCTATTTACCTCATTCACCCCTCGAATTTCAAATGGATAATTCCAATTTCCAGGAAAATCAAGTCCATTTTTTACTACATGTATTAGGGTCCTTATTTTCAAGTTATAGCAAAACTGACAAACGGTGCACGCTCTCATCAGAGGGCAAAAGAAGCCCTTTAATCTGGGTTTACACTGTTTGCCTTGGACATGTTCTCTACATGGGTACACTGTTTGTAAAAGATGAGTATACTCGTTGCTAGGGCTGAATAAGTGAAGTGAAAATAAGTAATAAGTTTATGAGAACAATATTGAGCCCATTGAGGCAATAAAATCTTCAAATGAACTTAACAATATCATTAAAGTGAGAGCCTCGCTGTTGTAAGTTGCACAATTTCAAGCATTGTATTCTGGGGTAGTTCAACGAAGCTGGGAGTGTTGACGATTTCATTCATATGAGATGACATATAGCTCAAACAGCTATTCTTCAATTCCTCTGCAAAAGAAAATATAATATAGTTATAGACCATGTTGTATGAACCTAGTTCTCCATAAATATGCCTTTTTCATGACTTATTTTTTCTACACTAAGGAAAGAAGGTCCCATCTAGGTATTCCTGAACATGAAACACAGAAGGCATTTCCAGTATCTTTCAAGATGATAATTTAAAGCAGGTTGAATTCAGAAAGTAAAGCAAAACGCTTGTCAAGGAGCATTCTGCTTTACTTTCAACCAGCTATTCGAAGTTACTTGTTTTCAAATCAATAAGCAGGCTATGGGGTAACATGTTCAGCAACCACTAAATAGAATGAATGAATGATGTTTTATGGCCCATTGACACAAAATGGTCATAATAGATTAGGTCAATAACGGTCCCAATCAATGGGGAGATAAACAAAATATGGACAAAAAATAATCGACATACTCAAATTAACCACTAAATAGAATATTCTTAGATAGCCTAAAACACTGGTGGTTGCTTACTGCAGGAAAAATATAATTTAGAAACTCCTAATGGAACTTTCTGCAATATTTTAATCCTTCATTATAAGCAGTAACCTGCTCTCATATACATTCATCTTACTACAAGTAGGGATCACTTAACCCATAGCCTGTTTCTCGTTTTAAAGAAAGATGATCACTTAAAGCAGGTTGAAAGTAAAGCAGAATGCGACAATAGGCGCATTCTGCTTTACTTTCAGTCTGCTTTAAGCTGTTATCTGCTAGAATGTAGAAAACATTTCTTATGAATTTTATTTGTGACAGTATAAATTGGAACTATTTTCTTCAGTGGATGAATAAATTAAAGGCATAAAAAGGTGTATTTATGGAGTAATGGGTTAATACAAAAAATGTAGTTTAGCAAAACCATGATATTATAATGACTCAAAGAGGCTTATTGATTGTCCAGTTTCAAGGTAAGTGTTTAATCCTTTTCTCCATAGATACACCTTTTACCCATTTCATCACCCAGAAACAGACGTTAACAAACCATTTAATTAATTCCATCATGCCCTAAAGAAAAATGTTAAATTTTACACAGAAATTAATGTATGCCATTAGAAATATTTCCTATATCCTAGCAGATGGTAGCTTAAACAATGCTTAGTATAGATTCTGATCTACACAGTTCTCAATGATCAAAGCAATTATGAGATAAAAAGTGGGAATAAAGCTATTATGTTCTACAAGATGGAAGGGGCTTACATGTTAACTCATAAGAACCTGCGTTCATGATAGAAAGACAGGCCCACATAGAACACAGCAAACTTAACCATTGTCCCATAGTCAAACCAGTGCAAAATATTAGCCCGGTGCCTGCATTCAGCAGGATGTAAATAGAGCAGAAAACTCCTGTCATAGGCTCACAGTTTTCTGCTTTACTTTCAGTTTGCTCTATCCTGCCACCTGTCTTTCACACAATCAGTGAGTAAAGTGTTTGTACACAGGAACTTATGCTTATTAAGAGGCAAAGGGACCTGATGAAGATTTGTTGAATAAAGGTATAAAATTAACTCATTGAGCTCTGAAACTTTAACATGGAAATTTCTAGTTTCCAATTAAGTCTATTTTTCACTATTAAGCAATGTTTTCAGAGTATTGCAATGCAGACACTGATCAAAGGGCTTATCAAAAGAGCCCTCCGATCTGAGTCTACACTGTTTGCATATACAAATGAGCTTTTCACAGATAAATTGTATGTTTAAGTGATAAGACATAATTCAACAGCGCTGTCATTTCTCTGGATTTTTCCGAAATCTTCAGATTTTTATCCTAGCAGACCGTAGCTTAAGGTGCATTCTGTTTACTTTCAACCTACTTTAAGTACATATAATCGCGATAGAAAATTTGAAATCTTAGGATTTTTCATGACAACTTATGGCAGCCCTGTATCAGCGTCACTAGGGTTCATTGGGTTAAACTGTGAAAGTGTCAAATGTTTCTTAAGCAACCACTTAATAGAAGATATATGGATATTATCAGAGACAAGTACATGGCCAATTTATGCAAAATACATTAACCCATTCCCCCATAAATACACCTTTTTATGCCTTCAATCTATTCTTCCACTTTTAGTTCCACTATATACAATAATGAATATGTACAATAAGAAATATTTTCCATATTCTAGCAGATTATAGCTTAAAGCAGGCTGTCAGTAAAGCAGAATGTGCCTTAAGGCGGATTCTGCTTTACTTTCAACCTAAGTGAACATCTGTCTTCAAATCTAGAAACAGGCTATGGGGTAATGGGTCAAGCAGCCACCGGCTTTCATGAAAATACTGTGTTTAATTTAAATTCTTCCTTGAATGATTCCTTAATACAGGATTGGCATTATGTAATTTTTTTAACCCCCCCCCCCTTTGATGTCATATTCAAGACAGGATTGATTTACTTTCAGCCTGTTTTAAGCTGCTGCCTGTGAGGGAATGTTGCATATGACTCTTTATCAGGTAGAAGTATGAAATAGTATCTTTATGAAGAATAAGTGAATGCACTGAATGGTGCTTCTATTTGGGAAAGGGTTAAATACTGAAATACAAGTAGATGGTTCGTGCCTTTGGTTTTTGGAAAAAGAGTGAACAGCTGACAATTGTTCTTCATTTTAGAGGCCACTTCGTTAGCACATACATTTGTACATATTTATGTATCTAATTGTGATTAGAAAAACTAACTCATTGACCCCTAGAACTTCAAAAGGAAAAATGTATTAATTTTTCCAATGAAGTCTATTCCATTTCTGATTATTTATGGTTGTTTTCTTCAATACATTACAGAATGACAAACAGTGCAGACCCTGATCGGGGAGCTCCTTTAGGGGCCCTCTGAACAGGATCTTTGCTGTTTGCATAGGAAAAATACATGTATTTTTACAGGTACACTGTTTGTAAAGGATGATAATACTTGTCACTTTGGCTTAACCCCTTTCCTCCCCGAAACCTCAAACGATCAATTCTAGTTTTCAATTAAGTCAAGTCCATTTTTTACTTTTTAGGGTTGATTTCAACAATATATGTCAAAATGACAAACAGTGTAGACCCTGATCAGAGGGATCTTTAAGGAGCCCTCTGATCTGGGTCAACACTGTTTGCATAGGGCAAGTGTACTCCTCACAGGTACGCTGTTTGCAAATGATGCATATATGTGTGACTAGGGTTCAAAGAGCTTATTTGTCAATTGTTTTATGGATATAGAGTAATTAGTAACCTATGAGTGGTAGGTAATTAGTTGCCGACAAATACACCTCAACCACATTGCTCGAGTCAATCTTCTGGATGACATTGCACGATACAAGAGTTGTCAGCCCCTCAATGTTGAAAGTGTCTGCAGCTGAAATAAAAGAGAGACAAAATGCTTAATCTTTTCCTCTGTTATCATAAGATGGCTTTACCCCATCTTCTAAATAAACACTACAAACGAATGTTCATTGATGTTGATGTAAACAGATGGCAGCTTTACCCATTACACCATATATACTAATTTTACTGCCTATAATTAATTCCTTCACTGAACAAAATAGTTCCAATTTATATAGTTATGAATATGTAACATAAGAAATATTTTCTATTTTCTAGTAGGCAGTAGCTCAAGGCAGACTGAAAGTAAAGCAGAATGTGCCTTACTATCAACCTGCTATATGTGGACACCTGTCTTCAAAACTAGAAACAGACTATGGGGTAAAGGGTTAAAGCAAGATGAAATTAAAGCAAAAGGCTCCTTTAGAATTCTGCCTTAAACATGGTTGGAGATAGTTGATTTGCACTTTTGGATAGTTTATTATGGATAACAGGGTTAATTCTTTCAGCATTCAAATATGTATCAAAGACCTTTGAAAAGTATATACATGTACATTCAGTATGGGTTCCACTAAATACAGGGCATGATTAGGACCCAAGCTGCATGTCACTTTGATCCTGTTTCTGTTAATATAAAGAACTGAAGAACTAGCCAATTTAAGAATTTCAACATACATTTTGAATAAACAACAGTTGCTCAGTTCTTAAAGAATTGAGACGTTAGGCAGAATAGTGGACACCGATAGATTATCGATAAACTGTCCTACGCTAGCTTGCGTGCCCGTCAATGTTCGGCTCTTACCGCTCGGTATTTACGGAAACTCCCGACGACTCTTTGAACATATTAATTTTATTTTCAATTTGAAAAAGGACCAAATTAACATTAACTTACAATTCTTAAATTTATATCAAAAGAAAGAAAAAATAGTCAAGTATACGAGCCCGTTTGCACAGAATTGATATCGATTTGTATAAATGCACAAGGTCGTGTTATATTATCCGTGTCGAGGCTTATTTTCAGCATTTTACTCTTTGTTTAATGTGATTTAGAGGTGTCTTTTTAAACTTAAAAAAGGACCAAAATCTTATTAAAATATTTTTTCAAAACAAATTTCATCATAAAGGAAAATGTTTAAGCTAACACAGGCCGTTTGCACAGGAACGATATCTGTCCAGAAAAAAAAGTTATTACAAGTTATGTAAAAATGCCCTTCTTATTTTAATGCTCGAAAATGAGAGCAAGTGGGCCACCTGCGTGTCCACTATTCTGCATAACAACAAATTTTTAGAAAGTATTGAGGCTTTCAAATTATGCGACTTACTTCTCTTCACATCTGTATGTTCTGTATTCATTTGGGTAGTTTGTTATTGCTGAGGTACCTTTCTGGACAGCTGTCTCATTTGGCAATATAATTGTTGAGGCTATATATACATAAGTTACCTCTCCAGACATCTTTCAGAGTAAAGAAGCTATATTCATTAGGTAGTTTATTATTGATGAGGATTTATTTGTTACTTACCTCTCCACACATCTGTAAGAATCAAGCAGCTGTATTCATTGGGTAGTTTGCTATTGAGACTTAATAATTTATGTGACTTAATTATCTCTCCACACATCTGTAAGAGACAAGCTGCATGAGTAATTTGTTTTTGTTGATGCTTACATGTAACTAACCTACCAACACATGTGTCAAAATCTAGCAGCTTTATTCATTTCAAGGTAGTCTGCTATTCCTGGGTCTTTATAATTATGTGACTTACCTCTCCAGACATCTGTAAGGGTTAGGCAGCTGTATTCATTGGGTAGTCTGTTGGTATATAGGTAGTGCATGATAGCCATAAAGCTGTCATAGGTGACCTTCATAATCTCTATTGGTTGCTGAAATGCGAGTAAACAAAACTTTGTACAGTTGAATATAAATGTAAGTGATTGCTGATAATTATGCTATGGAGGAAAGGATCCAGTTATTAACCCGTTACCCCATAATTATGAATTTTTACGCCTTTAATTTATTCCTCCACGGAAGAAAATGGTTCTGCTTGATATAGTCATGAATGTGCAACATAAGAAATTGTTTCCATGTTCCAGCAGATTGTAACTTAAAGCAGGCTGAAAGTGAAGAAGAATGTGCCTTAAGGCACTTTTTGCTTTACTTTCTACCTGCTTTAAGCAGACACCTGTCTTCAATACTAGAAACAGAATATGGGGTAATGGGTTAAACCAGTAACTTACTCTAGCTTCACACTCCTTCATCTTGCTTCTGAACATGGCCTTGAAATATTCTGACCTAACACTCAGGATGTTCCTGTGGCCATAGATGACACGCTTCTGTACAAGGAACTGAACATCGCTAAACTCCTTGTTGTTGACAAGCTGACCAAAGTCCTGTGCAAGTTTCTCCATGGAAGGCGGAGGTTCTATAAAAATAAAGACAAACAATTAGTGAAATTTCTCTGCGGTGGGGTAAATCAATAAAGCCAAATAGATGGGTTCCTCGGAACACATGTCACCCTGCCAGCAAGCATCAGTATAAAATTCTCTTTCCATAAAGGATGTTCAAAAGGGGGAATAACTCTCAAAATATTGATACAAGAGTTATGACCCTTACGCAATAAAATTCCACTTGTCAAGCTCTTTCCATAAATGAAGTTTCATCTTAAAAGCTTCAGTAGAACAGGAGTTATGAGGTGTGACGCAAAAAGTATGACGGACAGACAGACAGACGGACGTACCGACAAAGTCGGTTAAAGGGCCTTTTCTTTTGTTATTTTCTTTTGTTGAATAATGGGGCGTCCTTCCATTTGGACACTTGTTGGGTTTTTATTTTGTTTAAAAGTACCCAACAATACACAAAATACCCAATAATACACAACGGAATGAATGGAATTATATTGTATTGTCTCCATACCCAACAAGTGACCTTTCGTGCGCTCGGACGGACAGAGGCCAGAAAAGTGATCCTTAAGTGTCACCTCTGCCTACAGCAGGTGGCACAAAAATGAGAGTAAAACAACGCTATCAAAGGAGATTTCTGCTTCACTTTCATCTTACTTTAAGCTGCTACCTATATTCAATGCCCATAATGAATATCTATGTGTGGTTCTTATGTGGAGGAAGGGGTAAAGGAATCCCTTGGTGCTTATCTAGAGTAAAAGGTTAAAATGACAGTACAGTGTTCCGTCCCTACAACGGCCCTCCCAACGACGATTCCCTCCATACAACGACCCTTGTGCAGTTCCCTAAACAGGACAATTATGTCCAACCTATTCACGGCTGCAATGTCGTCTGCTTAAAATTGTCATCTGCTGTTTTTCTCAAAGTTACATAATGGATATTTTGACAGAAAGAAACTTAATGATGAGTGACAAACAGCTTGAATCCAGATCAGATGCCGCGTTACGCGGCGTCTGATCTGGATTAAAGCTGTTTGCAACTGTAAGCCTATTTCTCTCCCTATACTGACCACAGGGACCTGGCACGATTGATTTTTGAGAGAAAAAATTGTCAAAAGGTATATATAGAGACAAGGGGTACAACTGATTGTTAGTACATGCTCACCCTATCTCGACAAAACCGGGCATATCATAAATAATAATTGATAAAACGACACCCTTTTTGCACTTCTGTCTAGCTTATATAATACCCTTCCATAAAAACATAACATAAAACCAGCTGTAAGCATGCACTTTCAAAAGTAATTGCATTTACTCACAGAAATCAACGACTTTTGGAAAACGGGACAGGTGTTCGTTCACAGCTGAAACCGCATTGACCACTACTGTGTGCTTGTATAGGCGGTAATATCGAACATGACAGTCATACAGTTCCATGGATATCCATTTTTTACACCGATCAAAGCTGATTTATACTCAAACCATTGCAATACCAACAACAAATGTGCATGTTTTCATCGGCAGTAAAGCTCTTCTTGTACATGTAGGCTTTTTTGGTACGGCAATGATTTGAGAAGAAATCAGCTTTGATCGGTGTCAAAGCTGTATATTTATGGAACTGTATGACTGTCATGCTCGATATTACCGCCTAAACAAGCGTACAGTAGTTGTCAATGACTGCAACACTCGATTACCGCCTAAACAAGCATACAGTAGTGGTCAATGCTGTGTTAGCAGTGAACGAACACCTGTCCCGTTTTCCAAAAGTCGTTGATTTCTGTGAGTAAATGCAAATACTGTTGAAAGTGCATCCTTACAGTTGGTTTTATGTTATGCTTTTATGGATGGGTATTATATTAGCTAGACAGAAATGCAAAAAGGATGTCGTTTCATCAATTATTATTCGTGATATGACCGCTTTTGTCGAGATAGGTTGAGAATATACTAACAATCAGTTGTACCCCTTGTCTCTATATATACCTTTTGAAAAAAATTTATCTCAAAAATCAATCGTGCCGGGTCCCTGTGATACTGACTCCCTCCGAACAACACACATAATTGGTGTCTCCCATTGGGTAATGTTGTAGAGGGGGAGCACTGTTTTTCACTTACCAAAGTTAAACTCTGTTCCATGCAGTTGGATAGCATCCAGTTCTACCCATGTCCCTGCTGCAGTACAGTCAATCTCAACACGGAGAAACTTTGTTTTCAGGTCAATTTGCTGAAATACATAACAGTAGAAACTCTGAAAACCAAATCCCTCTGGGCCAAATAATAAACCCTTCTAGGCCCAAAATCAAACCCTACTGGGTAAAAAAACAAACCCTTCTGGGCCAAATGACAAACTCTTCTGGGTCAAAAAACAAACCCTTTGGGGCCAAATAACAAACTCATCTGGACAAAATTACAAACCCTTCTGGGCTAAAAAAACCACCTTCAGGGCCAATAAACAAACCCTTTTGGGAGGGCCAAATACAAATCCTTCTGGGCAAAATACACACCCGTTTTGGCCGAATAACAAATCCTTCTGGGTCAATTAACAAACTATTCTGGGAGGGCCAAATCCAAACCCTTCTGTGCCAAATAACAAACCTTTCTAGGCCAATGAACAAAACATTTCTGGGCCAAATAACAAGTTCTATTTAGATAGATTTTTGGAGTATAGGAAGGTTTAGCAGCCATTCAAAATAGGTTTGATTTGCATTTGTTTATTATCCCATGACAGTTTAATGCAGAAGAACAATAATGCTGAATGCTCCTTTAGGAGCATTCAGCATTACTGTTCTTCTGCATTAAGTAGTCACCTATCCTTGCATGATCTCTGTATAACTCTAGTTGATGGTTTTGGTGAGCATCTAGAATACATATTCGCAACTGATAACTTTGTTCTTTAGTAGCTTTCTGCATTACTCTTGTCCTGCATTAGGTAGTCACCATCAGCTCCGTGAGCTCTTTAAACTTCTAAGTTAGATACAGATACAAGTTTTACTCAGAGTTGGGCTGTTTACAAACAGATAACAAGGTTTTGGTGAGCAGCTACAATATAGAACTTAACGGTAAACCCTTGACCCCATAGCCTGATACTAGTTTTGAAAATAGGGCGCCTTAAGGCATATTCTGCTTTACTTTCAGCCTGCTTTAAGCTACCAAACTGCTAGAATATAGAACGAGAAACTGCCAATGTCGGTATGGGCGGATTGTCTGCACTTTTGCTTTGTATATATATATATATAATATAGTTACCCATGGCATGTGATGATGACCTCACTACAACTGTACATGCCAAATTTGGTTGCTGTAGGACTTAAATTTGACTAAAACTGACACTAACAAAAAGGTAGACCAAGACGCAAACAAAAAGGTTAACCAAGAATTCTCTTAAGTCATTGGACCTTGAAATCTAGGTCACAGTGACCTAGTTACCCATGACATGTGATGATGACCTCACTACAACTGTACATGCCAAATTTGGTTGCTGTAGGACTTAAACTTTGACTAAAACTGACACTAACAAAAAGGTCAACCAAAGTGAGGACGGACGGACGGACGGACGTTCTCACAGTTGGACATTTGTTGGGTATATTTTTTGTTTAAAAGTACCCAACAGTACACTAAAATACCCAACAATAACAATAGGGCAATCACGGAATGAATGGAATCTATTGTTCTCCCTACCCAACAAAGGACCTTTCGTGCGCTCGGACGGACAGACGGACGGCATTCGCCAATCTATAGACCGCATTTTCAATCTGGCCAAAAATATATATATTCATGACTGTAAAAATTGGAACTATTTTCTTCAGCAGAGCAATAAACTGAATGCGCTAAAAGGCGCTTCTATGGGGGAAAGGATTAAAGTGTCGAGCTTGCAGAGACTTTAGGGTTAGTTTTGTTCACCATAGTCTGTAAACAGCTTACTGTTGCTGACGAATTAATTCAACAGTCATTTTCCGACAAAGCTGCTGTTTAATTTGTTACTCCATAGATGTGCCTTTTACGCATTTAATGAAAAGTCCTAAACTAAAGAAACTACTACTACTACTAACTACTAACTAAATCCTGAGTTTATTTGTCAGCTGCTGCGGGTGTCCCTACAGGGGTAGGCAGCAGGCGGCTAGAGGTTCCAACACCTAACCTCCAGGCTTCTCTATTCTGTGGATCAATGCCACCAAGGCTGCATGTTCTTATGTCAGCCTCAACACATTCCAACCAGGTCATCTTTGGCCTCCCTCGCCCTCTGGATCCTGGCACTTCCATACCCATCATTGAGTTGATACTTGATTTTGTACGCGAGACATGTCCGTACCATCTCAAACGCCTTGTGCATAGGGCCGTTGTCACTTCTTGAATCCCCAGCTTTGCATACAGTGCTTCTGTAGTGATGTTGTCTTGGTGCTTTACACCACAGATCCAACGGACCATGGCTCTGTCATTTCGACGAAGACGCTGCAAATCTGAGGCAGACGGTGCCCAGGTTTCCCCTCCATGTAGTAGTGCAGAGCGCACACAAGCATCAAAAACTCTCCCACGAGCCGTAAGGGACACATGCCTAGATGTAAGAAGAGGCAGGAGTTTCTTGAACCTTCCCCAGGCCGATCGCGAGCTCACATCCTCCCCCTGCACACAGCATATCACCTAGATAGCAGAAACTGGCTTCAACCTCGAGTTGAACGCCATCCACGTCAACCTGGGTGACTGGTCTACCATCAATAGGGCGTGCCATATCATGACATCTGGGGCACACATAGTTCGGTGTCGTCTGCAATTCTGCCCTTGATGCCACAGCATTTCTTGTGCACCCACAGCATGCATTGGGAACATTTGATAGAATTCACCCCAACTCCAGTCCGGCACACAGCACAAGGAAATGCCCCAGAGTCACAAAGGAGATCAAGTCCTGGGCCAGATACCATGAGCTTGGTCTTCTTCATGTTGACCCTCAGTCCTTTACCTTCCATACCTGCTTTCCAAGCTGTCAGCTTGGAAATGCACTCCTGAAGTGAGTCTGCAATCACAGCGAGATCATCAGCGTACAGAAGCTCCCAAGGGACTCCAGTACGGAACTCGCGTGAAAGCGCCTCAAGCACGAGGATGAAAAGCAGAGGACTGAGGACCGAACCCTGATGCACTCCAACTCCGACTCCAAACTCGTCGCTGTACTGCCCGTTGACACGCACATGACTTTTGACATCTGAGTACATTCCTTGGATGACACGCACAGCCCACTCGTCAACACCCAGACTTCTCAGTGCCCATCAGAGAATTTTCCTAGGTACTCTGTCGAAGGCCTTCTCAAGGTCAACAAAGGCAAGATACAAAGGCTTGTTGGCTGCTATGTACTTTTCCTGTAACTGGCGAATGATAAAGATCGCATCAGTGGTGCCACGCCCAGGAACAAAGCCGAACTGCATAGAGTCAATGTCAACCATCCTTCGTACAAAAGTGTCCATCACACGCTCAAGTAACTTCATCACTTGGTCCGTTAGCTTGAGGCCACGGTAATTCCAACGCTCAAGAGCATCACCTTTACCCTTGTACAGGTTTAGGATGTAACTCTCTTCCCAATCCTTGGGTATTACACCACTACTGAAAACTGCCTCCGTCAGTTGTCTCAGCAACTGGACTCCCTCCTCCCCTGTTGCTTTCAATATCTCGGCAATAATGCCCGAAGGACCTGCAGCTTTCCCATCTTTCATTTTACCGAGAGCTTCACGAATTAAAGTCGCAGTAATTGGAGGGGGTGGACCCTCTGTTGGGTTGGCTTCTGGAAGAAGGTCACTCTGCCACTCGAACTCAACATTAAGCAGTTTAGAGTAATGCTCCACCCACACCTTCATCTTCTCCTCGTCACTGAGCGATAGTTCACCTTTGTCGTTCTTGATACACTTCTCCCCCACAACATCCTGATTTTGCCTGTCCATTTGCTTTGCAAGCTTGAAGTTGGTTCCATCATTTGGAGAGACATTTGCAAACCTGTCCTTTTCAGCCTCTGATTTTGCTTGCCAAACAGCATGCTTGGCAATGTGCCTAGCCTCATAGTACATGTATATAGCTTTGCCTGTAGAAAGCTGCTCGCTGAAAATGGTTCCAATTTAAAGTCTTGAATATGTATCACCAGATTTTTTTAGCAGATGTTCTAGCAGATGATAGCTTAAAGCAGGCTCGAAAAGTAAAGACAAATGATACTTTCAACCTGCTTTAAGTGGTCACTTGTCTTCAAAACTAGAAGCAGGCTATGAGGTAAAGGGTTAAACAAAAGTCTGTGTTGATAAAAATCAGGTATAACAGTAACATAAAACAAAAGTTGGGATATATGGAATAGTCAAATTAAGACTTAGCATTACATGTAGTGGAGGAGAAAATATTCTGGAGGATTTGATCACAGAAAGACCGTCATTCTCCCAGAGTGTCTTCCACTTTCCCGTGTCATCTTTTGCAAGGACCCTCTTTGTTCCTCCTGCATGGTATGTCTCGTATATATCTACAGCTTTCACATATACGGCTTTCTCGTACTCCAACTGTAATATAGTCAAACTTCAATGTTAACTCTTACAGTACTGGATCCAGATATAGCCATCTTTTGCAAACAGTGTTGACCAAGATCAGAGGGCTCTTGAAAGATCTGATCAGGGTCTACACTGTTTGTCATATTTATAATATTTTGGGAACAAATCCTCAAGAATCAAATTTATCACAAAATAAGAGTCCATCTGAAAATTCAAAATGATAAGGGTTTACTGAAAATTAAATACATGTATTGAGACAAGAGGGCCTGAGGGCCCTGATATCCCTGAGGGCCCTGATATCGCTCACCTGTTGTACTGAAGCTTGATAGCTTTACCTTTCTGTTTCACCCGTTTTAATCTAAATCCATTCAAATTTGTGGTATGGCATGTAAACAATTTTGGAAAAAAACTCATAATTTTAGTACAGTAGAGTACATCAAGGGCAGATAACAATACTGAAATGAAGTCTTTTCTAGCATTTCAAAGTATATCAAGGGCAGATAACTATTGCCACAATGATTAGATTTCAACAATAATTGCACTCCTTTGAGAACTTATAGCTATATACTTTGTGTCCAAGTATAATCAAAATCCATTAGTAGTTGCAAGAGTGTAAACGCTGTTAGATATGGCATTTTCAGCAATTCAAGGGCAGACAACTCTTGACCTATGGGTCCGATTTCAACCATAATCACACTTATTCGAACTCTTATGGTCATTTACAATCTGAGCAAGTTTGAGATAGATTGGATAAAAATTGTGGCCTCTAGAGTGTAAACACTGTTAAATATGGCATTTTCAGCAATTCAAAGGTAGATAACTCTCAACCTATTGGTCTGATTTCAACCATAATCGAACTCATCTGAACTCTTATGGTCATTTACAATCTGAGCAAGTTTCAAATGGATTGGATAAAAAGTGTGCCCACTAGAGTGTAAACACCCTTAAATATGGCATTTTCAGCAAGTCAAAGGTAGATAACTTTCGACCTATTAATCTGATTTCAACCAAACTCAAACTCATCTGAACTCTTATGGTCATATACAATCTGAGCAAGTATAAGAAAGAATGGAGAAAAATTGTAGCCTCTAGAGTGTAAACACTGTTAAATATGGCATTTTCAGCAATTCAAAGGTAGATAACTCTTGATCTATTGGTCGGATTTCAACCATAATTAAACTCGTCCAAACTCTTATGGTAATATACAATCTGGGCAAGTTTGAGAAAGATTGGATCCCTAATGTGGCCTCTAGAGTGTAAACACTGTTAAATATGGCATTTTCAGCAATTCAAAGGTTGATAACTCTTGACCTATTGGTCTGATTTCAACCATAAATAAACTCATCCGAGCTCTTATAGCAATATACAATCTGGGCAAGTTTGAGAAAGATTGGATAAATATTGTGGCCTCTAGAGTGTAAACACTAAAATTGTTGACGACGGACGACAGACGCCGGACATTCAATTATTGCAAAAGCTCACCCTGAGCCAGCTCAGGTGAGCTAAAAAAAAAAACCAGTTGAAATAAATGTATACTTGATTACTAGTTCTACTGGATATGTTTTCATGCACAACTAAAATTGACTCATTGACCCCTATAACTTGAAATGGACAATTCCAGTTTACAAAATTTACTATTTAGGGTTACTTTTACAATGTATTGCCAAATTGCATACTGCAGATCCTGATCAGAGAGCTCCTACAGGAACCCTCAAACCTGGATTTGCACTGCTTGCACAGTACAAGTGTACTCTTCACTGATTCACTGTTTGTAAAGGATGCATATAATGTGTTACTATGGTTCAATGGGTTAAGTACGGTAATAGTTCACTAGACATGTTGTACAGATATTAATACAGAGCACTAAATCATTGCTGTTTCTTATTTTGTTTGATCAGTCATACCTCCACAAACTGATGGGCATCACATTCTCTTGTTGCCCAGGCCCCGTGCTTGTCTCCGTAATTAGGGTAGACCCTAGGCTGGCCTATCACTTGGTTTGCACTCCAGCTGAAAAATATAATTTCATAATTAATTAATTATGAACCCTTTCCTCCATAGTAAGTTGAGCACATTAATGATTACATAAATATATCTAACTGATGGTAAATTTGTGTTTAATCCTTTACCCTGTAGCATGTTTCTAGTTTTGAAAATAGATGTCTACTTAAAGCAGGTTGAAAGTAAAGCACAGTCTGCTTTACTTTCAGCCTGCTTTAAGCTATTATCTACTAGAATATAGAAAATATATTTCTTATGATACATATCAATGTCTATATAAATTGGAACTATTTTCTTCAATGGAAGAAAACTGAATGTGCTAAAAAGCGTTTCCATGGGAGAAAGTGTTAATGCAAGTGGATTCCGAGAGTAAGATGAAAGTCAAGCAAAAAGCTCTTTTGGCCATGTTTGAACTTTGAAATACCGGCAGCTTTGACAAGGTTACTGAAATGTTTGCATGCTGCACAAGCATTTGATACAATATTCCCTCCCTACAACGACCCTCCGGACAATGATACCCTCCTTCAAATGATGCGTGTTGCTGTTCACCAAACAAGGCATTTATGCGCTTTAACTCTTTCCTCCCTGAAACTTTAAATGGACAAATGCAGTTTCGATTTTTGTCTATTCCATTTCTGACTTTTAAGAGTTGTTTTTGTCAATTTTTGCATTACTGACAAACAGTGAAGACCCTGATCAGAGGGCTCCTTTCGGAGCCCTCTGATCTGGGCCTTCACTGTTTGCACAGGGCAAGTGTACTATTCACGTGTACACTGTTTGGAAAGACGCCTATATGAGGGACTAGGGTTCAAAGGGTTAACGCATTCACTGCTGCATATGCTCAGCTTAAAACTGTTGTCTACAGTTTTTTCTCATAGTGACATGTTATTGGACAGAAGAAATAGTTATGATGAAAAAGTGACAAACAGCTTGAACCCAGATCAAGTGGCTCTTGTATTGGCACATGGACAAAGTAAAATTTGTCCAGTCTATATAAATTAACCCTTTTCTCCCTTAATTTCAAATGGCTAATTCCAGTTTCCAATTATGTCTAGTCCATTTTTTACTATTTAGGGTTGATATTTGTCAACGTATTGCACCCTGATCAGAGGGCTCCTTTAACCCATTACCTCGTAGCCTATTTCTGGTTTTGAAGATGGGCGACTACTTAAAGCAGGTTGAAAGTAAAGCACAATGGGCCTTAAGGCACATTCTGCTTTACTTTCAACCTGATTTAAGCCATCATCTGCTAGAATGTAGAAAATATTTCTTATCTTGCATATTCATGACTGTATAAATTGGAAATATTTCAGTGGAGGAATTAATGAAAGGCGTAAAAAGGCGTATTTATGGGGAAATGGGTTAACAACTTTATACAGACATGTAGAAAGTTTACCTGTCAGAGTTGTACTGGGATGAATATCGGGTAACTCTTTTCACCCACTGGGAAATCACATTGTTGTTAGAGGTGAGTTTACGAGTAGCCATACCGGACCTTGGTTCCTGCTGAGAGCACATGTACAGAAAACGACACAGAATGAATCACATGAGCTGGTCACAGTTATAGGTAATGTAGCAAAATGTTTTATAATTATGAAATAACATTCACTGTATGAGACACCAAAATTAGAGGCATCTCAATTGGGTCTCCTCTGTTTACAAATGTCTACTATAAGCCATGCTACTCTTCATCCTTAAATGATACACTTCCGTAATGGTACAGTTCGGGCTAGTGATTGAAACAAGAGGGTCTGAAGGCCCTGATATCGCTCACCTGCTGTACTGAAGCTTGATACATGTAGCTTTACTGTTCTGTTCATCCGTTTTAATCTAAATACATTCAAATTTGTAGTATAGCATGTAAACAATTTTGGAATACAACCTCATAATTCTAGTATAGTAGAGTACATCAAGGGCAGATAACTAGAGCCTAAACAATACTGAAATGAAGCCTTTTCTAGCATTTCAAAGTATATCAAGGGCAGATAACTATTGCCACAATGATAAGATTTCAACAATAATTCCACTTCTTTGAGAACTTATAGCTATATACATTGTGTGCAAGTAAAATCAAAATCCTCTGAAAACTGTAGTTGCAAGAGTGTAAACGCTGTTAGATATGGCATTTTCAGCAATTTAAGGGCAGACAACTCTTGACCTATTATTCTGATTTCAACCATAATCACACTGATTTGAATTCTTATGGTCATATACAATCTGAGCAAGTTTGAAAAAGACTGGATAAAAATTGTGGCCTCTAGAGTGTAAACACCCTTAAATATGGCATTTTCAGCAATTCAAAGGTGGATAACTCTCAACCTTTTGGTCCGATTTCAACTATAATCAAACTCATTTGACCTCTTATGGTCATATACAATCTGAGCAAGTTTGAGATAGATTGGATAAAAATTGTGACCTCTGGAGTGTAAACACCCTTAAATATGGCATTTTCAGCAATTCAAAGGTAGATAACTCTCGACCTATTAGTCTGATTTCAACCAAAATCGAACTCATCTGAACTCTTATGGTCATATACAATCTGAGCAAGTTTGAGATAGATTGGATAAAAAGTGTGGCCTCTAGAGTGTAAACATCCTTAAATATTGCATTTTCGGCAATTCAAAGGTAGATAACTCTCAACCTATTAGTCTGATTTCAACCATAATCGAACTCATCCGAACTCTTATGGTCATATACAATCTGAGCAAATATGAGATAGATTGGATAAAAATTGTGGCCTCTAGAGTGTAAACACCCTTAAATATGGCATTTTCAGCAATTCAAAGGTAGATTACTCTTGACCTATTGGTCTGATTTCAACCATAATCGAACTCATCCGAACTCTTATGGTCTTATACAGTCTGAGCAAGTTTGAGAAAGATTGGAAAAATATTGTGGCCTCTAGAGTGTAAACACTAAAATTGTTGACGCCGGACATTCAAGTATTGCAAAAGCTCATCCTGAGCTAGCTCAGGTGAGCTAAAAACAGCTCAGACAGCAACTGACCAGGCTGCTTTTCAACAAGAACCGTTCATGCTTTACTCTTGCAAGCTAGTGGCAGAACCATATTAACCTTGGTAAACAGTTTGGATCCTGATGAGACGACGCAAAATGCGGCGTCTCATCAGGATCCAAACTGTTTGACACTCTGACCAGGTGAAAAGAAATTTAGAAAATACTTTTTGTAGAAGATTTGCAGACATCAATTTTTATTGAAGAAAAACATACCCAGCATGCAAAGAGTCAAGATTCATATGGTTCATTTATCATGTAGCAGTAAAGGCATGAAGAGGCTTGGAATATGGGGGAAACCGGTAAAGGCCTGCGAAAGTTTTTTCAATTAATGAAAGGTTAAACCCATTACAAAACTGGTTATAGATTCACTCAGAAAGCAGGTTGAAGTCTAAGCAGAGTTACCCCATAGCCTGTTTCTAGATTTAAAGATTGGTGACCACTTAAAGCAGGTTGAAAGTAAAGCAGAATGCACCTTAAGGCGCATTCTGCTTTACTTTCAGCCTGCTTAAAGCTATCTGCTGGAATATAGAAGATATTAATTATGGTACATAAATATTATATATGTTTGTATAAAATGGAACTATTTTCTTCAGTGGAAGAATAAATCAAAGGTGTATTTATGGGGGAATGAGTAAAGGAGCATTCTGCTCTACTTTTAATCAGATTTATTTGCTACCATTTAAAAAGATGCTGAAAATGTCTTCTTTGTGATTAAGTGCTGTTTCTTTGGGTTTATTTGTCAATAATCAAATTCAATAATTATGATCTTTGCACCCTTTTCGTTTCTTTCGCTTATTAGTACATATGTAGTATTCATTAATTTTGTCAATCAGTTTATTCTAGCCTCTTTAACCCTTTCCACCATAGAAGTAGTCTAAAGTGCCTTTTAGAACATTTAAATTATTCATCCACTGAAGAAAATAGTTCTAATTTATACAGTAATAAACAAATACCATAAGAAATATTTTCTATATCCTAGCAGATGGAAGCTTAAAGCAGGCTGAAAATAAAGCAGAATGTGCCTTAAGGCACATTCTGCTTTACTTTCAAACTACTTTAAGTGATCACGTCTTCAAAATTAGAAACAGGCTATGGGGTAATATTGGACCAGGGTTAATGTGTTGAAGATATACATGTACCTTATAAAGTTTGGACTGTTCCTTGCCCATTCAGTATTCCGGGAAGATGAAATAATCCTGTCATACGAAAAAAACATCACTATATTAAAAATGTCTACTCAAAATCTTTACTCTTAGCATACTAGCCATAAAACCATTATAATATTATTCTTTGTAAATAGTTAAGATCCTGATGAGACACTCCTTAATGCAGCGTCTCATCAGGATCTAAACTGTTTGACTCTAGATTTTAACTGACACTGATCCTGCTTTGAAAAGAAATTTAATAAAATTCTACTTTTAGAACAGCAGCAGATGAGAATTGTTGCAGATTAAACTATGATCCAGCATTCAAATTACTATGGATACTTCCAGATACAGTCAAAACTCGATAATTCGAACTTGCTTTAATTCGAACATACCTATATTTCCAAGTTAAAATTAGCTTAGCAGGTGACGTTTAACTTTAAAATATGGGTATGTTTGACTTTATGCTGCGTTTACACTCAGCCACGATAGCTACGACGTCCACGATTTAGAAAAAGCGCAGAGCTTCACGATTTATTATCATTTTCTACGCTATATCACGCTTTCTTACGTTCTATGCGCGTCTTGTTACCTCCTGCAGCGTTTTGTTGCGAACCCAACAAGACTCTTATGAGGATCTGCCACGATTTCATCACGGTCTCTCAAGCTCTCGTACGGTAACCACGATACGCTATCATGTTTTATCACGTTCTGTTAAGATCTAACACGATATAACGTTCTGTTAAGCTCTACTGCGATTTATGGCAACGATTTCACCAAGAGTGCTGCGTTTTGAGCACGACTGGGGTATAAAAAGGAAGCATGGGCCACCCACTTATTCTCTGGTTGCTGGTGTCAAACTCTAATGACATTGAGATGACACATCTGAAAATATTTGGCTGGAAGTTTAACCTGTCACTCGTATTTATATTTATTCTATCAAAATATCAACTTATGTGTAATTTTTAGGAAAAAAAGAAGACGATAATTTTTAGCAGACTTCCAGCAGCGAAAGCGCTTAAAATACGGTTATTGTCTTGTTTAAAGGCAACTTCGGTGAGTGCCGTTGTAAAGAGGGAATCGCTGTTGGGAGGGCCGTTGTAGGGAGGGAGCACTATATTAACTGAATAATACATGTACAAGCTCAAAGAATCGCCTTTCCAAGTTTACAAAGATCCCCTACGTTTGGGCTTCACGCTTACTTACTTACTTACTTACTTACTGGTGTTCACCGACTACACGGTCACGCCAGATCCAGCGATGAAGGATGCCGTCTTCCTGAGATCCTCCACCTTTCCGTTTAGCTTCTTCTTTATCGAGGTAGATACTGGCCACACATATTTCCTTTTTCCCTCAAGATGTGGACAACGTTGTAGGATATGCTCTGCAGTTTGGTCTTCAAGGCCACAGGAACACAGGGGAGATGAGGACAGCTTAAGTTTGGTGTTCATGTGAGCATTTAGACGGTTGTGCCCTGTGCGTAGCCTGATGATGATCACTTGTTCCCATCTGTCTAGTAGGTGGTAGTCATCTTTGGTAGACTTCTGCTTCATTATGGATTTTATAGCTGTTGCTTTCTCCTGATGTGTTACTGCAGTTGTTGGCTGGGTTCCTGTGGCTCCAAGCTTGGCCAGAACATCTGCCTTCTCGTTTCCAGGGACTCCGCAGTGGACTGGTATCCATTGGAGGCATACAGTCCTGTCTTTCTTGAGGTTGTGGGGTGCCCTGGTCAAAATAGGCAGTTTGGAGTGACCAAAGGCTTGTAGAACTGACAGAGCATCTGTTAGTATGACCACGTTTGAGCATTGTTCTAATGATCCTTCAACAGTCTTGATTGCCTGTAGTATTGCTTCTACTTCAGCTCTGTAGTTTGTGCAGTGCTTGCCTGTTGGTATGTTGGCTAGGATATGAATATCCCTGCACCCCCATCTTTTATTGCAGCTGAAGCTGAGCCGTCAGTATATACATGGGTCCATGTTTCTGACGGGTATCTGTCTTCTATCATGGCTAGTGTCAGGGATCTCTTGGCATTTTCTCCTTCAGCATCTGAAAGTCCAGGGACAGTAGTTTTGACGTGTACGTTGGTTAGGTTGTGCAGCCAAGGTTCAGGTAGATCTGACCTATGAAAAGGAGCAGTTGAAGGTCCAAGGCTTTCAGCATGGGCTCTGGATAGTCTCTTGGATTCATGTATGAAACTGCTTCTTTTCAGGCGGTTCTTTGTAAGGCGTTCCATTTTCTCCTTCATGGGATGATCTGGTAAGTACTGGTACTTGCTGGCTTGTATGAGAGCTTTGGTCTCTCTTCTCTTGACAAATGGTGGGATGGCGGTGACTTCTTCCATGGCCTTTATTGGTGTGGACTTCATTGCTCCAGTGATGAGTCTGAGGGTCTAGTTTTGGATTGAGCCTAGCCGCTGTTGGTTAGTCTTTGCAGTGGTCATCCAGGCTGGGGAGCCATACTCTAGGGTGGGTCTTATGGTCCCAAGATAGACTGTCTTGAGTATTTTTTCATTTGCTCCCCAGCTTGTGCCAGCCAGTTTCCGCAGAATTGCAAGTTTTTTCCTTGCATTGGCTTCAACATTGGCAAGGTGGGCTCTCCATGTGAGCCGTTTGTCGAAGGTCACCCCAAGGTATGTTGCCTCTTCCACTTGCTCAAGAGGGGTGCCATAAATCTTGATGGTACCAGCCTTCTGCTTTGGTGACAGGGAGAAAAGAGTTGTGCAGGACTTTTCTGTGTTGACCTTAACACACCATTCTTCTGCCCATGTTGAAAGCCTCTCTGTGGCTTGTTGCATCCTGTAAGTGGCAGTTGTTGCATACTCCTCTGAACACCAAAGCACAAGGTCATCTGCATAAAGGTCAGCTTTTACTCCTCTTGGTAGCTCTGCGACCAGATCATTAATAAAGAGGAGAAAGAGAGTAGGTGAGAGTACTCCTCATTGTGGAACTCTGTGTCTTTGCAGGAACTTCCGACTTGTGGACCTATCGAGGCTGACTCTTGCTCGTCGGTTGAAGAGATAGAACTTGAGCCATTTGTACATAGCGCCTCCTACTCCACTTCTTTGGAGTTTGACCAGAAGACCATCTGTCCATACCTTATAAAATGCCCGTTGTAGGTCTATCCAATAGTGACTTTCTTTTCCTGGAAGGCATCCTCTATTTCCTTCTGTTGAGCGGAACATCCTGAAGCCAGCTTGTTGGTGGGCCAATAGGTTATTTGTTTCAAGGTACCACCTCATCCGTTGGTTGACTATGCTTTCCATGACTTTTCCCGTTGCACTGGTGAGGCTGATGGGCCGATAGCTAGCGGCTTTCTTCTTGTCTTTACCACGTTTCAAGATTGGGGTCATAATTGCCTCTTTCCAAATGTGCGGTAGTCTGCCTTCTTTCCAGCTTAGGTTAAAGATGTCAAGCAAAGTTTTAGATGCAAAACTGCCTAGGTGGGTTAGCATCTCATTTGTGATGTGGTCTGGTCCTGGTGACTTCTTGGCCTTGAGCTTCTTTAGGGATACCTGTAGCTCATGTAAAGTTATGCTGGTCTCCATCACTTCTTCCTTGGTCCTGCTTCTTCTCCTCTCTCTCTCCTCTTTCCGAACTTCTCTCCTTCTTTCTCTGTTGACCTGAATGTTGCTTACTTCTGCATAGTTGTCAGCAAACTTGTTTGCAGCCTGTTTGCCAGTCAACAGAGAATCTCCCTCTTCCACAGCTGTTGTGCCTCTTTCACGCCCTCCTTCATCATTCAGCTGCCGTGTTAGTTTCCAGAGCTTTGAGCTGTCCTTTTCCAGGTTAAGTGATGCAGTCTTTTCCTGCCAGCTCTCTCTTCTTGCCTGGATCTTTGCTCTAAGAAACTTGGCCCTTGTTCTCTGAAGATTTTCATGGTCCTCTTGTGAGGGATGTGTTTCGGCTTCCCTTCTAGCTTCTGAAAGCTCTTCCTGTAATGTATTGAGATCCTTATTCCAGTATGGCTTGTAATCTCTCCTAGAACCCCTTGGTATACACTGATGGGCTGCTTTTAGAACAGCTTGATTGAAGTCCTTGGTGACTCTATCAATGTCTCTGCCTTCTACCCTTATCTTTCTGCAAAGATCATTGGAGAGTTCTTGGTATGTACTCCAATCAGCCTTTTTGTAGTTCCATCGGGGCAGACTTGACTCCTGTACGGTAGAGTACTGCATTGTTAGGTGAACTGGGCGATGGTCACTACCTCCTAATTGTTCACCTACTTCCCTGGATGTGGTGCAGTGTACATCCTCAGTACAGAAAACAAGGTCTGGAGTGGTCATGGTGTGACAGCGTCTGGAATAGAAGGTGGGTTGGTCCTCAGGATCATTGATTAATTGCAGGTTGTTGTCATCTTGCCAAGTCTCCACTTCTTCACCGCGTTTGTCAATATGGTCGTATCCCCAGCTTTGAGAATGACTGTTGAATGTCTCCGATAACTAAGAAGTTGGTATCTTGTACCGGAATGGTGTCTAGGGACAGAGATTTGTCAATTTTGAGCTCCTGATCTTTAAGCTGAAGGCTCAACACCTGGTATTCTGAGTCGTCCATGTGGCTGATGGTTTGTGTGGCTGCAATGTTATTCCTCACCAGTGTCAGGATTCACGCTGTGATGCGTTCTGTTAAGTTCTGTTAAGCTCTGTTAAGCTGTACGACGCTCTACTAAGATTCCCAAGTTCTATTACGCTCTCTCACGATATAAAAACCAATCGGCATAATCATGCCAAAATTTTTGACCGTCAAAAAATCTGCCACGATCCATGCGATTCTCCCGATTCTTCCACGCTCTCTCAAGATCACCACGATTCGTTTCACGGTCCGCCACGCTCACTGCGATTCCCTCGAATCGTGGGCATCGCAGCTATCGTGGCTGAGTGTAAACGCAGCATTAGTGAGATAGAGTTATCAAAATTAAACTTATGAAATACTGGTTAACCCATTACCCCATAGACTGTTTATAGATTTGATCATTTGAAAATATGTGACCACCTAAAGCAGGTTGAAAGTAGAGCATTCTGCTTTACTTTCAGCCGGCTTTAAGCTATCATCTTCTGGAATATACAAAATATTTCTTATGATATGTGTTCATGACTGAATGAATTAGACCTCTTTTCTTCAGTGGCGGAATAGAATTAAGGCGTAAAAAGGAATATTTATGGGGTAATGGGTTAAGACAATTTCAGCGTGTTCGATTTATCAAGCTTTGACTGTAATTTAAAACTACAGCAATACCCAACCATTTCAACCACTCAAACTTTAAAAGGACAGTCTTTGGTGTTCTCTTTGAGTCCTATACAATATTTCTTCTGAAGCAAGTGTAATTTGCTACTGCTGAGACTACAAATAGATTTCTCTTAAATTTCTATTCAAAATAGTGTGGATCAAGATGCAAATGCCGAGTTACTCTATGTCTCACCTAGATCCAAAGTGTTTGCTTTTAGATAATCAGTTTTGGCAATTTGAAAAAGCGTGCTAAGAGTTAAAGCATGACTGAAGTAAAGCAGACAGTCCTATAGGAGCTAATCCTGTTTCACTTTAAAGACATCTCCTGACGACCTTTTGATCATAAAACCTTGCTAGACAATTTCCTTGCAAAAAGCATGGGTCTTGTGGACATGTAGGTAGCAAAGAACCATTGGAGCTTCCCATGTGAGACACGACCTTTATATTTGATAGTTTGATTAGAAATAACCATTGAAAATCACTAGAGCATGAGTATAATCTGGACCTCACCAGGTAAACTGAGATTTGACAGTTACATTGACTCCTCCAGAACAATGGGCTGGTGGTCCCTCAATGGACTGAGGAAAAGTCTTTAAATAACCCTTTACCCCATGGCATTTTCTAGTATTGAATATAGGTGACAACTTCAAGCAGATTGAAAGTAAAGCAGAATGTGCCTTAAAGCGCATTCTGCTTTATTTTAAGCTGCCATCATCTGCTAGGATAAAGAAATTATTTCTTATATTTTCATAACTGTACAAGGTATAATTATTTTCTTCAGTGGAGGAATAAATTGAAGACATAAAGTTGCGTATTTATGGGGTAAAGTGTTAATCTTGCTATTAGCTATCTTAATTGAACACCATCAATGAATTACATGCATTAGAGTGATTTATGATAAATGAAAGGTTAACATTGATACTTACTGTCCTACATCCACTTGCTAAATAATGGAAGACAAACATTTCACTTTACCCTATCAGCACTGAAAAAGTAATCTACTGTCTAATATGGATCCTTTTAGAAAACCTTTAACCCAAGCTTCTCATAGATAGATAGATAGATAGATAGATAGATTTATTTCAACATAAAATGTACAATAACATGGCAATATGTTATTAAAAAAACACAGTAAACAATAAGCAACAATATGTATGATTTAATACAGCCATGTCACTCAACATTATATGCCAAGGATAACACAAAAAAGAGCAAGAATTACTCTTATATCCACTGTGGTCCTTAAGATATAGCATTGTATGACATAGGAAGGTATCACAATCAGATTCAAAATCACAGCATGCTACTGAAATGTAAGACTAGATAAAGTTAAAGTTTAAATTATATTTAAAAGAATTAAAGATGAAAATTTAATATACAAACTTATATTTCTATCACAGAATAATTAAATACCACATGCTGTATTAAAATACCTGTATGTATAGTTACAACTCAATTAAAAGTTAAAGAGTTTTGCCTTGAAACAGTTAGACCTACTAAAACACATTTTCTATTTTAAAACATTAAATGAAAACAACTATAATTGCCATGTTAATAATTAATGCATAAAGAAGCATAGTAAAGATCAAATTGATGATAAAAATGTTCTTTAACCTTAGGTTTAAAAGAAGAAATAGAAGTTGCATCTCTCACATCTTGTGGCAAACTGTTCCATAGGCAACACCCATTGTAAGCAAATGACTTCATGCCAAAACCTTTGACCTTTGGAATAGCAAATCTTTTACTGTCTGACATGTAGTAAACTGACTTATCAGATGTGGTGACTACCTGTACCCTAAATCTGGTTGGATACTTGTGTACAGTACTGATATGGGTAAAATGTTCACCTAGATATGAAGGAGCTAAAAATGAATTAAGTTTAAAAACATGACACAAACTTATATGATTTACTCTGCTTGCAACAGGCACCCAGTTAAGATTTAAAAATGCTCTTTCCCAATATGTGACCTAGATTCTAAATTCAACACAAATCTTATGAGCTTATTTTGTGTGACTTGTAATTTGTGTTTTAGTCCCATTGTCAAAATGTTAAACCAGGCAGACGAAGCATAGTCAAAGTGACATTGAATCAGTGAAGTAACCAACAGTTTTTTAGTATGTGCAGTGAGAAATTCACTTTTACGATATAGGAACTTCAGCCTGTCATTGGATTTCTTAATAACTGACTTGGCCATAGATTCGAAAGACAAACTTTGATCAATTGTTATGCCAAGGTATTTAACAGATGACTTGGTTTCAATGTTTTGAACATTACAATTTATTTCAAGATTAGACTGGGATTTTAACCTTTGCTGGGACCCAAATAATATGGACTCTGTCTTACCAAGGTGTAATGACAATTTATTATCTACAAGCCACTGGTTAACTATGTCTAATTCGTGACTTAGAATTTGTTCTATGTCATGCTTGTTTTTGGCAGAGACCAATATTGCAGAGTCATCTGCATAGAGTAAGAGCTTATTACTTACTACAGAGGACACAATGACATAAATAAGGAAGAGCAGGGGCCCTAAGATTAATCCCTGGGGCACGCCACATGATATGTTAGCTGAAGATGACAAAAATCCTGATACTTCAAATAGCTGGCGTCTGTCTGACAGATACATTGTATGATGAAAACCAGTCTATGGCAGAGGTAGAGAGACCAATTGCTCTTAATTTCATTAAAAGAATTGAATGATTGACCGTATCAAAAGCCTTTTGCAGATCCAGTAAAATCATTCCTACTAAGTGACCTTTGTCCATCTCAAAACGATGGTGAACAAGACAGGTTTCTGTTGAGAAGCCATGTCTAAATCAGGACTGAAACTCATATAAAAGATTGTGTTGAGTTAGGCATGATTTTAACTGATCATATATGACTCTCTCAATAATCTTAGATAAAATACTTAAAATGGAGACTGGGCGGTAGTTACCAACATCAGTCTTATCATTTTTCTTATATAATGGAACTACACGAGCTGTCTTAAGATCATCAGGCACAACGCCTTGTATAATGGACAGGTTAATAATATGTGAAAGGGGACCTGCAATAATTGGTGCTGAGTCTTTAATAAAACGAGAAGGGATCCCATCTAAACCTGTTGCCTTATTAGGGCAAAGGTTGTTAAGATACTTCAAAACTTTTCTTTCAGACACAATTGAAAAAGAAAAGCTATCAGGCCTAACACCTTTAGAAGAATAGAAATTGGAAACAAAACAGTTACCAAATTTGTTAATACCATTCGACAATTTACTTACAAGTTTATCTGCAACTGATGTGTAAAAAGAATTAAATTTTTCTGCAACCTTAAGCTTGTCAAAACAGATGTTGCCATCAATGTTCAGTCCAATGTTACTTGAGCATTGACTGTTTTTACTTGGTAATCCTAAGCTTTTAAGACTTTTCCAGAGAGACTTCGAGTCATTTCGGTTTGTTTCAAGCAATGTTTTAAAAAAGTTCTTTTTTGCATTCATTATAACATAATTGGCTTAGTTCCTCAATGACTTGAAAGTATCAAAATTTTCTTCTGAATTATTTGTTTTAAAATTATATATTAAAACCGACGTTTTCACAAGTAGTCGTACACAGGAGCGTTTTAAAATGCGATTTTCCACATGTTGTAAATCTAAGAACGTTATATATTTGATTGAATGTAAACGCTGTAACATGCAATACATCGGTCAAACAAACCAACTAGTTTCTAAACGTATGAATAGCCATAGATTTGATATAAATAATTATGAGGATCGTGGATATGGTACACATGTGGCTTCGCATTTTAATTCAGCTTTGCATTCTGTTAATGATTTCAGCTTTCTTCCTTTTGATATTGTTAATAATGAGATGGATCGCCTATGTAAGGAAACTTACTGTTTTCACAAATTCAACACACTCTATCCAAATGGTATGAATGCGAAATTGCTATACGATATTAAGTAGATAGGTTACTACTGTTTGTTCCTATTCCTTCTTTTTATATATATAACTTATAGGAACAGTTTGTATCTTTACTGATCTAGTAGTTTCTTAACTATCAGCTTGAACTTTCATGTACAGTATTAACTCTCTATTACTACCACTATATTACATGTACGTTATTTATTTGGTGTTTGGGGCATGTGGCTATTTTGGGCGGGATGAAGGTAAAACAGAAAGCTCCCTTAGGAGCTTTCTGTTTTGCTTTCACCTTGCTTTCGGCTATCGCATATCGCTCTGTTTATGAACCAGCTTTCGTTTGGTGGTAAAAATGGAGAGTTTTTACTTTGTATTAGTGTGACTTTGATGTTAGGATTGTTTATTAGTTGCATATTTTTCTATCTACTTTATGATATTGTCACAGTTTTTCCGTATACTATATGTATATACAGTGAACCCTCTCTATTTAGCAGCCGCTAAATTGTGTTGATTGTTGGGGGCAGGTGACTGTTTTGAGAGGGTGACATTTAATTCGTTTTCTGCTTTACTTTCACCTTGCTTTGGGCAGTCGCCTGCTTTTGGTATAGATATTTTGTGTATTTCAGTGACTGTTGTAGAGAGGTTTTACTGTATATGACGTTTTGACGTTAACGCGCCAAAACGTCTACAGTATTTGTTTATCGTTACGTCATCAAATTATATAAATATTAATTCCTTGAAAAAGCCTAACGGCGAAACGTTGGAAGATAATTTAATTCGTCTTGGTGTTGTTATTTTTCTTATATTTTAAAATTATAAAAAGCTTTATCCCTGGCTTTAATGCATTCCAGAACTTCAGAGTCAACCCATTCTTCAGTTCGCTGTTTTATGCGTACTGATTTAACAGGAGCAATGAAACCTAAAGAGGATATGAAAATTGACTTAAAATTAGTCCAAGCATTATTGGCATCATCACAACATACAACTGACGTCCAGTCAGTACCTAGTAGAGTTTACTGAAAACTTTCTTTGGTATAGTGTTTAACAGAACAAACAGAAACAGTTTTTGTGTTTTCCAATAAAATCACGAGAAACTTTCCTTGTACAAAATGTCATCATATGGTCACTGATACAGCAATCTACACCACTTTGTGAAATCTTTTCTGGGTTCAGACACCATAATCAAGTCAATAGTAGATGATGAAGTTGCTGTAATTCTAGTAGTTTCTTCTATCATTTGAGTAAAACTAAACATATCACAGAGAGAATTCAAGCTCCTGACTAGTGGACATCTTTTCCGAGAAGACACATCAGTATTAAAATCACCTAAAATCACAGTTTCTGATTCATTAAAAGAAGCACTAGATGAGAAAGCTGACTCTAAAATTTCATAAAAGTTGGTCTGCTTTGGGGGTCTATATAAAACACCGCATAAAATTGGCTTCGTTTTGGGTAGCAAGATATCAATAAACAATCCTTCTAATTCCTGGCGATTCAATTCAGTTCTAGTGTTAAAAGCCACTTCATTTCGAATGTAGATTATAACAGACACCTCCACCATGTCGATTTCTGTCATTACGCACTATCGTATATCCATTAATTTCAACTTCTGTATCGAAGATAGAGTCATCCAGCCAAGTTTCAGACAGGGAAATACAGGAAGCAGTTGTGTTTTTGGCAATTATTCGAACTTCATCAATTTTTGGCAGTAGACTTCGAATGTTCAAGTGGATAAAATGTAAATCTCGTTGCTTAAAGTTGTTGTAATTTATGTCGACACCAGAGACATAGAGTATACAAGTCTCTGTCGCCACATAGCAGTAAACAAATTCTAAGCCAACTGGATGTAGAGCTCAGAATACAATGGCTAAAACGACGATCATTGCGTATAGGTTTCTTGGCGACAGTATGGTATGATGTAACAAAATGCTCATAAAAGGAAAGTTCATCAAATGTGATATTATCAAACAGGAAACTGTTGATCTGTAGAGGATTGGTTTGGCCATGCCCACAATCAGGTTTGTCTGAGATAAACACCTGGTAATTTTCACTATTATAAAAGTTTATGCATATACGTATAAGTAAAAGTAAAACTATTAAGCTCTTTGAGAATGTCATCTTCAGTTTTCGTGCATATATATTTCAAGATACTGTTAGCAATTGTCCAATGGCCCAAACGCTCCACCATACACTGCATAATAATTAAGCTTTTCATTATGGACTCTGTATTCCACTTTTAATAAATGACAAGTTTATACTGGTTTTAAAGCTCTTTTTGTTTTAAGAAAATCTTTTAACGAGAAACCGCCAATGTCGGTATGGCACTTTTGCTTTGTATATATTATAATATAGTTACCCATGGCATGTGATGATGACCTCACTACAACTTTACATGCCAAATTTGGTTGCTGTAGGACTAAAAGTAAAACCTTGACTAAAACTGACACTAACAAAAAGGTAAACCAAGACGCAAACGAAAAGGTTAACCAAGAATTCTCTAAGTCATTGGACCGTGAAATCTACGTCACAGTGACCTAGTTTCCCACAGCATGTGATGATGACCTCACTACAATTGTCCATGCCAAATTTGGTTGCTGTAGGAATAAAGCTTTGGCTAAAACTGACACTAACAAAAAGGTAAACCAAGACGCAAACGAAAAGGTAAACCAAGAATCTCTAAGTCATTGGACCGTTAAATCTAGGTCACAGTGACCTAGTTACCCACGACATGTGATGATGACCTCACTACAACTGTACATGCCAAATTTGGTTGCTGTAGGACTTTAGCTTTGGCTAAAACAGACAGACAGACGGACGGCATTCGCCAATCTATAGACCGCATTTTCAATCCGGCCAAAAAAAACCAACCAAACAATGTTGACCCTGATAGCCGAGCTTCTTTAGGAACTCTCTGGTCCAAGTCTACACTGGTTTACAAAATATACATATACCAGTTTCCAGCAAAGAAAGGATTAAGGTTTTCAGTTTAGTGACAGTAATATGTCTGCAAATTTTGAAAATAACCTGTACAAGAAAGCTGTAAAAATGTTTGGTTATAAATAGTTATTACAAATTGATCAGTTTATTATCAAGTATACAATCTGTTTATTATCAGAATTTGAAACAAAAGAAACACCTCTTTGAATGCATAGCATACATATATGTTCCTTAAACACGAGACTTATTGTTAACCCTATACCGCATAGCCTGTTTCTTAGTATTGAAGATAGGTGACCACTTAAAGCAGATTGAAAGTCAAGCAGAATGCGCCTAAAGGCCATTCTGCTTTACTTTCATCCTGCTTTAAGGTACCATTTACTAGAATATAGAAAATATCTAATACAGTACATAACAAGGAAACATTTTCTTCAGTGGGAGAATGAATTAAATGAGTAAAAAGGCATATCTAAGGAGTAATGGGTTAAAGAAATATTACCTGTTTGTCTAAGTATTTACATTAACAGTCCTTCTTATATGTAGAAATATCCACAGGTCAATATTGAGCAAACATCTATGCGTAGCGTAACTCGGGTACATACAGTTATACCTATGTATAATAACCAATAATAAAGTATCCATGAATACTGTTTACAACAGGAAGTAGAACATGTATAATGCAGAATATAAGTAAAGCAGAAAGCTCCTGAAGGAGTTTTTTCTGCATTACATTTGTTCTGCATTAAACAGCTTCCTGTTTAAAAATATACTTACCTTTTTCAATGAATTGTCACTTTACCCAGGTATCGGGTATAGGCTGTCAACAATACCTTAATCCAATACACTATGCTGGTCGGATATCAATACACAATTCTATTTATAGTTATGACCTATTTACCATTGTAATGGATATAAATAGATAGATGTTATTCATTATGCCCTGAATCAATAATATTTATAACCGGTACATCCCCGTTTCAGGATTTTATTTTTGTAGTTTAAGTTGTCTGTAGCAATACCCTAAACAAAACTACTTGTTGACTTTAAAACCTGATGGCAGGGCAGCCATTTCTCCGGATTTTTCCTAAGTCTTCGTATTTTTATCCTAGCAGATGGAAGCTTAAAACAGGCTGAAAGTAAAGCAGAATGCGCCTTAAGGGGCATTCTGCTTAACTTTCAACCTGTTTTAAGCAGTTTATAATGTGTCTTCAAAACAAGAAACAGCCTATGGGATAAAGGTATGATTAGTAAAACTGTGTCTGAAAAATTGAAATCTTAGGATTTTTATGATCAACTTATGGCAGCTCTGTGGTGGCAATTCAGTGCAGGACAAAAGTAAGAAAGTTACAAAATAATCCTACTGCTTTTTGCAAGTGACTGCTTGCAACAACACAGAAGTAATTTCAATAGGCGTTCTCTGCTTATTACTTCCAAATTTGATTTAACATGTTTATTCAACTCAATGAATAATCAATTTTTGGTATGTATGTGGAGAGATTGGCAGATGAAAGGGTAATTAAACCAGCTTTCTGCATTATTTTTGTCCTGAATTACCCTTATTTCTCTCCACTGTTAACAAAATATACATATACTTATTTCATGTATGGAAAAGGATATAAATGTTAGCAACTGGTTATCCAATGAAAGAATGTATAATTCTGCAGACAATATTCCTAGAAAAGCGCCTTTTAGCACATTTAATTTATTCCTCAACTGAAGAAAATAGTTCTTCTTTATACAGTCATAAACATGTACCATAAAAAATATTTTCTATATCCAAGCTGCTGAGATGGCAACTTAAAGCAGGCTGAAAGTAAAGCAAAATGTGCCTTTTGGTACATTCTGCTTTACTTTCAACCTGCTTTAAGGTAGCTTTATAGTTTCGATACTGCAAGCGGATTTTTCTTATTTATCATCATGATTGATAATTTATTCCCCCATTTTATAGCTGAATGGTTTAAGTGGTACACATGTCACAACAAAATGTCTTTTTTAAAAAAATATTTTATTTTTTTACGATTTTATAAGACAAATTTAAAAATAATTCAAACAGCGATTGTAAAGCCGTCTTAATTTGTAACGCCTTTAAAATTGCCCATAATACACTTCAGTAACATATCTAGGGATCCGTGTCTCAGATTTTTAAAATTCCCCTTCCAACTATTATTATGTAACATCAAAGTTATTTTACCATTTAAAGTCGATTTCTATTACGTAATGCTTTGCTGTAAACAGCTGGAGAACCTCATCAACATCCTGAGACACGGTTCACTAGAGAAGATAATACCCTTTCATCTGCTTTAAACCGCATGCAAATCGGACCCCTACCTCGAACACAATCGTTAATCAAATATGCCGCCTGTTTGAAAATAAGGAGGTGCCGAAAACGTCAATTAACTGATAAGCGTGTCATTTTGACTGTCTGACACAGTGCGAATACCCCGGGGTTCAACTATGTCCTTTTTGTTTCAACCAATAAGAAGACACATATTTCATAAGCGATTTTCCTTAGCTCCACCCTTAATAAAATATACCAATCATAATTCAATAATGATTTTAACATGCGAAACCCATAAATCACGCAACAGCAGCTGGCGAACGCCTCTAGCTGGTCACGTGGCTGGACTACGGAGTGCTTAATGAAGTGTGATTTATTGATCAGATAGCCGTGTAATGCGTTTGGTTTGGTTTTGGAGATTTTGGTAAAATGTAGAACAGAATGTCGGCTATCAAAATCGGAAAAAAGGTTAAAAACACAATTTTTGCAGTTTTAAAGCTCTAAAGATACCTTAAGTATGCACCTATCTCCAAAACCAGAAACAGTCTATGGAGTAAAGGGTTATCCTATTACACCATAAATATGCATTTTTATGCCTTTAACTTAATCCTCCACTTAAGGTTATAGTTCAAATGTATACGATCATCATCAATTTTTACAGGATATGCACTTTAAAAATAAATCTTTTTTCTTGCAGATGGTTACTTAAAGCAGGCTGAAAGTAAAGCAGAAAGTGCCTTAAGGCACATTCTGCTGTACTTTCAACCTACTTTCAAGTACATGTAGTCACCTGTCTTCAAAACTGGAAACAGCCTATGGGGGTAATGGGTTAACCCATTACCCAATAAATGCGCCTTTTTACGCCTTTAATTTATTCCTCAATCAAAAATAGATCAAATTTAAACAGTCAAGAATATGCAATATATGAAATATTTTCTATATGCTAATGGATGATAGCTTAAAGCAGGCTGAGAGTAAAGCAGAATGTGCCCTAAGGCACATTCTGCTTTACTTTCAACCTGCTTTAAGTAGTCACCTGTTTTCAAAAGTAGAGGGGGCCTCCGTGGCCTAGTGGTATAGTCACTGTGACTTACATCACTAAGCTCCTCACCGCTGTGAGTTCGAATCCCAGTAGGGTCGTTCGGATTTTTCATGTGGGGAAGCCTTCCAGCTGGCTTGCGGAAGGTCGGTGGTTCTACCCAGTTGCCGATTTTTGTCTAAACAGTGCATAAAGGACTTCTGGGATCTTCCTCCACCTATGATTAGCTGGACGTCACGATATGACTGAAATACTGTTGAAAGCGACGTAAAATCAAAACAAATCAAAAGTAGAAACAGGCTATGGGGTAATGGGTTAAAGGAATGAATGAGTATGGTAATTCTGCAGACAAAATTCCATCGTCAAAAGGTTTCTTATGAAATCAGTTTAATGAGACTGCAAATTCCTTTACAAATCTCATTTTAGTTGACCCTTTGTAACCATAGAAGTCCCTTTTATCCTTTAGTGACTTTAATCCTTTCCAATATAGCTTTTCAGATTTTTGGACCAGTGGTTGCTTAGGCTCTTTCAATATTTGTAGTTAAGCATCACTGGAGACAGACCATTAAAGCAGGTTGCAAATAGAGTAGAATGTGCCTTAGGATGCATTCTACTTTACTTTCAGCCTACTTTAAGCTATTATCTGCTAGGAAACTGGTATTGAAAATATTTTTAGGGTATATATTCACGACCTTATAAACTGGAATTTTTTTTTCAGTGGAGGAGCAAGTTAATGGCATAAAAAAAGTTGGTATCAAAATAAAACAGCTTTTGCTTTAGGGCAAGGGGGATAACTCTGAGTACATACATGTATTTTGACTAAAGGATCTAACAAAGATTTATTGGCCATAAAAATGTAAATCCTGCTGAACCAAATGTCCCTTTTTTAACAGCCACTTTTAACACTTTACCCCATAGCCTTTTTCTAGGTTTGAAGACAGGTGACCACTGAAAGCAGATTGAAATAATAAAAGCAAAATGCTCTTTAGCCCATTACCCCCTTAATAAGTTTTTTTACCCTTTTGAATATCATAAGATATTTTCTATATACTAGTAGATAGTAGCTTAAAGCTGGCGGAAATCAAAGCAGAATGCGCCTTAAGGTGCATTCTGCTTTACTTTCAACCTGCTTGAAGTGGTCACCAGTCTGCAAAACTAGAAACAGGCTATGGGTTAAGGAGCATTCTGCATTACTTTCAGTTTCAACCTGCTTAAAACTATACTATCATCAGAAAATATATTCTGTGTTTTATGTTCAGGACTTCGTATATGGGGACTGCTTTCCTTAGTGTAGAAAATCAAATAACTGATGTTATAATGCAAATTTACGGAGTAATGGGTTAACAAGTTGTCTTCATGAAAAATGTCTACCATAAACATGTATCTGAAAACGACATTTCCTTTCCTTTTAACCAATTACCCCATAGACCGTTTTTATTTTTGGAGACATGCAACCACTTAAAGCAGGTTGAAAGTAAAGCAGAATGTGCCTTATTCCTCCACTATACAAGATAATTCTGGGGCCTGTTTCATAAAACTTCGTACTTATGTTAAAGTCAAATTATGAAATTCTCAATTATTTATTTCTCCATCTTATCCTGTCTTGTGATATCTTTTTGGAATCATCTTGAGAAGACGATTCCAAAGAGATGTCACAAGACATGATTCGATGGAGAAATCAGAAATTAAATGTATTTGAAAGTTTTGACTTACAACCGTTTTTGTCGTACAAAGTTTTATGAAACGAGCCCCAGATTTATACAGTCATGGATATATATCATAATATGGATATATCAGGCTGTGTAAATACACATTTGAAAAAACAAAAACAAGTCTATACTAGTAGATATATCAAAAACATTTTATTGATAGTCATACACACAGGAAGCGAGAGAGGGTTACATCATTTTATTATTTCATATACAAAGTCAATACAGAACACAGTAATTGCAGCACAAACATTAAAACAGATTCAGCACTTATAGTTGGCAAACTAAATCAACAATTCAAAATCAATCATGAATCATGGCTGAAAGTTTCCCTTTTTCTTTTCATATATTCTCTATCTTTTTTGAGAAAGTGTAAAGGAAATCGAAGACAGGTGACTGATAAATTCAGGATAGAAATAAGGCAGAAAGGCAGGAGCTTTCTGCATTATTTCTATCCTGCATTTAGCAACTACCTGTATAATAAGACTGATTATGGACATCGTATGGAATGGTCTCTTAATACAGGTTTGACTGTATATAAAGGTTTGGATCCTGATCAAGGACCACATTCCATGGCATCTGATCAGGATCCAAAACTGATTGGTTCTAACTTGTTTCTCCCACTCAAAGGGGTTTAAAAAGTATGTACTAAAATACAATATAGATCCCCAATAGTATCAAAATTTTATCTAACAACAATTTTACTACGTTCTTATGTACAAATTGAGCCTTTTGTAAAATGCAATGCTAGTTATCGGGATATATAGGATCTGTCATGAGTCGATGTTTAATACAAGCTGATCTCAAACGAGTCTAGAACTGAAATGTTAATAAGCGAGCCATGGCGAGCTTAATAACTTTTCTATTCTAGACTGGTTTGACATCATATTGTCTTAAACTTTGACGAGTGACATTCTTTTTGTCACATAAGCAACGATTGAAGTTTTTTCTAAGCAATAGCCTTTTTTCAAATCACGGTGACGTCAAAACGCCTTTATAAATAGTGATGTCATCAAATTGATCTCACACATGTTGGAGACTAGGATATTCGCGATCGCTGTTTGCTGTTGAAAACAGGGGTAGTTATGTGAGAAAAGGTATTCTGATATCCTAAGGTGTTTCACATATGTTTGTATACTAATTTGCCACTACTGTTCTTCTATACCATAACACTACTCTGGCTATTATGTAATAAAGTAAAACCTGTGTTAAACAGCAACTTATAACATAATGAAGTGACAGGTTCATAAATAGCTTAATGCAGGACAAAAGTAATGCAGAAAGCTCCTCAAGGAGCTTTCTACATTACTTTTTGCCCAGCATTAAGAAATAACTTGTCTGTGGAGATCATCATGCCTAATCATAAAATGGCCGCTTATCCAAGGTTTTATTTTTATTTCTTCTATAATTTTCAGTACAGTAAAACGTGGACATTCAAAAGATCAATGGATCTTTTGAGACATGTGCAAGCTAAATTCCACAAGAATTCATTCATTTTTAATAATCCTGTCTTCGGCTGCTCTAAAGCTCAATGAAATCCCAAGTGTTGGAACAGAGAGGCCTGAGTAAATAGTGTAGACTCTGATCAGACTGCTCCCTCAGAAGTGGTCTGATCAGAGTCTACACTCTTTGCCATTCCATTTGCACCTTTAGAATGAATTACTTTTGTTAAAGTAATTAGTACATATTTCAGGATAATCAGTTATGTCTACAGGGTGTCCAAATTTTGGTAAATGTTTACGGTGACCATAACCCTTTACTCCATAGCCTGTTTCTAGATTTGAAGACAGGTGACCACTTAAAACAGGTTGAAAGTAAAGCAGAATGCGCCATAAGGGGCATATTGCTTTTCTTTCAGCCTGCTTTAAGCTACCACCTGCTAGAATAAAGATAATATCTAAGATACATAAACATGACTTTATAAAAAAAAAAATTTCAGTGGAGGAATAAATTGAAGGCGTAAAAGGGTGTATTTATGGGGTAAAGGGTTAATGGCTGACTAACTCCAGAAAACTTTACCCTAGATGTATTAGTATCAGTATTAGTACATAAGAGACATTCTTCAGATTTTTCAACCAAATACATGTACATGTATCAATAAAAATAGTCTTTCAGTCATAACCTACTATTCTCTATACCTTCTAAACAAGATTTAACCCAACTGCCCTGTCCTCCCTGAATGATATGATATCGGTATACAGTTAAGACCCAAGATTAGAATTCAGGGCCCCAGATATGAGGGAGTAAACTGAACAAATCCAGTATTTTCTCACTCATTTCAGCACCAACCCCTATGGTGTTAATACTCATTAGAATCATCTCTTCGAGACGATTCTTATGAGTAGTGACACCATAGGGTTAACGCAGAAATAAACACTTAAGTTTTTGAAATACTTCCCTTATCTGGAGCCCTGGAGATGATGCAATTTCACCCTGAAATCTTGGTAACTACATGTATCCCGTTCAACAAGTATACTGGAATAGTCCATTGATAATTTCCAGGCATAAAAGGGTCCAGCACTTTTCCTTTCATTCTCACATAATCATCGCCATTCAATCTCTAGGTTTTAAGGAATGATTGTGGTATATGTTTCAGATAAATCTTCACGGAGACGTAAGTTAATAGGTGAATAATAAATGCATGAAGACAATTGTACATTTGAGGACCTCAGATGTATTTGCAGTGCTCCAGATATGAAGAAGAAAACAATCTGGCATGATTTCTTTTGCCTCCATTAAATGCTATGTTGTGACTAACCGTAATAAAATTGTCTCGAAGATACAATGCTAACAAGTAGTCACAACATGGGGTTTGGATGAAACATAAGGGTTAATATCTGGCACTGCAGTAAAACACCCTCTTCAACAAACTTCAAATTCTACCTTATTGTAGTTGTTTTAGACAAGCGACAGTTTAATGCCGGTCAAAAGGAATGATGAAAGCTCCTAATCAAAAGCGTTCTGCATTTTTATGTCCTGCACTAAGCATTCCCCTGCTTTTAAAGATCCCTATTTGAGAGGATTCTAATGAGGAGAAACACAATAGGATTTGGTGGTGAGATGAGTTAAACAATGTTTGATTTATTCAGTTTACCCCTCCTATCTGGAGCCCTGGTTAAACAAGTGTACATAGTTCTGTATCAAAGATTATTAACCATCTCAACTGGTACAAACATGATAAAGTCATGTTAACTTATTTCAACAGACATAAAATGTAAAATTCTTGTTCACGTCTTCAAATAAAGCAATTGCACAATTATATGAACCTGCTTTTAGCACATACTGTACCAATTACGAACTTAATAGCAAGCTTAATAGCCTCACTTCAGTCAAATTATTTTCATAAAAAGCTTGCTTCAATTTTAATTTTTTTTTAATTTCTTAAACAAAAAGAGCCACAAATGACAGTCAGAACACTGACATATTGACACATCACTTGCAAGCTTCAAACTCAGATTTCATGGAAGACAACTAATTCAGCTTTTTATCTTGTGTTTGGTCCCTTGAACTAAACACTGCATTAAAGCAGCATGGTCTCAACTGACTATATACTTTTTGCTTTCTATTCCTCATAAAAAATGACTAATTTAGAGCCAAGGAGAGTACTTCATACACTTAAATCTTAATGTTTACACCAAACACAATGGCAATTATACTCCCTAAAACAACCACTCTATGACGATTCTAAGGAGTAGTCACAACATAGGGTTTGATGTAAACTGGAAGAGAAAATGTAAGAAATTTTCTCAACTCATTCTTACCTCAAGTCTTGTATATCATATTGTAAAGTAATATGACCCATTATCCCATAAATATGCATTGATCTCTCGTATTTTCCAACAAACTGTTCAAATGATTCAAGCAAGATAATATTTATTATTTTTTCTTTTCCTCCTTCTGATGAATATGAAACCATGCAGCTTTAACTGATCTACTGCATAGTAAAAACAATGAGAAACAGTAAAACCTTGCTATGAACACCACTCAAAGTATAAAATTCAATTTTATAAAGTCACGAATATGCAACATTAGAAATGAAGTAAAACCTCTCTATTATGACCACTTAATTGTGTTCACTATTAGGTGTCTATGACAGGTGACTGCTTAAAGCAAGGTGACAGTAAAACAGAAAGCTCCTGTAGGAGCTTTCTGTTTTATTGTCACCTAACTTTAATTAACCCATTAAGCCATACTGACTCATATTGATGCATTGCGCAATATAATTATACTGACTTATTTTGACACACTTTAATCCACTAGCTTGTATTGAGATAAGAATTGATAATTGTTTATCGCTAATGAGTTAATCTGTCACCTGTCTTTTATACAATCAATAATCCTTTGTTTTAGTGGTCGTAATCGAGAGGTTTTACTGCATTTCCTATATCCTAGCATTTCCTATATCCTAGCAGGCTGAAGCTGAGAGCAGGCTGAAAATAAGGAAAGCAGAAAGCTCCTTCAGCCTACTTCAAGCAACCACCTGTCTTCAGCTCTGTCAACAAACTATTGGAGAAAAGGTTAAAGCAGACTGAAGGTAAAGCAAAGAGCTTCTTCAGAAGCTTCCTGCTTTACTTTCGGCTTGCATTAAGCATCTACTGGTCAAAACCTTGTAAATTTTCAACACCATGGACCTGTTTAAAATATATTCAATACATTTGAAACAGTGTAGACCCAGATCAAATGGCTCTTACATGGATAAATACATGTAGCCATCTTCCTTCTTTAAAGTGGTGGAAATAACAGGGTTTTATTGAACATTAGCACTAGAAAACAATTCGATAAACAATATCACATAGGTGTTTTATGCAGCATTTTGTTACATCTCAGGAGGTGTTGCAGCATTTTGTTACATCTCAGGAGGCGTTTAATGCAGCATTTTGTTACATCTCAGGAGGTGTTTTATGCAGCATTTTGTTACATCTCAGGAGGTGTTTAATGCAGCATTTTGTTACATCTCAGGAGGCGTTTAATGCAGCATTTTGTTACATCTAGGGGCTTCAGTAAAGAGTGAATAAACTGAACATTTCAAAAAAATATATCTTAAGTGTCCATGAACCTCTGCTGTGACTGCTCAATTCTAATGAGTAGTCACACCATAGGGTTTGGTTTAAACAAAAAGAGAATTTGTTAAAACTGTTTAGTTTACTCCCCCTTTATACCTAGAGCCCTGCATGATCTTAAGACTTACAAATCAATTTTCCTAAGAAAACTATGCATATTACTTATTAAGACTTACAAATCAATTTTTCCTATGCATACTTATTAATCACTGTAAATAAACAACTGCAGAAACAATACATTAGGACTAACATGTGAACAGAGTAGAGTTGCAAGCTGTAAAAATTGGGTTAACTACAAATAGAGCATTTACAGACAAAACTTTCTATGCAAAACAAATCAACACCTATCTAGCACAACTAAACTCAAACATTCTTTGTTTCTAAATCAATTCCATAAAACAAAATTAGGTCCTATTATTGTCTATATTGAAAATCCTCTGACAAGAGGAATATTAACTGGTTAAAACAGGGCTCCAGATAAGAGGGAGTAAATTGAACAAATTGAACATTTTCTCACTTATTTCAGTACCAAATCCTATAGTGTTACTACTCATTGGAATCGAAGAGACGATTCCAATGAGTAGTGACACCATAGGGTTCAATTTAGAAATAAAGATTAAAGTTTTGAAATACTCCCCTTAACTGGAGCCCTGTAAAAAGTGTGTAAGTGTGGTATTTCCTTCCTTAGCCCTTATTCCATAGCCAGTTTCTGAGTTTTGAAGACAGATGATCACTTAAAGCAAGTTGGGAGTAAGGCACATTCTGCTTTACTTTCAACCTGCTTTAAGTTATCAATTTGCTAGGATATAAAAATTATTTTTATGGTGCACATTCATAATTGTATAAATTGGCAGATATTTTCTTTGGTGGAGGAATATAAGATAAAAGATACAATTAAAGCAGAGCTCATTTAGAAGCATTCAGCTTTATTTTCATTCTGATTTGCAGTCATCTGTCTTCAGATTCTTCCAAGAAGCCTTCTAATAGGTCAACTAGTTGTTTGTATTTTCTTAATGCTTTGATAAGTGACAAACATTTAAAATCTCTTAAGCCCTCAGTAATAGCTTTTGATTTTAATAGTTTATATCAGAGCTCCTAATAAGGGGAGTATTTCTAAAACTAAAATCTTTATTTCTGCAAAAAACCTATGGTGTCACTACTCATTAGAATCGTCTTGAAGAGACGATTCTTATGAGTAGTAACACCATAGAATTTGGTGCTGATTTGAGTAAAAAAAGTTGGATTAGTTCAGTGTTCTTTTTATCTGGAGCCCTTTTTTACCAGTTGGAAGGAAAAGCCCACCCCTTTTCTCACTTGTTCGTAAATTGCATTTAAATCAATGCCATTCTTGAATTCAATGCCATGAAGATTTACCCCTCCTTTATAGTAAAAATATTCAATAAACAGCCAACCCCTTAACAGGCAAGTTGTTAAATACCAGGTGGTAGCACACTTATTAAAAGTAATGGCAAAATGAAGGCAACTTAGTGAAACACTATACAACAAAGAAGTTCTCTTGGCTGACATTCTAGTCAATCTTGTATTACCGGTAACCCATTACTCCATAGCCTGCTTCTGGTACTAAAGATAGATGACCACTTAAAGCAGGCTGAAAGTAAAGCAGAATGTGCCTTAAGGCGCATTCTGCTTTACTTTCAATCTCCTTTAAGCTACCATCTGCTAGGATATAGAAACATGATACATAATAATTTATTCATGACTGAACCTTTATCAAATTACAAAAACCAGGGCTCCAGATAAGAACAAGTAAACTGAACGTTTCTAATATTATCTCCTTTATTTCTCAACAAAACCCTATGTTATGACCACTAACAGGATGGCCCCGTAGAAACGATTCTCGTGAGAAAAAATAATGTAGGGTTCAATTCTAATCGGTAGTCAACAGGATTTGATGAAGAAGTCAGACTGCATATTTGAAATACAATGTACCCCTATTATCTGGAGCTCCGATAGGGTTTTATTTAGAAATAAAGATTTAAAGTTGTTGTAAAACTCCTTTTATCTGGAGCGCTGTTTCAATGCATTTAACATCATAAGCTAAGTACAACTGAACCTGCAATTGCAAAGAGTGAAGACCTAGATCTGGGGCCCTTCTTAGGAAACATTGTATGACAAAAACGGTCGTAAGTCAGATTCTAAAATTCACAATTATTATTTATTTCTCCATCTAATGCTGTCTTGTGACATCTCTTTGGAATCGTCTTTACAAGGCGATTCCAAAGAGATGTCACAAGACAGCATTAGATGGAGAAATCAGAAGTACACGTATTTTAACGTTTTGACTTACAACCCTTTTTGTTGTACGTTTCATAAAAGGGGCCCAGATCTGATGTAGATTTACTCTGTAGCATCTGATCAGGATATAAATTATTTGACACTCTGCTCCATGTTTCTTTGTATAGAAAGCCACAGAAAGTGTTTTAGAAACTAAATCTAGAAAAAAAACCATTTTCAGATAACAATTTTGGAAATAGGCAATACTATAGCACAAGATGATCTTTCAAAAATACAGTGGATGAGATGTTATTCTTTCCCAATTAACATGTTTGTGCTAACTATCATTTTCATTGCAAACAATTTAAGCCTGATCAGACGCCGGGAAACCAAGCGTCTACAGGCTTCATTGTGCTATCCACTTGGATTCAAATCGGATCGGACTCAACATTTAAAAAAGGCTGTCATTTTTTATATTTAATTATATTCCATTTAAAATTAAGCATCCTTCAGGCATGAAAGAATATTTATTTTCTCAACTGTAGCTTTTTTTTAAATATCAATACCAGAATCGGTGTAACATTTGCCTCAAAACATTAGTGTAGTAAAACCTTTCTATTACGCCCACTAAATTGTGTGAACTTTAAGTTGTTTAAGACAGGTGACTACTTAAAGCAAGATGACAGTAGCTTTCTGTTTTACTGTGACCTTGCTTTAAGCAGTCACCTGTTGTAAATTCCTAAAAATTTAGGAGCTTCCTGTGTTATTGTCACCTTGCTTTAAGCTGTCACCTGACTTTTCTACATATAATTAGCCTTGTTTGTAGTGGTCGTAATAGAGAGGTTTTACTGTACTTTAGTTCAGCTTGACTGAGGATACTAGTGCTGCAATGTCTGTAAAACAACAACAACATGTTGTTAATCTTCCCAATCCTTCTTTATTTCAAACTGCCACTCCCAATCCAAGAACTTTGTTTCATCGTCATCTGTGAAGCAACTTTTGACCTTGTACACGCCTCGGCCCGGCATACCTGATGGAAACTGTTCTGCCGGCGTTAAGAATTCTTGCGTTTTGGTACCTGGTCCATAGCTGCCTGCCATATGACTTAATTTACCTAAAAAATTAAGAAACACACAGGGATAATTTTAGAAATCAGATGAACGAGTCCTTGGGATGCACATTCTGTAAAACAATGAATACTTGAGACAAACATTTAAGTCCTTGAGATGAAAAATTAACCCAATATCCCATAACTTAAATTTCTAGTTTTAAAGACAAGTGACCACTTAAAGCTTGTTGAAAGTAAAGCAGAATGTGCCTTAAGGCACATTCTGCTTTACTTTCAACCTGCTTTAAGCTACTATTTGCTTATGAGTAATAGGTTAATAAAGGCCAGAATGATTTTAATTGATACAGCCTTGACAACGGCTTCATATGTCCATTCAATATGTGTCGCGCTGCCGTAAAACCCAACTCAATAAATCAATCAATGGTTAATGTGGAAGCCATTTTCGTCCTTTCAAACAATCAAACGGCTTTTTTGTTCCGTAGCCATCTCTTCGCAATTATCAACTCAGTCTAATTGTTTCATATGTAGCATAGCGTGGAGTTATCAATATTCATTTAAATTAAAACAGCCAACCATCCTTTCAACCAATCACACGCCATAAAAAAAAAATTCTAATTAATATTCATAGAAAGGCCATCGCTGTCTACCATACATCTTTGTAAACCGAAAGTTTATCCGTTACGCAATTTAATGTGATAAACAATGATGGTGATTAAATAATTGGTCTTTATTTAGGGTAATCAGCCAGTAATAGAGTGTTTGAGCTGAATATTTTTGGCTTTTAAGCCATAAACGGGCTTTACACAATGGACTGCCTGAAAATCAAACATGCCTGGCGGGTATGACTGACAGAATTATGTGACACAGTGGCTTTGTTCGTTTTTGCCATTCGTTCAAGCACAGTAAGTAAAACCCGATTTGAAAGCAGCAAATACCTTAGTTCGGATGCTGCTATGGTTCGGATTCGTAACCTAGTCCCATGGGTATACAAACTATTGCGATTAGACTGTAGTTGCAGAGTTCTGGCTAATTCACACAGAACGGGTAATCAAAGATTATGAAGCTCACCTCCTGCACAGAACAGACTTTAAAGCAAAACATTAACGTTGACCCAAGAGGTCAAGGTCACCAAACTGTGGTGCATCTTGATCTACTCATTGAGGAGTATAAGCATATGGAGTTTTGTGACCGTAGGTGCAAAACCATAACATTGACCCTAGAGGTCAAGGTCACCAAACTGTGGTGCATCGTGGTCTTCTCATTGCAGAGACACATCAGCATACGCAGTTTTGTGACCGTAGGTGCAGTCATTTGCTCAGAACAGACTTTAACTCAAATTCTTTAAGTTGACCATAGAGGTTCAAGGTCAAGGTCACCTAACTGCAGTTTATCATGGTCTACTCATTGAGGCGCATCTGCATAATAAGTTTCATGAGTGTAGATGCAGTGGTTTGCTCAGAACAGACAACGCAAAACCTTAACAATGACCATAGAGGTCAAGGTCAGAGGTCACCAAACTGCAGTGCATTGAGGTCTACTCATTGAGTCGCATCAGCATATAAGCTTCGAGACCGTAGGTGCAGTCGTTTGCTCAGAACAGATATAACCTTGACCCTTGAGGTCAAGGTCAAAGTCACAAAACGGTGGTACATCGTGGTGTTCTCAATGAGGTGCATCAGCATATGAAGTTTCGTGACTGTAGGTGCAGTTGTTTGCTCAGAACAGACTTAAATGCAAAACCTTAATGTTGACCCTAGAGGTCAAGGTCAAAGATCAAGGTCACTGTACTATTTTTGAGGCGCATCAGCATATGAAGTTTCGTGACTGTAGGTGCAGTTGTTTGCTCAGAACAGACTTAAATGCAAAACCTTAATGTTGACCCTAGAGGTCAAGGTCAAAGTCACCAAACTGATGTGCATTGTGGTCTACTCATTGAGCCGCATCAGAGCCAACACCGGGGGTATAGCGTAAGTCCCACCTACTCACCAGGGCATGAAGCAACTTGTACTGAATTGAAGACTCGACATTACCATGTGATTGGAACACCTCTTTGATTTTTAATATATCTACTCATTAGAATAATTGCTTTGTGTAGTCATAGCAGATGGTTTGATAGGTGCATGAAGAAGACAACATTGAAACTAAGTGGTTAATACAGCCCGATCTGGACAGTTATTTCCAGGACTTACTTGTCAAAGGGAGCAGCCCTTTTTTAGAAACTTTATTAAGCAACTTTAAGCCACAGACAATATCTCTCTGACATTGAAATTCAATCTTCAGCTTGTAGCTGGCACCTTCCTTCACAGTAAACTTCATGTTTTTCAACTGGGTAACATCTGAAAAATACAAAGATATTAATATACATCTATTGCAATATCAGCAAATTAGTCAAAATGTTTTTAAGATGGCCACCATAGTGGCCATTTTGGATTTCCAAACTACATGACAAGAGCCGCATGTGGCCCTATATCGCTCACCACCCTCTGCTGAGTCATTTTTTCACCAAAAGGGAATAATATGTTTATTAACTTGATAGGAGTTGTGGATTTTGTTCCGTAACAGGTTTTGAAAAAAAATCTATTTTGAGCTCTTGTGACCTAGATATGCAACAGACCAGAACCATTTCAGCAATACTGGTAAAGGACCTCTAGAAGTGTTACTATGCCAAATATCAAAGCTCTGGTCATATCGGATTCAGAAAAGAAGATGTTTGAAATTTACCGTCTACCGAGGAGACCGTCATACACCCGCGGTAGCTCCAGTCCTAGGACTGGAGCTACCGCGGGTGTATGACGGTCTCCTCGTATCACGTGACCACTCACCGGTCATGTGATCCAAGCCAGAGTGCAGTCTTGCCGATGAAGGGGATGTGACATATCCGAAAATTCCAAGGTAAAGGAAAAAAAAACCTATTGCTCTGAGTAAAAGAACCTATAAACTCAAGATGTTTGAAGATTTCACTATATAACTCTACGTAAATCGGCAACCCCCGGGGCGGGTCATTTTTTTACCCCAAGGGCATAATTTGAACAATTTTGATAGAGAACAAGTAGATGATGCTTTGTGCCAAATATCTAAGCTCAGGGTAATTGACAAGAAGATTTTTTAAGTTTTTATTGGAAAAAAATCTATTTTTAGCTCCTGTGACCTAGATATGCATTGGACCGGAACTGTTTCAAAACTATTAGTAAAGGGCCTCTAGAAGTGTCACCATGCCAAATACCAAAGCTCTGGCCATATTAGTTTCAGAGAAGAAGACGTTTGAAATTTTCACTATATAACTCTATGTAAATCGGTGACCCCCGGGGCGGGCCAATTTTGACCCCAGGGGAAAATTTTGAACAATCTTGATAGAGGACCTATAGATGATGCCTGGTGCCAAATATCTAAGCTCTGTCCCTTGTCGTTTTTGACAAGAAGATTTTTTTTTCAGTTTTCAGTTCGAAACGATCTATTTTTAGCCCCTGTGACCTAGATAAGCAAAGGAATGGAAAGATTTAAAATATATATTTGTAAAGGGCCCCTAGAAGTGTCATCATGCCAAATATCAAAGCTCTGGCTGTATTCCTCTCAGAGAAGAAAAGAAGATGTTTGAAAATTTCACTATATAACTCTATGTAAATCGGTGACGGCCCCGGGGCGGGGCCAATTTTGACCCCAGGGGCAAAATTTGAGCAATCTTGATAGAGGACCTATATGATGTCATGTGTCAAATATCTAAGCTCTGTCCCTTGTGGTTTTTGACAAGAAGATTTTTTAAGTTTTCATTGAAACGATCTATTTTTAGCCCCTGTGACCTAATATGCAACAGTCCGGAACCATTTGTACAACTTTAAAAGAGGACCATATAAGGATCATTCCTGCTAAGTTTGTTAAAAATCCAGCCAGTAGTTTAGGAGGAGATGTCATTTAAAGAAATTGTTGACGACGGACACAGCACGATCAAAATAGCTCACCTTGGCACTTTGTGCCAAGTGAGCTAAAAACAAGAGGGCCTGAATGCCCTGATATCGCTCACCTGTTGTACTGAAGCCTGATAGCTTTACCTTTCTGTTTCACCTGGGGGTCATAATTTAAACAATCTTGGTAGAGGACCATAAGGCAAAGCTACATGTCAAATATTAATGATCTAGGCCATACAGTTTCAGAAGAAGATTTTTAAAAGTTTTCCTAAGAAAAACTGATAAACCCCAGGGCGGGGCTATTTTTGGCCCCAGGGTCAAAATATGAACAACATTGGTAGAAGATCATTAGGTAATGATACATACCAAATATCAAAGGTCTTGGCCTAGCGGTTTCTGAGAAGAAGATTTTTTTAGATTTTCTTATGCATTAAAAGTTATCCATACGGTCATGTTAGAAAATCTGGTCCCACGGCAAGGGGAATAACTCTAGCCAAAAACTTTGAACATTATTTCGTTCCCCCTTGTCACTGATGCTTCTGACAAAGTTTGGTTGAATTCGGGTCAGTGGTTTCTGAGGAGATGTTGTTTGAAAATGTGGATGGACGACGGATGACGGACGACGGAAGGACAAATTGCGGTCACAATAGCTCATCCTGAGCCTTTGGCTCAGGTGAGCTAAACAAGAGGGCCAGAATGGCCCTTGATCGCTCACCTGACCATGGTGACACTAGGATGGGTCACGTGATTTCAGAAAAGAAGATTTGTAAAAGGTGACCCCCGGGGCGGGGCCAATTTTGATCCCAGGGGCAAAGTTTGAACAACTAAGATAGAGGACCTGTAAACGATGATATGGCCAAAATATCTAAACTCAGTGTACTATGGTTTCAGACAAGAAGATTTTTGAAGTTTTCATTGAAAAAATCTATTTTTAGCTCCGGTGACCCAGATATGCAACAGACCAGAACCAATTCATCCATATATGTGAAGGACCTCTAAAGTTACATCATGCCAAATATCAAAGCTCTGGCCATATTGGTTTCTGAGTAAAAGATGTTTGAACTTTTCCCTATATAACTCTACGTAAAACGGTGACCTCCGGGGCGGGGCCAATTTTGACCCCAGGGACAAAATTTTAACAACTTTGATAGACGGCCTGTAGACGATGCTATGTACAAAATATCAAAACTCAGTGTACTATGGTTTCAGAAAAGAAGATTTTTGAAGTTTTCATTGAAAAAATCTATTTTTAGCTCCGGTGACCCACTTATGCAACAGACCATAACCAATTCAACAATATGTGTGAAGGACTTCTATAAGTTATACCATGCCAAATATCAAAGCTCTGGTCATGTTGGTTCCAGAGAAAAAGATGTTTGAACATTTCACTATATAACTCTATGTAAAACTGTGATCCCCAGGGCGTGGCCAATTTTGACCCCAGGGACAAAATTTGAACAACTTTGATAGAGGATCTGTAGACAATGCTATGTGCAAAATATCTAAGCTCAGTGTACTATGATTTCAGACAAGAAGATTCTTTAAGTTCTCATGGAAAAAAATCTATTTTTAGCTCCGGTGACCCAGATATCCAACGGACCGGAACCAATTCAACAATATAAGTCAGAGGACCTATAGGTAATGACATGTGCCAAATATCTAAGCTCTGGCTCTTGTGGTTTGTGACTAGAAGATTTTTTAAGATTTCCTTATTTTTTCACTTTGGTTGCCATAGCAACCAGAGTTCTGCATGGTTTCAAATTCTTTGAACATGTTTGAAAGAGCTTGACCCAAGGAACATTCCTGTGAAGTTTGGTTGCAATCAGGCAAGTGGTTTTGGAGAAGAAGATGTTTGAAGAAATTGTTGACGCCGGACATTGACTGACCACAAAAGCTCACCTTGAGCACTTTGTGCTCAGGTGAGCTAAAAACCACAGATTAAAATCGTTGACGTAACGGAATCAAGAGGTGCATGTTTTGCACATGCACGTTACACACGTTTCAATAAGGTAATTTTGTCACCGTCGTACAATACACAAGACACATGCTAATAAAGAAATTGAACGAGAGCACCGCAAACGGGTGCTGGACGCTCGACTTTCATATACTTGAGACGGCTATATTTTTCAAACTTAAAGAATGTGTATGGGTGTTTAATGCCCTATTGATCATAGAAGTTTGTAAGCAACAACAACTTAAACATACTTGGACAGTCTACATTCCACTTAAAGTAAACTATAAGTCAAAAGAAGGACAATATCTTTGCCTGCTTTACCTGCCTTGTTGTAATGCGTTGCCCTTTTGAAACTAAACAAGTATTCAAATATATTGGAAGTTTGAAATTAATAACTTTCTACGGTTACTGAATAATTTCATATACAAATTCTTAGTCAAACAAGGGCAATTACTCTGCAATGACAAATCCCATGGTTATCTGCTGTGTTGAAAGGTGATGCCCTTTTGAAACTGAACAAGTATTAAAAGTTTCAAGTTAATACCTATGGTAATTATTGAGAAATTTCAATTTACAAGTTTTATGTAAATAAACACAAGGGCAATAACTCTGAAATGGCAAATCCCCGGTCACCTTTCTTGTTTGAATGAGTTGCCCTTTTTTTATAACACAAGTATTTAAAGTTTCAAGTTAAAACCTTTGACAGTTATTAAGATATTTCAATTTACAAGTTTTAAGTAAATAAATCAAGGGCAATTACTCTGGAATCACAAATCACAGAGTAACCTACCTTGTTGTAATGAGTTGTCCTTTTGATACTTAACAGGTATTCAAAGTTTCAAGTTAATATCTTTCATAGTTATTTAGATATGTTAATTTACAATTTTTAAGTAAAATAAAACATGGGCCATAACTCTGTAATGACAAATCCCTGGATTACCTGCCTTGTTGTAATGAGTTGCCCTTTTGATACTAAACAACTATTCCAAGTTTCAAATGGATACCTTTGATAGTTATTGAGATATGTTAATTTATATTTTTTAAGTAAATAAAACAGGGGCAATAACTCTGGAATGGCAAATCCTAGGGTTACCTGCCTTGTTGAAATGAGTTGCTCTTTTGATACTAAATAACTATTCAAAGTTTCAAATGGATACCCCTGATAGTTATTGAGATATGTTAATTTATAATATTTAAGTAAATAAAACAAGGGCAATAACTCTGAAATGACAAATCCCTGGATTACCTGCCTTGTTGTAATGAGTTGCCCTTTTGATACTTAACAACTATTCCAAGTTTCAAATGGATACCTTTGATAGTTATTGAGATATGTTAATTTATAATTTTTAAGTAAATAAAATAGGGGCAATAACTCTGAATTGACAAATCCCAGGGTTACCTGCCTTATTGTAATGAGTTGCCCTTTTGATACTAAACAACTATTCCAAGTTTCAAATGGATACCTTTGATAGTTATTGAGATATGTTAATTTATAATTTTTAAGTAAATAAAACAAGGGCAATAACTCTGAAATGACAAATCCCAGGGTTACCTGTCTTGTTGTAATGAGTTGCCCTTTTAATACTAAACAACTATTCCAAGTTTCAAATGGATACCCCTGATAGTTATTGAGAAATGGACTCTTACAAAAACCTTAAGCAAAAAACTTAACCGACGCAGACGCTGACGCAGACGCAGACGCTGACGCAGACGCAGACGCAGACGCAGACGCAGACGACAGGGTGACGACAATAGCTCGACTTTTTGAAAAAGTCGAGCTAAAAACCCCATATGAATTCAATCCTTGCATCATGCAATGCTCATCTGAAGTTGAAAGAAATAAGGCAATGACGGCCATTGACGTCGCTGGTGAAAGACCAAACAGAGGCTTGTGACCCGGTACCATCAGGCTGGGACTGTTCACAATCGTTTTCACCTTGGTCAGCCCGTTTTTCCCCCGTCAGAACTGACCACTACGGCACGTTAACGCACTGAGGTCTACGTCATTTTTCAGCCACAGGAACGGCTATTGAACACGATGAGTCATCACAGACCTTTGTAATCGCGTGCACTCCAAGGCTAAACCAATCAGAGCATGACGCCCATATTCCGGTCAAATTTGGATGACTCGCCAACGTGGTGCTAAGTTATCTGTCGTCACGACGTCATTTGAATTGGAGGCAAACTGACTGGTACCAAGTTCTTTTTACTGACGAATCTCGTTTCACACTTAGCAATGCAGATGGTAGACTACGCAAATTGATTACATTTAAGACCTCACAGCAAGAGGGAATGTCTGACGTTCTCATTAATTAAGCGTCACGTTACGCCGTAGAAATGGAACGTATATAGGTGCAAACGGTGGCCGTACACAATATTAATCTTACGTACTGAATAAAACTTGGAACTTTTTATGAGAATTCAGTAATCAACCAAACATTTAAACAAGAGGCCCATGCGGGCCTAAATATCGCTCACCTGGAAAACACAAGGGTCACATAACCCCTGGTATGGGATCACTTTTCACCCCAGAGACATCATTTTCATTGAAAAAATCTATTTTTAGCTCCTGTGACCTAGATATGCAACGGACAGGAACCATATTTACATTATTGGTTAAGGGCTTCTATCATGTCATCATGCCAAATATCAAAGCTCTGGCCATATTAGTTTCAGAGGTAAAGATGTTTGAAGATTTCACTATATAACTCTTTGTAAAATTACGACCCCCAGGGCGTGGTCATTTTTTACCCTAGGGACATAATTTGAACAATCTTGATAGAGGACCTGTAGATGATGCTTTGTGCCAAATATCTAAGCTGAAGGTACTGTGGTTTCAGACAAGAAGATTTTTTAAGATTTCATTGAAAAAATCTATTTTTAGCTCCTGTGACCTAGATATGGAACTGACCAGAACCATATTTACAAAATTGGTTAAGGGCTTCTAGAAGAATCATCATGCTTAATATCAAAGCTCTGGCCATATTAGTTTCAGAGAAAAAGATGTTTAAAGATTTCACTATATAACTCTATGTACATTTACGACCCCTGGGGCGGGGTCATTTTTTACCCCAGGGACATAATTTGAACAATCTTGATAGAGGACCTGAAGACGATGCTTGTGCCAAATATCTAAGCTCAGGGTAGTGTGGTTTCAGACAAGAAGATTTTTTAAGTTTTTATTGAAAAAATCTATTTTTAGCTCCTGTGACCTAGATATGCAACGGACCAGAAATGTTTGAACAACTTTGAAAGAGGACCATATAAGGATCATTCAGGCCAAGTTTGGTAAAAATATATCCAGTAGTTTCGGAGGAGATGTCATTTAAAGAAATTGTTGACGACGAACGGACGGACGAACGGAGACGGACAGAGGACGATCAAAATAGCTCACCTTGCAACTACGTGCCAGGTGAGCTAAAAACAACATTTATTCACATTTTTTATTTTGACCCCTACCAACTTTTTCATTACATCACTCGAAAATTTTTTTATCTCAGCAATATGAGGTTAACTGATATGGATTCAAAAATGAATGAACTTCATTTTCTGTAGAGGTTTTACTACCATCAACCTCATAACTTTCAAGAAAATTTCCCTGTTATAGGGTGGGACGTTTCTATTTTTGCTCCGAATAGTTGAAGTGATTTTGGTAGGTTTGGGGTCTTTAGTTGGTGGACACCTATGTAAATGAGTATTTGAAATGTGAACATTATCTGAAACTCTGGAGAGAGGCTGCTGTGGAGGAGAGGATTATGCCACAATGGAACAAGGTTCCAGATAAGGGGAAGTAAACTTGTAAAATATTTGCAGTATTTATTCTTTATTTCTGCACCAAAACCTGTGATGTTATTAGTCATTAGAATCCTCTCTTCAAGACAATTCTAATGAGTAATTACACTATAGGGTTTGATGCAAAAAAAGGAGTTTAGTTTTTGAAATACTCTTATCTGAATCCCTGTTGAAAATTGAAAACCACACTTTGCACAGACATTGACTATCTGCCTATGAACTTACCTTGAAGGTCAATTTCTTTGTCTGGCCTACCTTCCACACATATTGACATCTTCAGTAGTATCACCTTATTTGGATTAGATTCATCTGAAAATGTGAAACAAATATATCAATTGCAGGGCTCTAGATGAGAGTGAGTAACTGAACAAATCCAACATTTTCTCACTTATTTCGGCACCAAATCCTATGATGTTACTACTCATTAGAATCGGCTCTTCGAGACAATTCTAATGAGTAGTGACACCATAGGGTTTAATACAGAAATAAAAATTTTAGTTTTTGAAATACTCCCCTTGTCTGGAGTCCTGAATTGCAACAAAAGTGTCAAACAACCACAATGTATGCCTCTTTAATCAATTACCCCATAGATACACTTTCACAGGTTTACGAGCAGTTTGCCACAAAGGATGATGTTTGAATTGATTTTTTTTATACTTTATAACTCTATGTAAAACTGTGAACCCCTGGGTGGTGCCATTTTTTACCACAGGGAAATAATTTGAACAATCTTCACACAGGACCTGTAGACGATGCTATGGTTTCAGACAAGAACCTTTTTAAATTTTCATTGAAAACATTCTATCTTTAGCTCCGGTGCCCTAGATATACAACAGACCTGAAACATTTCCACAATAAAGGTAAAGCATCTGTAGAAGATACACTTTGCCAAATATCAAAGCTCTGGCCGAAGATGTTTGAAGATTTCACTATACTATAAATCTATACAAGAGCCACATGCGGCCCTAAATCGCTCGCCTGGTACCCATTGTTACGGTCATGGCAATGAACCAGTAATGGTAAAGTTTTCACTATAAGCCATCATTGGTAAATTCATCCCCACCCTCTGGCGGCCATGTTTGAGCTAGGAAGATTACTTGAAGAAAAACTGGCAAAGGGTCACCCATGAATCATTATTTGCGTAAAAGTATTCTTAAATCAGACCAATAGTTTCAGAGAAAAAGATTTTTAAAGATTTTCTATACAGAAATATTAGGAAAACTTGCCCCACCCACTGGCGGCCATGATTTTTTTTGTTTTGTTTTTTGTTTTGTTTAAATACTTTAATATCCTCGTAATAGGTGTGTCGAGGTCGGGGAAACGCCATCCTCAACACACCGTACAGCTTGGTGTGTGTTTTATCTTGTACAATTTTATATAAAGTATTTCACATGCAACATATATGACACAAACAGAAACAAACATATACAGAAGTATGAGAGATGAGTATCCATAGCCACTGCCCCACATATGTTTCTTTTTCCTTTATATTTTAAATTTTGATTTAAATGTCTTCTTGATGTGAGAAATGATAAGTACTGGTTCTAGTCTTTGATGTGTTCGGTAGAAGTTATTTTCTTAAAACCAGATGTGTGAGTTTACGTCTTGCTGTAGATTGAAAAGTAAAGCAGAAAGCAAGTTATGTTACCTTCCATTTCCCTTTCCGCCCTTTTTTTTATATATATATATTATATGTATTCTTGACTATGGACATATTATGTATATTATATCCTGGTTAAAAGTTGTAAGTAAAGCAGAGTGCAAATTACATTGCACTCCACTTCACTTTCAGCCCGTTTTCATGTTAAATGTATTCATATTATTAAACAGATTATAGGGCAGTGGATTAAGATTCTAAAGTTTTATTGGCATTGGATTACCACCAAATAAGTAGATAATATAACTGTTAAACCTTTCCTTTATATAAGCGCCTTCTAGCGCATTTGATATATGCCTGCACTGGATGGAATTGTTCCAATTTATGTATTAAAGAGCATGTATGAAAGGAGATATTTCCTGCTTCCAAGCATGTGACAGCCTAAAGCAGGCTGAAAGTAAAGCAAAAATGTACATTTTGCTTCACTGTCAACCCGCTTCTACCAGTCACATGTTTAAAAACTAAAAAAAAAAAAGAACCTCTTTGGGGCAAAGGGTTAACTTATTTTAACAATATAAAAAGTGCTTCTGAGATTTTCTTAGATGTTCAGGGGGCCTTTGTTAACTCAAAACTGCCTTATATTAGTGGCATTTCAATTTCAGTTCACATACACGTATGGATGTTAAGACATAACAAGAGCCCCATGGGGCATATTCGCTCACCTGAGAATAATTGGAAAAATGGAGATATTGATTTATGTCCAGGACTGACCTAGATATGCAACAGACCGGAACAATTTGAACAAAATATGTAAAGTATAATTATTTAAAAGTGTCACCATACCGAATATAAAAGCTCTGGCCATATTAGTTTCAGAGTTGAAGATGTTTGAAAATTTCACTATATAACTCTATGTAAAACAGTGACCCCCGGGGCGGGGCCAATTTTGACCCTAGGGGCATAATTTGAACAAACTTAATAGAGGACCTGTAGGCGATGATATTAGCCATATATCTAAGCTCTGGCCCTTGTAGTTTTAGACAAGAAGATTTTTTAAGTTTTCACTGAAAAAATCTATTTTTAGCTCCTGTGACCTAGTTATGCAACGGACCAGAACCATTTGTACAATTTCGGTATAGGACATCTAGAAGTGTCACTATGCCAAATATCAAAGCTCTGGCCATATTAGTTTCAGAGAAGAAGACGTATGAAAATTTCACTATATAACTCTATGTAAAACCGTGACCCCTGGGGCCGGGCCAATTTTGACCCCAGGGGCATAATTTGAGCAAACTTGATAGAGAACCTGTAGGCGATTCTATGTGCCAAATATCTAAGCTTTGGCCCTTGTAGTTTCAGACGAAGAAGATTTTTTAAGTTTTCATTGAAAAAATCTATTTTTAGCTCCTGTGACCTAGTTATGCAACCGACCACAACTATTTGAACAATTTTGGTAAAGGACATCTAGAAGTGTCTCCATGCCAAATATCAAAGCTCTGGCCACATTGGTTTCAGAGAAGAAGACATTTGAAAATTTCACTATATAACTCTATGTAAAACTGTGACCCCCGGGGCGGGGCCAATTTTGACCCCTGGGGCATAATTTGAACAAACTTGATAGAGGACCTGTAGATGATGCTATGTGCCAAATATCTAAGCTCTGGCCCTTGCAGTTTTTGACAAGAAGATTTTTTAAGATTTCCTTATTTTTTCAATTTGGTTGCCATGGCAACCACAGTTCTGCATTGTTTTTAATTCTTTGAACAAATTTGAAAGAGCTTGACCCAAGGAACATTTCTGTAAAGTTTGGTTGAATTCTGTCAAGGGGTATAGGAGGAGATGTCATTTGAAGCAATTGTTAACGACGACGCACATACGCACGATGGACGACGACGGACACAGGGCCATCCCAATAGCTCACCTTGAGCCTTTGGCTCAGGTGAGCTAAAAATTGAGAAGAAAAAAGAACCAGAGCCATCGCAAGATGGCATGCTCGACTATTCCAGGTTTTTTTCGTTTACAAAAAACCTTAACCAAAATTTCTAAGTCCATCAAGGGCCATAACTCACACTAAATGCAAACTAGAGTTACTACCTGCCTTGATTGACTGCACTAGTGGCAAGGTTGTGGTGAAGTTATAATCCCATACAAGCAGCAGCTGCAGAGATATAAGCTTATTTCTAGGTTGCACAAAAAACCTTAACCAAAATTTCTAAGTCCATCAAGGGCCATAACTCACACTAAATGCAAACTAGACTAGAATTACTACCTGCCTTGATTGACTGCACTAGTGGCAAGGTTGTGGTGAAGTTATAATCCCATACAAGCAGCAGCTGCAGAGATATAAGCTTATTTCTAGGTTGCACAAAAAACCTTAACCAAAATTTCTAAGTCCATCAAGGGCCATAACTCACACTAAATGCAAACTAGAGTTACTACCTGCCTTGATTGACTGCACTAGTGGCAAGGTTGTGGTGAAGTTATAATCCCATACAAGCAGCAGCTGCAGAGATATAAGCTTATTTCTAGGTTGCACAAAAAACCTTAACCAAAATATCTAAGTCCATCAAGGGCCATAACTCACACAAAATCCAAACCAGAGTTACCAGCCATAATTTGCTGCAGTAGTGGGGACGCTGTGGTGAAGTTATAATGTGATACAAGCAGCAATTGCAGAGATATAAGCTTATTTGTAGGTTGCACAAAAAACCTTAACCAAAATATCTAAGTCCATCAAGGGCCACAACTCACACTTAATGCAAACTTGAGTTACCTGCCTTGATTGACTGCACTAGTGGCAAGGTTGTGGTGAAGTAATAATCCCATACAAGCAGCAGTTGCAGACATACAAACTTATTTCTAGGTTGCACAAAAAACCTTAACCAAAATTTCTAAGTCCATCAAGGGCCATAACTCACACAAAACGCAAACTAGAGTTACCTACCTTGATTGACTGCACTAGTGGCAAGGTTGTGGTGAAGTTATAATCCCATACAAGCAGCAGCTACAGAGATATAAGCTTATTTCTAGGTTGCACAAAAAACCTTAACCAAAATTTCTAAGTCCATCAAGGGCCATAACTCACACAAAATGCAAACTAGAGTTACCTGCCTTGATTGACTGCAGTAGTGGCAAGGTTGTGGTGAAGTTATAATCCCATACAAGCAGCAGCTACAGAGATATAAGCTTATTTCTAGGTTGCACAAAAAACCTTAACCAAAATTTCTAAGTCCATCAAGGGCCATAACTCACACAAAATCCAAACCAGAGTTACCATCCATGATTTGCTGCAGTAGCGGTGATGCTATGGTGAAATTATAATGCAATGCAAGCATTGGTTGTAGAAATACAAGCTTATTTGTAGGGTTGCACAAAAAACCTTAACCAGTGCAACGGCGACGCCGACGCCAGGGCGACTGTAATAGCCCTCCATATTCTTCGAATAGTCGAGCTAAAAAAGGTTTGTATACAGAGTAATATGGCATCAAGGGCACATCACACCACACCACAATCTTATAAAACAAACACACCGCACGCAGTTAATCTACTTCTCTCTACTATGGGAACCTTAAATAACGCCTCACGGGAGTTAACCCCGTGATCTAAAAAGTGCCGTCCCTTCTTTTTGAAGGCTAGCTGCAGGTAGAGCAGAGACTACAACGAACCTACATCAATACAATAGATAATTACAAACAGAATACAAGGGATATAAATTGGTAATCTAAAGTATATGTACATTCCTTTCTTAAAGTTATCTACCTTTACTTATCCATTCTAAACAGATAAAGTTTAATACAAAAACTGGCTGAGGTCGAAGCAGAACGTGCTTTAATTTGGACAAGTAGTTTCACAGAAGAAGATTTTTAAAGTTTTTACTATACAGTTACATAAGGAAAATGTGCCCCACCCACCTGCGGCCATGGTTTTTTAGATATCAAAATCATTTTAAGAAATCTGGTAGAGGGTCACCCATGGATCATTTGTGTGAAATTACTTTCAAATCGGACCAGCGGTTTCAGACAAGAAGATTTTTAAAGTTTTAACTATAATAGCCATATTAGGAAAATCTGCCCCACCCACTAGCGGCCATGTTTTTTAAAATAGGAAAATTATTTTAAGAAATCTGATAGAGGGTCACCAATGGCACATTTGTGTAAAATTATTTTCAATTTGGACAAGTAGTTTCACAGAAGAAGATTTTTAAAGTTTTTACTATTCAGTAACATAAGGAAAATGTGCCCCACCCACCGGCGGCCATGGTTTTTTAGATATCAAAATTATTTTAAGAAATCTGGTAGAGGGTCACCCATGGATCATTTGTGTGAAATTACTTTCAAATCGGACCAGCGGTTTCAGACAAGAAGATTTTTAAAGTTTTAACTATAATAGCCATATTAGGAAAATCTGCCCCACCCACTAGCGGCCATGTTTTTTAAAATAGGAAAATTATTTTAAGAAATCTGATAGAGGGTCACCAATGGCACATTTGTGTAAAATTATTTTCAATTTGGACCAGTAGTTTCACAGAAGAAGATTTTTAAAGTTTTTACTATTCAGTAACATAAGGAAAATGTGCCCCACCCACCGGCGGCCATGGTTTTTTAGATATCAAAATTATTTTAAGAAATCTGGTAGAGGGTCACCCATGGATCATTTGTGTGAAATTACTTTCAAATCGGACCAGCGGTTTCAGACAAGAAGATTTTTAAAGTTTTCACTATATAGCCATATATGGAAAATCTGCCCCACCCACTAGCGGCCATGTTTTTTAAGATAGGAAAATTATTTGAAGAAATCTGATAGAGGGTCACCAATGGCACATTTGTGTAAAATTATTTTCAATTTGGACCAGTAGTTTCACAGAAGAAGATTTTTAAAGTTTTTACTATTCAGTAACATAAGGAAAATGTGCCCCACCCACCGGCGGCCATGGATTTTTAGATATCAAAATTATTTTAAGAAATCTGGTAGAGGGTCACCCATGGATCATTTGTGTGAAATTACTTTCAAATCGGACCAGCGGTTTCAGACAAGAAGATTTTTAAAGTTTTCACTATATAGCCATATATGGAAAATCTGCCCCACCCACTAGCGGCCATGTTTTTTAAGATAGGAAAATTATTTGAAGAAATCTGATAGAGGGTCACCATTGGCACATTTGTGTAAAATTATTTTCAATTCGGACCAGTAGTTTTTGACAAGAAGATTTTAAAGTTTTTTCAATTGGTTGCCATGGCAACCACAATTTCAATTGGATGACCTATATTTGAAGAAATCTGAGAGAGTACCCTACAAGGAACAATCCTATGAAGTTTTGAAGAAATTGGCCCAGTGTTTTCCAAGAAGATCTTTAAAGAAAAAGTTTGACCACGGACTGACGGCGACGGACACAGGGTTATCACAATAGCTCACCTTGGCACTTCGTGCCAGGTGAGCTAATAAAGGGTGACCCCATAGGCAGGGCCAATTTTGACCCCAGAGGCAAACATTTCACATTCTTGATGGAGGACCTACAGATGATGCTATGTGCTACATACCTGAGCTTTGGCCCTTGTGGTTTTTGACAAGAGGATTTTTAAGATTTCCTTATATTTTCACTTCGGTTGCCATGGAAACCAGAGTTCTGCATTGTTTCAAATTCTTTAATTTACTTTGATAGAGCTTGACCCATTGAACATTCCTGTATAGTTGGTTGTAATCAGGCATGTGGTTTTGAAGATGTTTAAAGAAATTGTTGACACACAACACACCACACATAATGCACGACAACGGACACCCGTCATTGAGTGACCACAAAAGCTCACCTTAAGAAGTGAGCTCACTAGAAGACACCATACAATTTGGTGTAGATATATTAATTTTTGAAATACAAATGTACTTCCCTTATGTTGGGCCCTGTGAAATACTGTCATTATCAGGAGCAGAGCTCCAGATAAGGGGAGTATTTCAAAAACTAAAATCTTTATTTCTGCATTAAACCCTATGGTGTCACTACTCATTAGAATCGTCTCGAAGAGACGATTCTAAGGAGTAGTAACACCATAGGATTGGTGCTAAAATGAGTGAGAAAATGTTGAATTTGTTAACTTTACTCCTTATCTGGAGCTCTGTCAGGAGCTGTTGATTTGAATAGTTCAATATTTCAAACAGTTGACTTTACTCTACCTATAATAATAGGCTCTTTGCCTCCGCCTCCACCTAACAATGCTTGCTTGTATTTTACCAGGCTCTCATCCTCTGCGTCCTGTTTCATGATTTCTTCAAGGGTCTTTTTCTCTGGGGGTTTGTAGCCCAAACATTTTTCATCAACCTCTTCCTCTTCCTGTTCTGGTACTTGCCCTTCCCCTTCTGCCATGGTAACGATTAGGATGTTAACAATTTACCTGCAAAGCAAAATTTTAACGTAAAAGGTAAAGGCTTTGTTTATTTTAGTGTCACCCCTATTGAAAGGGCCAGCCAGTTTTAGGCTTATGAGACACCTATCCTTTTTGCGCGCACAGTACCTCCCGAATCCTATCTCTTATTACCGGGCGCTTGGCAGAGAGAGAGCCCTATTGAATGTATTGAATTTTGGCTACATTAAAATATATTTCAGCTCCAGATAAGGGGAGTATTTCAAAAACTAAAATCTTTATTTCTGCATTAAACCCTATGGTGTCACTACATGTACTCATTAGAATCGTCTCTTCGAGACGATTCTAATGAGTAGTAACACCATAGGATTTGATGCTGAAATAGGTGAGAAATGTTGGATTTGTTCAGTTGACAGTACTCTCTCTTATCTGGAGCCCTGATATTTGAGGCCTTCATTTAGTATCTATGATAGATGGTTACTTTAACCCTTGACACAACTCCAGGTTCTACTTTTGATTTATTAATTCAATATATTTTTATGTTGGCTTTTATCAGTATTTCAGTCATACGTCCAGGAGATGTCGTTAAAAATTATTGCCAGACGACGGACAACAGACACCTCACTAGTTCTAATCGTTTCTTCCAGATTATTCTAATAAACTAGAAGACTGTTCCTCGAAACACATTTGTCACTTGCCAGCAAGCATCAGTCCAACAAGGATTATAGCCAAAGTATAGCAGATATTATTTGCCTGAAAAAAAAGTGTAGAAGCTCATGATACCTAGTATTGATGCAAGAGTTATGAATCATGTGCCAGACACTTCAACTCTTCAAACTCTTTCCATAAATGAAACCTCAAGGCTCATCTGTAAAGCCTCAGTACAACATGAGTTTATGTACAAAACAATAGAAAATGTATGAAAGGGGAATAACTCTAACAGTACAGATGCAAGAGTTCTGGAGCCCGTTTCATAAAACTTCTTACGACAAATATTGTCGTAAGTCAGATTATAAAACTCTCAATTATTATTTATTTCTCCATCTAATCCTGTCTTGTGACATCTTTTTGGAATCGTCTTGAAAAGGCAGGACAGGATTAGATAGAGAAATCAGAAATTAAATGTATTTTAAAGTTTTGACTTACGACAACATTTGTCATAAGAAGTTTTATGAAACAGGCCCCTGAATCCTGTGCAAGACAATTTCACTCAATAATAATGGCAAACGAGAGCACCGCAAACGGTACATTATACACCCACTGGCAAAGAAATATATAGTTTTAATACAGAAATAAAGCCTTTTCTAGCATATCTGAGTACAGGTAGGTAACTCGACACAATGAATCAATTTCAATAATAATCAACCCTTTCATGAACTTATAATATACTTCTATAACTATACTGTAGGCAAACATAATCAAAATCCATTCAGAACTGTAGTTGCTAAGTGTGTTAACACTGTCAAATAAGCCTTTTATAGAATATTTGAATTCAATAAGGGCAGATAACTCTGTAACGAAATATCAAATAAATCTCAAACTTAACTCAGCTTCAGATCTTGATGCATATAACCTTTTTGTAAAGTTTCATTAATATCCTTCAAATAGTTTTCCAAGAAAACTCTGGACAACCTTTTTATAGCATAGTTGAGTACATCAAGGGCAGATAACTCTGTAACGAAATATTAAATGAACCTACAACTCGACTCAGCTTTAGATCTTGATGCAAATAACATATGAGTGAAGTTTCATTAATATCCCTTCATTAGTTTTCCCAGAAAACTCCGGACAAGCTTTTATAGCATATTTGAGTACATCAAGGGCAGATTACTCTGAAACGAAAATTTGAATGAACCTCAAACTCGACTCAGCTTTAGATCTTGATGCAAATAACATTTGTGTGAAGTTTCATCAATATCCTTCCTCTAGTTTTCCCAGAAAACTCTGGACAAGCTTTTTATAGCATATTTGAGTACATCAAGGGCAGATAACTCTGTAATGAAAATTTGAATGAAACTCAAACTCAACTCAGCTTTAGATCTTGATGCATATAACATTTGTGTGAAGTTTCATTAATATCCCTATAATAGATTTCCCAGAAAACTCCGGACAAGCTTTTTATAGCATATTTGAGTACATCAAGGGCAGATAACTCTGTAACGAAAATTCGAATGAACCTCAAACTCGACTCAGCTTTAGATCTTGATACATATAACATTTGTGTGATCCCTATAATAGTTTTCCAAAACTCCAGACAAACAAATGTTGACGGACGAACGAACGGATGGATGAACGGACAGGGCCACGCCAATATACGACCACCTTTAGAGGTGGATGTATAAAAAGGGGAATAACTCTTATAGTTAGGGATGCGCAATAAAACCGATTTACCGGTTTATTGCAATTCGTTCTGAAAACAATAAAAACCGGTTCGTTGCCGCAATAAACCGGTTTTTTCCTATATGATGAATTGATTCAATTTGCTTTGTCTCACACCTGAAAATGTTCATAATCTTGTTTTCTTGGAGCTTTATAAGCCGCTTACAGAAAACAGGAAGTATCCGTTGTTGTTTTCAGCACATGGTATGGTATAAATCTCTGCCGAATCAGCGTATATCCAAGATTTAACATCTTTATAAAAAATCAGAAGAAAAAAAAAAAATCTGAATTTAAAACGTATAGTTTCCGATAGAATCTAGATATATATCAAATACTGACCAGTGTTGGTAAAAATTATTTTAGAAACGCTTTCTATATTTTCAAAAATGTTATAAGAAGTTTGTCTGATACTGTCAACTGGCTCCGTTTTATACCATACCCTGTCTGTTATCATTGGAAACCATCATGGCGGACAATTTCATAACGTTGAAAAATCCGAAGGGAAAATCGGCAGTGTGGGCCTATGTTGATATTCTAAAGAACACATCAACGAACGAAATAATCGAAAATAGTGCCATTTGTCTGAAATGCAATGCAGTTGAGAAATCTAAGCGGTACGACAAATTTGACTTTGCATATTCGTCGGCATCTCCCGAATATAAGTTTGACTACTGGTGCAGCTAGCAGTTCAGCGCAAACGCTCTTGTTTTCAGAGCACTCATTGTCACAAAAACGGATTGAATTCAAGTTGATGTAGTTCATGAATGTCATGTAGTTTAGAAGCCAAATATGGCATTATGTTTCTTAGGCTCTTTTGAAAGCGTTTTCCCGGATTTAACAAACCCTTTGTTGCATCTCCAAGATAACATCCAGATTTCAACACCCATATACACTTTTTAAGTTCACTTTATTAACATGCAATATATTGCAATACGTATTGCAATACGGAGATAGAGTATCGCAATATATTGCAATACGAAATTTCTGGCAATACCCATCCCTACTTATAGTACAGATGCAATAGTAACATGTATGCGCCATATGCAAGACACTTCCAGGAGTCAAGCATTGTTTTGAAGCAAAAGTTTATCTTAAGGCCTTTCGCTACCGGAAGTCGGTCTTGCGGGCGAGCGGATATGCGTCTGGACGACACAGACTTTTTTCGTACGTGTTTATACTAGAAAATTTATATAAAGGAAATGTTGATATAAATTAGTATAATCCTTCATAGCGCAGTTAGTATAGTGGTTGACTAGCAATCCAAAGGTCATAGGTTCGAGACCCATCCGATCCAAATATTTTTTTTAGTGTCCGATTTATTGACTTGTCAATCCATAACGCAGTAATCAAGAGACATGTTATGTTTAGTCTTCGTTGATTAGTACTAGTGATGTTTACGGTCCAAGTATATGTCCACTTACATGTACGTTTTAGTTTAATGACTTACAAGTCAATTAAATCGGTATACATGTAACGATTTGATCGAACTATAAAGCCACACCTTGAAGCTTATCAATACGCTAACCTTTTCAAGATCGATATTTGTTCAAACAGTATAATAAACCTTGTATGCAAGTCCATGAATAAATAATAATGCATTTTAATGACAAAGTTTTAATTCTAAGGTAGGTAACTGTATCTAAACAACAAATATCCCACATTTTAATAAGAAAATATGTTATTACAACAAATCCTGTAATATTTTCTAATTTTTTCAGACTGACTAGTTCATCAACCATATATTTGAATAAAATGAAAACAAATATACATTGAATGAGTCAGTTTTTTGTAATTCAATTTTTTAGCATTTTGCAAAATTTAAATAGCTGATAACATCTTTCTGAACACCTTTATTCAAAATGTTTTTAGCTTTTCTTGTAATGAATGTTGTGGACTACTTATTGGGCGAGAATTATAGTCATTAGCTTTATTCATTTAAAAAAAAAAAAAAATCATCAAAATTCTAGGTTTTTGTCAGAAAAAAGACCTTAAAGACAAACCACACGATACATTTTGCCTATATTTACACACATTGTTTCTTAGGCTATTATCATTCTTCATGACAATTTTCATAACAATCGTATGGAAACTACGCTCATATGCGAAGTACCTTAAAAGCTTTAGTAGAACAAGAGTTAAAGTCATAGTCAAAAAGTGTGATAGACAGACAGATGGACTGACGAACAGAAAAGTAATCCCTAATTGTCACCTTAGACTGCCTACAGCAGGTGACACAAAAGTTGAGTGTACTCCCTTTTATCTAGAGCCCTGTTTGATTTCTTTTACAGAAAATTACCAATTTTAAGCAGACAACAGGGCTCCAGATAAGGGGAATATTTCGAAAACTTATATCTTTATTTCTGCATTAAACCCTATGGTGTCACTACTCATTAGAATCGTCTCTTCAAGACGATTCTAATGAGTAGTAACATCATAGGATTTAGTGCTAAAATAAGTGAGAAAATGTTGGATTTTGTTCAGTTTACTCCTTCTTATCTGGAGCCCTGAGACACTCTTCCTGAACATGTTCTGGCTAAGCCTTGCTTATTCTGGCACTGAAGTAGTTAGCCTGCTAAACTGGTGTTTGCCTTGTGCCAGCGATTACATAAACAATATGCATAAACCTTTCTCCCACTGGATATTCATAATAATCATATAAAACTCTGCACACTTTGGACATGTATCTGCTGAACTATAGTATTGGCCAACACAATATGGAACGTTTCCCAGAAGCCTTCAAGGGCAGAATGATACAGACAGGTCCTTAAAAGGAAACAAAGAGTGCATGATGGTCCTGAATTTGCTCACTCATCCTAGAACTAATAGTTACAACAAGAGCCCCATGGGGCATATTTCGCTCACCTGAGAATAGCTGAAAATTATGTACAGGACAGGGTCATTTTTTTACCCGAGGAGCATTATTAAAATTGAACTATCTTGATAGAGGACCTGTAGATGATGCTTTATGCCAAATATCTAAGATCAGTGTACTAGGGTTTTAGAAAAAATCTATTTTTAGCTCCTGTGACCTACATATGCAACAGACTGGAACCATTTGAACAAAATAGGTAAAGGACATCTATCAGTGTCACCATGCCGAATATCAAAGCTCTGTCCATATTGGTAACTCAATGTAAAACTTTTACCCCCCGGGGTGCGGCCAATTTTGACCCCAGGGGCATAATTTGAACAAACTTGATAAAGGACCATATGTGCCATATATCTAAAGTATGGCCCTTGTAGTTTCAGACAAGTAGATTTTTTAAGTTTTCATTGAAAAATCTATTTCTAGCTTCGGTGACCTAGGTATGCAACTGACCAGAACCATTTGAACAAAATAGGTAAAGTACATCTAGAATTGTCACCATGCCAAATATCAAAGCACTGGCCAAATTAGTTTCAGAGAAGAAGACGTTTGAAAATTTCACTATATAACTCTATGTAAAACTGTGACCCCAGGGGTGGGGCCAATTTTGACCCCAGAGGCATAATTTGAACAAACTTGAAAGAAGACCTGTAGATGATGCTATGTGCCATATATCTAAGCTCTGGCTCTTGTAGTTTCAGACAAGAAGATTTTTTAAGATTCCCTTATTTTTTCACTTTGGTTGCCTTGGCAACCAGAGTTCTACATTGTTTTAATTCTTTGAACAAATTTGAAATAGCTTGACCCAAGAACATTCCTGTAAAGTTTGGTTGAAATCTGTCAAGCGGTATAGGAGATGTCATTTGAATCAATTGTTAACTACAACGCACGACGGACAACGCACGACGACGGACACAGGGCCATCCCAATAGCTCACCTTGAGCTTTTGGCTCAGGTGAGCTAAAAACAATGATGTCAGAGGTATGGCCTTTGCCAATGGCACTTCCTCTCATTAGGCTCTTTCCAAATACATTTGTATGCAATTTCATTTTACCCATTACCCCAAAGCCTGTTTCTAGTTTTGAAAATAAGTGGCCACCTAAAGCAGGTTGAAAGTAAAGCAGAATGCGCATTAACCCTTTACCCCATGGTCTGTTTCTAGTATTGAAGGTATATGACAACTTAAAGCAGGTTGAAAGTAAAGCAGAATGTGCCTTAAGGTAAATTCTGCTTTAAATTCAGCCTGTTTTAAGCTTTTATCTTCTAGAATTAAGAAAATATTTCTTAGGGTTCATTTTCATGACTGTAAGATGGGAACTATTTTCTTCATTGGATGAATAAATTAAATGTGCTAAAAGGCGCTTCTATGTGGGGAAGGATTAAGGCACACCCGCTTTACTTTCAAACTGCTTTAGGCTACCATCTACTATAATATAGAAACTTATTTCTTATCTTACATTTTCATGACTGTATCAAGCGGAATTATTTTCTTTAGTGGAGGAATAAATTAAAGACCTAAAAATGCATATTTTTATAGGGTGATTGGGTTAACAAACATCAGTATTTATGGGGGAATGGGTTTTTAATTAGATTATCTCCTGGACAAGAAAAAATGACAAGACATACAGATAACTCTGATAAAACCAATATTAAACATGTGTATAAATATGGCATAAGACATAATTACATAACTGTCAGTGGATCACCTCCAGATCCTGTTTCTCTAAGTATGAAGCAGACTGAACCATTTCTAAACTTTAGCAGACAACATGTCCAGCAGACAGTTCTGTTGGTGTACAACAGCTGACCTGAGGTCAGTTATGCAATTCTGCCACTAGCTGGAAACTTAACTCTTATAATGCAGAATTGATGTCTGCTATACATATTGTACGTGAATTTTGCAAAGCAAATCATACCTTACATTTTCTAAATTAAAAAAACTATGTAAGTAAATGGCAAATAGTTTGGAGCCAGATTAGATGCAGCATAATGTAGCATCTGACCTGGATCCAAACTGTTTGCAAATATAGGTGATTTAGTATAAGGGTGCTTGAAACCCTGCTTAAACCTCCAGTAAAACAGTATAACCTGAATAAAGCGGCAATGAATCCTGCATAAAGCGGCAATGAAAAAATCCCTATGGTGAATCCCTATGGTCAGTTTTAGTTTTGATATTAACAATTTTGAGAGAGAATCACCAGGAGATACTAAAAAACAAATATCAAAGCTGTGGGCCTAGCAGTTTTTTACAAGAAGATTGTTTAAAGTTTTTCACTTTTTTAAATAAATAACAATAAGTAGTCCACTTGAAAGTTTCATTTTAACAATTTCTGTAGAGAAGCATCCAAGGAACACGGTGAGCATTTTAGTTTTCCCCTCAGACTCACGGTTTCAGAGGAGATGTCGCTTGAAGTAAATTTGAACAGACGGACAGACGGACGGCGGGCGATCACAACAGCTCACCTTGAGCCTTCGGCTCAGGTGAGCTAAAAATATTGTCAAAGTTGGATGATGATCATATTTTTTTTTTTTTTTATCATGTAGTATATCAAAATTCATTAACCCTTTCAACCCTAAATTTCTCTTGTGGGTATTTATAATCCTTTTGGACCCTTCTGGTACAGGTAGTTTGAACCAGTTTACTACTACATTTTCGGTAGGACAACAATAACAATGAAAATATTAAACAGTGCAGCTAGAGCCTGTTCAGAGGGCTCCTATAGGAAGCCTCTGATCAGTCTACACTGTTTGCATATATATGTAATAAGTTACCTGTACAGAGGGCTGTAGGGTTGAAATGGTTAAAAGCAAATTGGAACCATTGTCTTACAAAATGTTGATGGTAGCTTAAAGCAGGCTGAAAGTAAAGCATAATATGCCTTCAGGCACATTCTGCTTTACTTTCATTAATGACATTGCTTTAAGTAGCCATCTGACAGTATCTGTCTTCAAAACTAGAAACAGGCAATGGGGTAATGGGTTAGGCAAATTATACCTCTATTTTAGATAAACAATAAGTCTTTAACACAATTTTGACTCTATAAAACATTAAACATATATCTAAACACTATACATAAACAATCAAGATTTTGTTTACATTACTAGATTTGATACATATGAAACTTTTAAACCCTCTCTGCACTTAATTTTCATGATATGGAATAGATTCAAATACAAATGTACTGAAAACTGACCTGTTTATATTTTTTTCTCAGAAAAATAAAAGTAGAACAGTGCAGACCTTGATCAAAGGTATCTCCTTTCAGCAATTAAAGGGTTAACCTATTACGCCAAGATAGACAAACCTTTAAAGCAGGTTAAAGGTAAAGAAGAATGTATCATCTGCTAGGATATAGAAAGTATTTTTTATGGTACACATTCATGACGGAGTCTATTTATTATTATTATTATTATACCAGATTTATATAGCGCTCTTTTCACACAGGGATTGTGCGTTCAAAAGCGCTTTACATGAAATAACACTTATGTACCTATAAATCGTGAAAAGACAAAATAACTACAATTAGATCTGAAATAAAACATGAATAAACATATAAAAGACAGTCCCCCAAAACGGCGATCACATTACCCCCATCAATCAGCAATGAACCGACCGGCTAAGTATTGCCGACTGATATAAATAATGGTAGAGCGCCCAATGCAGGCCATCGACAAAACACAAATAACTATAATTAGATCTAAAATAAATAAGAATAAACATACAAAAGACAGCCCCCAAAACGGCAATCACACTACCCCCATCAATCAGCAATGAACCAACCGGCTAAAGATTGCCGACCAATAGAAATAATAGCAGAGCGCCCAATGCAGGCCATCTAATGTAACATAACTAGGAATAATAGCATGCGACCATAACTAAAAACTCTATAGAAGATCAATAACATTATTAAAAATGGTGAAAGCTGTCCATGAATTGTACCACAGACCACGCCAGCTGGTTTCAAAAGAGATCAGAGTTGTATCCCTACCATCAAAGATCCACCAGACAGGCATTGGTCAACAGTACAACCCCAGAACTAAAAATTAGACACATAACATATACAGAATGAACACAGCCCTAGGGTAGCAGTCATCTACCCTCTCCACCCCACACCCGCGGGACCTACATGTTCCATGGCTGAAATTACACCCTTACTTTATAAAACATCAAGATAAGAAGCTGTCCTTGAATTATACCGCAAACCCCAAGCCAGTCGGTTTCAAAGAGATCAGGGGCAATCCCTACCATCAAGATCCACCGAACAGGCATGGGCAAACGGTACAATTCCAGAACTCCCATTTAGACCCACAATATCTACAGCAAGAACATGGCCCGGAGGTAGCAGTCATCCATTTCCTAATGTGTTCTAATAATAAATATTAAAGAAGTGTGTTTTCAGACGTTTTTTGAAGACTGCAACTGAGCTCGCATCTCTGATGTCTGATGGTAGAGAGTTCCAGAGCTTTGGGGCTGCATGCATGAAACTTCTATCTCCAAACTTCACTAAACGACTTCTCGGCACAACCAGCGATACTGATTTACTCGCAGACCGCAACTCTCTTCGAGGTCTATACACGTCCAGCATACTAACAATGTACCTTGGAGAATCATTGCACATGGCTTTGTATGTGAGTGTCAGAATTTTGAATTCAACTCTGTGTTGAACTGGAAGCCAGTGAAGCTCCTTCAAGACTGGAGTGATGTGATTGTACCGAGGAGTCCTGGTAATGATGCGGGCTGCTGTATTTTGCACACGCTGTAGTTTTCGTAGTGAGTTTTGGGGAATCCCATATAGCAGTGAGTTGCAGTAGTCAATTTTTGATGTGACCAGAGAATTGACCAACGTCTTTGTAGCTTCTGGAGAAAGGTACTGTCTAATATGACCTATTTGCCGCAGCTGTGCGTAGCTAGACCTGCACACAGTGTTGATGTGCTGTGTCATATCCATTTGGGAATCAAATCTAGCACCAAGGTTGTTCACCCATAATGACGGTTTGATTTTAGAGTTTCCCACTTGAACATGAAAATCTCCGGGAACGTTAACCTTTTTTGAATGAAACAGTATGACCTCAGTTTTGTCAGTGTTCAGCTTTAACATATTCTGGTGCATCCATGAGACTATGTCTTTTAGACATCCTTCGACTTTTGAAAGGGCTTCTTGTTGACTAGATGTGTCTTTCGGCTTAAATGACAAGTATAACTGTGAATCATCTGCATAGAAATGATGATCCAGATCATGATTTCTGCAAATTAAGCCGACAGGTTTTGTGTACATGATGTAGTTTTTGGGTCCCAAGACTGAGCTCTGTGGCACACTATATTTCATTTGAACTGGGGCAGATAATTCTCCATCTACTGCGACTGTTTGGTAACGGTCATTCAGGTATGAGGTCATCCACTTAAGTGGGTTTCCAATGATTTTGAAGTCTTTTTCAAGGCGATTGAGTAATGTTTCATGATCAATTGTGTCGAATGCGGCTGATAGGTCAAGCATCACCAGAATTGTGATTTCATTCTTATCAAGATATTGCAAGATGTCATTTTGAACTTTAACAAGAGCAGTTTCTGTAGAGTGATGCTTACGATATGCTGACTGATGCTGTTCATGCAGATTGTTTGTGGCCAAATGGGACTCAATGCGTCTGTCTACAACTTTTTCTAATACTTTGGAGAGAAATGGCAAATTTGATACAACATTTTTTTCTCACCAGAATTGGGAATTATTTGTACAATTTTTTATTGGGAATGGTTCAATTTACAGGACCCATGGATACAACTTACAATCCAACCATTCAAAATAAGATAAAATACCAGTCTTAACTCTTTGCATGCTTTTTAATTTTTTTTCGTCTGCAACAATTGTCGTCTGCTCCTGTTGGTAAAGTAGAATTTTCAAAATTTCTTGTCAATACAGGGTCCGAGTGTCAAACAGTTTGGATCCTGATGAGAGGCGGCATTACGCGATGTCTCATCAGGATCCAAACTGTTTGCAAAGGTAATCATTGTGGCACATGTATACTCTGCTACAGTGCATGCAATTAACCCTTCATCCATTAACCACATATTTATGAGATTTTATGACTCTATAAATTGGAACTATTTTCTTCAGTGGAGGAATAAACTAAAGGCGTAAAAAGTCATATTTATGGGGTAATTGGTTAAAGCAGGCTGAAAGTAAAACAGAAGTCTCCTATAAAGGAGCTTTCTGTTTAACTTTCAGACTGCTTTAAGCAACCACCTGTGCTTAAATAGAACTATGTGCGGGCGGGGGGAAGGTTTAAGTGGTGCTGGTGGTTTACAAGAAGGTTGAGTGGTTGACTGACATGACGTTCAAGTGTATAGATCTGACTGCTGTAATCCTGAGTGACATTTAATGCATATGGCTGCTCTTATGACTTGGGAAGATCTGTCAGTTGGTTGTTAGCACAACACACATACACATGTACTATTATCACTACAGTCATAACTAAGTAACACTTTTAATATATACCATAAAACGTTGAATTAACCCATTACTCCATAGCCCGTTTCTAGTTATGAAGATAATTATGTGACCGCTTAAAGCAGGTTGAAAGTAAAGCAGAATGCGCCTTAAGGCCCATTCTGCTTTACTTTCATCCAGCTTTAAGTTACCATCTACTAGAATATAGAAAATATTTCTACCATACATGTTCATAACTATATAAATTTTAACTATTTCTTCAGTGGAGGGATAAATTAGAGGCCCCAAAAGGCATATTTATGGGGTAATGGTTTGAATCTCATATTAATACATGTATACCTTTTTCCTTTTTTAGAATTAATTCCAAAAATAAATCATTATTTTTGACTAGTAAATTTACTCCGTAAATAGACCTTTTTAAGTCTCCAATTATCTCTACATGAAGGAAATAAGTCTTAGTTTTGGAAGCACAGAAAGCATTTGCAGCATTTTTCAAGATGGTACTGTATCTTAAAGCAGGTTGAAAGTAAAGCAGAATGCTCATTAACACATTACCAACAAATGCAACTTTTATTCCTTTATTGTTTTCCTCCACAGGAAATAGTTCCCATATAATTTCAAACAGTCCTTAAGAAGCATTCTGCTTTACATTCAGCCTGCTTTATATATAGTTCCTATTTATACAGTTATGAATATGCACCATAAGAAATACTTCTATATCCTAGCAGATGACAGCTTGAAACAGACTGAAAGTAAAGCAGAATGTGCCCTGAGGCACATTATGCTTTACTTTCAACCTGCTTTAAGTGGTCATCAGCTACAAAGAAAAGAGTTAATACTGGTTTAACTGTACATTTCTCCTATAGAAGCACAATCTGCATCCCCATACAAGTGCCTTTTTATACTTCTACCTGTAAACATGGCTGGAAAAAGAGTTGACAGCCATAGGAACTTTTCCTATACCATGAAGGAGCTTTCTGCTTTACTTTCACCAACCATCAACATCAACCCAAGTTTAAACACTGAAAACAAAGTGTTACACCCTACCAGTATCACTGAGGTTGTGGTTTGTGAAGTATAAGTGGCACAAGGGTTCTTGAAACCACTCATGAGTAGTTCAGATGAGTGAGAGCAGCTGTGGCAAATTCTTGCCAATAGCTTCAATACAACACCTGTAGGAAAGTCCTGTCAGTATTACCACTCACAAGAGCATTCAGGGTTACCTGGTAGCTTCACCTTTTACCTCATAAATATGCCTTTAATTTATTCCTCCACTGAAGAAAATAATTCCAATTTAAACTGTTAAAAATATTAAGAATCAGGGTTCCCACAGGCTATAAATTTTGAGGGTGCATGTACCCTCTAGGGCTGATTTTTGGGGTAGCAGGCAAATTTCAGAGGGTGCATATGAATCGTTTTCTGTTTCTTCTATTACAAAGTTAGTTGCGATACCGTAACTGTGTTGCCGATTTAGACCATGGTCTAGAGATACAGTACTGCAGCTATTACAAAGTACCGGTAGCAATCCGTTATTCAAACAATGGATACGCACCAGGGATGATCTTTGGAAAATTGTGGTTCCACCGCTAAAATTTTATTTCATTTGTTTCGATGTGTACTGTACATATCTCTCACATTATTTCTTAACAAGGCCGTCAATTGAGACTGTCACTTAGCCGGCATATTTGCAGACTACACGCGAATGCGTATGCCTATGCTAAGACTGTGTCTCATTAAATCAGGCATTTTCCCCAACATTGTTAATAGACGGGATAAAACACATCTGATAACCCGTCCAGTTTTTCGACTGTGTTGTCGGATTTTGCATAAAAAATGGCGTCGCTGTTTTGAAATCGAAAGTGACCAGAAATAGACCTATGACTGGACTTTTTTTTTAATCATTTGTCAGCATTTTTCGAACAAGTCTTCCTCTAAATAAGTATTGAATTCTTATAAAAACAAAAATTGATAGTAAAAATAGCGACTTTATTAGGCACAGAGACGGGAAATCCCACAATCTATTTTAAACCGCTAAATCACGGATTCGCGATGTGGGTGAACCAGGCGCTTTACGTATTAAGAATGATAAGAATTGTCAAGCGCCTGACAGACACCATAAGGAAAATGAAAACAAATTGACTCGTCGGACTTTGACGGTTAACTTGTATTTTGTAGTTTGTTAATAAAAACGGTCTTCTTACATCTGATTTTGGCATTATCTGCAATATAATTCTGTGCGTGCATGCACGTTCAGGGCATTGATGTTATGCGTGATTTTTTAAAATTATACGTGAATCACGTACATCTGTACGTGAATGGGAACTCTGAGAATCATAAGAAATAATTTCTATACTCTAGCAGAAAATAGCTTAAAGCGGGGTGAAAGTAAAGCAGAATGTGCCTTAAGGCACACTCTGCTTTACTTTTAACCTGCTTTAAGTGGTCACCTATCTACAAAACTAGAAATGGGCTATGGGGTAATGGGTTAACCCATAACTCTATAGCTTGATTTCTAGGTGACGACTTAATCCTTTACCCCATACTACCCCATAGCCTATTTCTAGTTTTGAAGACATTTCATCATTTAAGCAGATTAAAAGTAAAGCAGAATGTGCCTTAAGGCGCAGCCTGCTTTAAGCTAACAACTGCTAGGATAAAGGAAATATTTCTTATAGTGAATATTCATTACTGTATAATAAACCCATAAATATGCCTTTTAACACCTTTAATTTATTCTTCAATAATAGAAAATAGTTCCTCTATATTCTGCTTTACTTTCAGCCTGCTTTAAGCTACCATCTGCTATGATAAAGAAAATATTTCTTATGGCACATATTGATAACTGTATAACATTGAACTATGTTCTTCAGTAGATGTATAAACTTAAGGTGTAAAAAGGTGTATTTATCCCATTACCCAATAGCCTGTTTCTAGTTTTGAAGTTATGTGACCTCTTAAAGCAGGTTGAAAGTAAAGCAGAATGCACCTTAAGGCGCATTCTGCTTTACTTTCAACCTGCTTTAAGCTACCATCTTCTAGAATATAGAAAATATTTCTTGTGACAGTATAAATTGGAACTATTTTCTTCAGTATAGAAATTAATTAAGGCGTAAAAAGGCATTTTTATGGGGTAATGGGTAAAAGGGGTAATGAGTTACCACCTGTGTTCAGGTTTAATAATGAAAACAAGCCACCAGAATTTTATCTTAACATATATAACAATAGAAGCGCTCACAATTATTTCCTTATATCAATGGAATTTGCGCATTGTGAAACCAGTTGGTCTGCTGAGTAATATTTTCATCTGCAACAATTGTCGTCTGCTACTGTTCTCAAAGCCACTTTTCAAAATAGGCATCTCATCAGGGGATCCAAACTGTTTGCAACAGTATTATCATGGTTTCACTGCTTGCTTGCTAAGATTTAAATGACCTGTGCACACACTAAAATGGGACGGAACTATGATATAAATTTGCAAACAGTTTGGGTCAAGTTTTGATTATGCAGCGTCTTATCATGATTTTAACTGTTTGACACCCTGACACTATTTTGAAAATATCTTTCAATTCTATTTTTCGAACAGCAGCAGACGACTAACTGTTGAAGACCAACAATATTCCTTAGCATTCTAAGAGATAACAGGGATGTGTATCTTTTTGATTGTGTAACCTTGTCTTCTTTAACCCTGAAGCGCATTCAGATTATTCCTCCGCTAAAGAAAATAGATTCAATTCATTATGTATTATAGGGAATATTTTCTTTATCTTAATAATAATAATAATAATAATAATAATAATAATAATAAAGACTTTATTTCAAGAGGGTAACACAATTAGTACAGGCAGCAAACTAATCTCCCTTGTGGCCCTCAAAAGAATGTACAATATTTACAAGAATGCATAAACAAAGAACAAACTATTCACACAGTATTTCAATAGTAACAAATATGGCTAGTATTTACTGTATTATTTACAGAACTCCAGATAAAGGGGCTATTTCATAACTAAATTATTTTTTTTTCATTTTTTTTTTTCATTTCTGCATTAAACCCTGTGGTGCTACCACTCATCAGAATCATCTCTTTGAGACAATTCTAATGTGTAGTTACACCATATGATTTGGTGCTACAATAAGTGAGAAAATGTTGAATTTGTTCAGTTTACTCCCTCTTAACTAGAGACCTGTATTTACACATATTTACACAAAGAATACACACAATATAAGGCACTGATTAACTTTTGTAACATTCATGAACAAGTGCCATAAGAAATAATTTCTATATTTGAGCAGATGGAAGCTGAAAGCAGGTTGAACGTAAAACAGAATGCGCCTTGAGATGCATTCTGCTTTACTTTCAACTAGCTTTAAGCTTTTAGCTGTTTTTAAAACTAGAAATAGGGTATTCAGTTAAAACCAGGATGAAAAGTGGTAACTGAAATCATTGTAGTCAATGATTACATGTACATTGATATCAGTTGCCACCCCTCATCCATAGAATACAGCCTTTGTGGAAGGCTTCTATGGATGATGCAGCCTTTATATTTTGCGGTAGACAGTTCCAAATAATTAAAGCAGGCTAAAAGTAAAGCAGAATGCGCCTTGCGGCGCATTCTGCTTTACTTTCAACCTGCTTTAAATAGTCACCTATTTTCAAAACTAGAAACAGGCTATGAGGTAAAGGGTCAACTTACTTCCGTCTCTTTTGTTAATTTGAATTTTTGTCACATAATGAGTTTGATTAGGACGTTTTATGGGGTGTCTTTCTTTTAGGCCATGAGCTTACGGGCACCTACCAATCAAAACCGATTTACAGTCAAACTTAGCCTTGTTAAAAACTGAATCAGAAACAAGTCTATACTGTTACTATACAACATTTGCAAACAGTGAAAACCCTGATCAGAGGGTTCCTGTTTCCCTATGACAAGTGTACTCTTTACAGGTACACTTGTTGCTTAGGTTCAATGTGGTAGTACAGGTTGAAGCTTAATACAGGACAAATAAAGGAGCTATCTGCTTTACTTTATTTAGTCCTGCCACAAGCAGTTCCTGTCTTTATAAACATCCTACATGTACTTCACTCAAATTGTGTCTGTTTTTACATTGATCAATAAACGAATAAATCCATATATATGGTGCACTTATGTGTACTCATAATGATATTATCTATCAACTATCCTATGTATAAACAAGTCAGCGTATCTATACAACGGCTAATACAACCTATCACTTTACTTCCTGGTTGGAAGCACACTTGTTTGAGTATCTCAGCGTGGAGTAATTTTGTTTGTTTTTTATACTGCTTTACACCCCTTTCGGATATTTCTAGCATGGGCAATAAGAGCTGTAGATAAGTTTATCTTAAAATAGGGTATTTACCCCACTAGTTTTAAGGAAATTGCTTTTTTCGATTTTATATTGAGTAACAATATTTTTTTTACCCCACTGATATTTGGTTAATTGCTTAAAAAGCAACTCATGGAGATTTTCTGAACTCTTTCCCTTATAGATTGTTACAGTGTTTAAGACAGTTTGAAAGAAAAACAAAAGTCTCTTTGGTAGCATTCTGCTTTACTTTCAATCGTCTTAAAGCAATCCCCAGCTTAAACTGTCACGGATAATTAAACTACTTCTTGTTTATGAGGATCATGTTTAAAATTCTTTTGAGAATTACTGGGAGGTCTAAGATTTGCTTTATTGTTTACATCGATTTTGCTATGAGTATGAAACAGTCTTTCAACAGATCGTCAACGAAAGAAAGACAAATTTTCTCACTTTTTTTTCACCAAGGGAGAGATGCAGCCAAGTCATGTGTTTGTTTTCGTCGACCTCGCGGCATTTTGAAAACCAAAAGTGGAAACAGAATTGTTATGAAAGACTGGTTTACAATTATCACAAGAAGAGCTGAAATGAGCGAAATTGATGTCTATTCGTATCCCTTTACCACCATTATTCCAAAACAATAAAAAATCAAACACCTAAATCATTTCACATGATATCTATGGTTACAAACAGTTTTGCATAATCGCGTGTGACATTTTGCCAGCAACACGTGACGGGTAGTAACGCCAAGAGCACAAGATCGGCAAGAATGATCAGTGAACAGGTAAAAGCGTATTTGTTGAACTTCACTTACCTGTACTATAAATATTGCATTTACACCTAATCCCAAATTTCCTAATGCATGGATATGCCATAGACTACATTTTCTGTGAACAAAAATGACCAGTGGTGTGTGGGCTGCATTACTTTTACATTTACTTTATTCCAAGTGGTCCGGACAAATGATAATGAGGGTTCAGACCACTAAATTTGATCAAATCTCAAACTAGGGGTCCCAATTATCACTGTTTTCTCTCCCTTTTTTGTATTCTAAAGTAAACAGTGTTTCATATAAGAAGTACAATGTAACAAGAAATAAATAAATAAAAAATATTTTGACAGGTTCGAGTTTACTAAACTTTTAGAAAAATCTATTTAACAACTTTTAGAAAATTCTTCTTGATGGTTGAGTGCACTTTAAAAGTGTGCAGCTCTGCCAGGGTACATACAAGGGGAGAACCCTTATACTGCCCTGCCTGCAGCCATTAACAATTCATGATTTATGTCTAAACTACTGTAAATTGTATGAAAAAAGTTGACTTATACTTTTTATGAGGCTACAGACTCTTGTATTATATATGTTCTGACATTTCATGAACAATCACTTACCCTGGACTATATACAGAAATTTATGATTTTGTGGTGTCAAACCTACTGTTCGAATTTAGGTTGGGTCCCACTGAGAATGAAGTAAGTGGGCCAACATGCTTTGTTTACATTGTTAGAGAACCAGTTTGAATTGCAACAACTTACCCATCCTATTTTAAGTTGAAAATGACCAATTTATCCAGTATTCATGTTAAAAATAACTTTTACTCACATAACAATTTGAAATTGACTAGAAGGTGCTTAGGTGTTCGAATAATGGTTGTACCGGGATATATGTAGTGCAATACGCTCCAACAGCAATAATAATAATAATATTTTATACCAGTCTAACAATACGAAGCAATAATGTGCACTGACCAATGACGTAATGTATACTAGGGGTTAACAATATGCTAAAACCTGTATACATGGCAATACGGAGAAACCGAATTGCAATATATTGTGTAACTACGGAACAAGCATCTGTCATCGTGTTTACTATATTAATCTTGTTCAACCAACCCTTGATTGGCTGCTAGTTTCTTAATAAGAGCGTCTTGTTGAGTGATATCAAACGGAATCGAAATAATTACTTTTACACCGGCTAGGGATATGGATAAAACACCGTACTGAGTCTACGCGCGGGTTTCTAAAACATTTCTGCGAAACAAAAAGTAAGTTTGTCCATTCTTTTACCATGTTTAAACAAGAGCCGCATGCTGCCCTAAATCGCTCACCTGGTACCCATGGTTACGGTCATGGTGACGTCAAATTGAACAAGTGATTTGGGAAACCCATGAATCATTTCTGTCAAAGTATTCCTATATGGGATCAGTAGTTTCAGAGGAAAGGTTTTTGAAAAATTTCTATACAGTAATATAAGGAAAACTTACCCCACCCACTGGCGGCCATGTTTTGTAAGATAACAAAATTATTTTTAGAAATCTGGTAGAGGGTCATCAATGGATCATTTGTGTAAAATTATTTTCAATTTGGACATGTAGTTTCAGAGAAGAAGATTTTTAAAGTTTTTACTATATAGCCATATAATGAAAATCTACCCCACCCACTAGCAGCCATGTTTTTTAAGATAACAAAATTATTTTAAGAAGTCTGGTAGAGGGTCACCTATGGATCATTTGTGTGAAATTACTTTTAAATCTGACCAGTGGTTTCAGAGAAGAAGATATTTAAAGTTTTCGCTATATAGCCATATAAGGAAAATCTACCCCACCCACTAGCGGCCATGTTTTTTTAGATAGGAAAATTATTTCAAGAAATCTGATAGACAGTCACCCATGGAGCATTTGGGTAAAATTATTTTCAATTTGGACCAGTAATTTTGGACAAGAAGATTTTTAAAGTTTTTTCAATTGGTTGCTATGGCAACCACAATTTCAACTGGATCATCTATATTCGAAGAAATTTGAGGGACTACCCTACAATGAACAATCCTATGAAGTTTCGGTGAAATTGACCCAGTGGTTTCTGAGAAGAAGATCTTTAAAGAAAAAGTTTGACGACAGACTGACGACGGACACAGGGCGATCACAATAGCTCACCTTGGCACTTCGTGCCAGGTGAGCTAAAAACGCATAGAAAAGCGGTTTTTCTGAATCTGAATTGTGGTGCAATATTATTCAGCTTGCACCCCAATATGTACACTGACGAATCGTTTCACCCCTAATGCATACTGTCTGTTTACAAAAAGAAAGCTAAGTAACACTCAAAAGAAACGGCGTACAAACATTTGCATTTCATAACGTACTTAACTTTGAAAGATTTGCTTATATTGATTTTTATTTTATTTTTATTACGCTAACAGATTAGTAGTGAGGATCGTTGGAGGTACTTGTCTGCTTTATAAAAAAGTTCTTTTTATGTCAATTTTTTTTTTTTTGCCTAAATATACATACATACATACATGCATATGCAGCTTATCAACAGCTCTGGGCACTTATGATGTGCATCAGAGACTGAACCCGGTTGGTCACTTTATTCTGACACCAACCAACCAATCAAACTCCTTGATATGCCAATCTATTAATCTGCTGAAAAAACGCGGTCAGCTTGATTAATTTATTTTATCAAGTCAGACACCAGCTTCATGAAAAAAATAATTTTCATATTAAGTTTGACAAGTCTTTATTAAAGAATGATACCTATAGTGCAATTAGATGATGTTTAATTTATTAGGGAATCTTACATCCTACAACCCCTCCTCCCCCCCCCCCCCCCCCCCCCCCCCTTTTTCCTTTAAATATCAATAAACAATAAAAAATATTAATAAACAATAAAATAAAAAATCATTATGTCAGTGATCAGGCAAAACATGTGCAAATCGATGAACTTGTACTTCTAATTCCAAGAATGTTATTCATAATTTGCATGATGAAGAAAAGACGGAAGTAAGATTTCCAATATTTTTCTCGACAAAGCATTAGTCAGTTGGACGGATATGACGATACGCTTCAACATCACTTGAAAAACAGTTATTTTCTTATTTCATAGATAATTCGAGCATACTTGAGGTGTTTCTTTTCAGTGTGACAAAATGGAATAATACTCACTCAAGAGATGCTTAGGCCGAGATGCTCGCTTGCCCGAAAATGGCGGTGTGGTGACTGATGCTCAGTTCCGGTGTATGGATATTATAACACCTTCTATTTTATAATCTTTATACGGAACATTAACACATAAATACTAAATGGTTCACATTTGATCATTTTTTGTTAAAAGAATATTTATTATTATAAATGGTATTATGAGTAATGGCAGGCAGTTCAATAGAACTATATATAGCCGCATTACTCATCCACAAACTGAAAGTAAACGGTGTCAGGTCAAGTTATACCTCAGGATTGGGAAAAACCTGGATCAGTACATCAACATCAGAGTAAGCAGTGGTGTTGAGCAAAGAAATAAAAACTTACCACTTAACTTACTAATGCCTATCCTCAATTACAAACAGTTTAAGATGAGATGCCGCAAATTTCGGCTTCTCACCAGGGTGTGCATTGTTTGCTATTTCATATAAAATTTGCTGTAATTTGTAAAGTTGTGTTTAGTTTGTTTCTTAGTTATATATGCTGCTACACACCCCTTTTCGGGTATTATGAGCAGGGGCACTTATGAGGTGCACCAGGGACTGTACCCGGCCGGTCAGTTTATCCTGACACCGACGAAATCCTGAGCGCCAAGGAGGGAAGCTGAGCTAATTTGCAGGCGTTTTGTGGTTGTTTTGATTGCCCAGTGTAAAGCGCACTGATACATCAAACCAAGGTTTATCATCCGAAGGACTTGGTCCGGCAGGTGATCAAACTCGTGTGCTATAACAGTACCACATGCACTGGTCACTGTGCACAGTGTCTAGATATGGTCATTTATAGTTTTATGCAAGATCCTGATTAAGAGAGGCATAAATGAGAGAAATAATTTAAACATGCATTTTTATCTAAATTGATTTTGAATGTAAATCTGTTGTGTATGCTGGAAATGAATTTCATCATGATTACAAGGATGTTTCATGTTTAATATTTATTGAAATTTTATAATGTGAACGCAAACTGAAATAGTCATATTTAATGGTAAGTTTGGCTGGCATTTTGTTTTCTACAGGATATCCTCTATCCTCTATCCACGGACTGTTGTCACTAATGACTCTATGTAGGTTTTCACAATGGTATAGTTTGCTTCTTGGTAAGTTGCTCACTGGTAAACTTATGTGAATATGGTGTGGATGTCGGATCAAGGTTGCGCTAGGGAGACGGTGGGAGTTCCGAATCTGCCGGTTGCCTCTATGTAGGTTCCGAGTTCAGCCTGTATGGTTTCCCTCCAACTGTCTATATGCTCATGTTCTTCTATTTCTAGTAGTGTATGGATATCCAGAGCTGGGATGGCGCATCGCTCTTGTAATGACTTGGCTAGAGCTTCTCTCTCATTGGTGTATTTGTTGCACTCTAGGAGGTAGTGTTCAGTTGTCTCTGGAGAGCCGCAGTACAGAGTGCAGAATCGGTCTGGCCAACTTTGTGTCGATAGGCGTTGAGTTGAGAATATCCAGTCTGTAGTTGTAGGATGTAGTTGGCGATCGTCTTGTTTGGCTGGTCTAGGCGTCTTTTGTGGTCTACTGTTGGGACAAACTCATAGTATTTCCTTCCTGTAGATGAGTTGTCCCACCTTAATTGCCACTTGGCTAAACAAGACTTGTGGCTTGCCTCCTTCACCTCCTGTATGGTAACAGTCCTGGTGTCCTCTGGCATGTTATGTGCTTCTCGGGCCCCTTCTTTTGCCAGTCCATCTGCCTGGTAGTTACCTTGGAGACCTGCATGGCCGGGGGTCCACTTCACTTCGACAGTGATGTCTCTGTTTTCGGCAAGGATTGCTAGGCACCCCTCTATGGTTGTTGCTTTTCCATCCCATTGATAGTATCCCTACAACTGATTGACTATCACTGTAGATATGTAAGGCTTTACCTGCTGCTGTTAATGCTTTCTGGATCATATGCTCAAGAACCATGAGTACCGCCACTAACTCTGCTAGTAGGATCGAGCCATGTCTCGTTACTGGACGTTTGAGTAGTACTGGGTCGCCTTCTGGGGGATATATTACCTGGATAGGTTGTGCATGAGCCGTCTGTGAAGGCAAATGTTGTGTCTTCAGGAGCTTCCATCATCAGGTCCATTATTGTCTCCCTGCCTAGGTTCTCCTGTTCTTTGGTTCTGTCCTTTGATGAGCCTAAACGACTCAAGTATTCTGGTCTTGTTCTTGATCTGTATAGGTCCCCAGCTTCTTCGTAGTCTAGTTCAGGTTCGATGAGCTTTGTGGAGACTCCGGTGACTTTCTCCACCTCCACCGCTTGGCTGTATGCCAGGGCCAATGGGCTGACGTGTTTTGGTGCGGTGTCGTCTTCCAATAGGCTGTTTAGTTTTTGCTTGAGAGGATGGCTTATATTCTTTGCCTGGATCTTGGCTAGCTCCCTTATAGATATTTCTTCTAGTCTCAGGTCTATCGGGAGGATTCCTGCGGCTCAATCCATGGCTTCTCTTCCAGCTGTCTGTGGTAACCCTAAACACAAAGCTAAACCTTTCCTTTGCACCGTATCGAGTGGTGTCTTGTCCTTGGCCCCTTGCCATACTAGTGCCCCATACTCTACAATGGATCTGACCATGGATCCATATAATTTCATCAGCTTTCTTGTGGATACTTTGGATGCAATGCCTTTTACTTCTCTAATTACACGCAAGGATCTATTAGCTTTCTGTTCAACTTGCTTGACGTGAGGTTCGAAAGTCATTTTCTCATCTAGGGTTATCCCGAGGATTTTTGGGCTGATGTTGTATTTCAGGGTTTTGTCATCGAAGTTAAACTCCTTCTTGTCTACTTTCTTGTTCAATGAAAAAACTGTGGCCTCTGTCTTTTGTAGGTTCATGTTCATTCTCCATGTGAAACACCACTGCATGACTGTCTTTACCTTTCGGCATACCTCTGTGATAGCATCTTCTGGTTTTTCGCATGTGGCCCATGTAGTTTCGTCATCGGCGAATTTGCAGTGCTGCTTCCCTGTATCCTTGAACATGTCTTCTATGTAGATGTTGAATAGGGTCGGTGCAATAACACTGCCTTGTGGTAGACCTATCTTGGATTGGAATGGTGGACTTTGGTGGTTGTCTATCATGCATGTAGCTGTTCTGTTGGACAGGAAGTCTTTAATCCAGTTCCAAATCCTTCCACGTACATCCATTTTAGCTAGTTTGAAGAACAGGCCTTCCCTCCAAACTGAATCAAATGCGCTGGATAGATCTATGAAGACTGCGGCTGTGCTATGTCCCTTGTTATATCCTTCTAACACCTCTTGTACTAGACGGCCGACAGCGTATGTTGTTGAGCGTTTTTTGCGGAAGCCTTCTTGTTCCTGGTCCAGGAGGTTCTTGCTTTCTATATGACCGTTCAGTCTCGCGGCTACTACTGATTCCATCAGTTTGCAGATGGTTTGTGTAAGGCTGATAGGTCGGTACGACGTCGCTGAGTAGTAGTCGGCTTTACCGGGTTTCCTCAGGAATTTGACCAGCGCTTCTTTCCAGGCTGATGGAATGTGTCCTTCTTTCCAGCAGAGATTGAACAGTAACGTTAAAGCCTTGATTAGGTTGTCTCCTGCATGGATGAACAACTCTGGTGGTAACCCGTCTGGTCCTGATGATTTGCCCTTTTTAGCTCACCTGGCACATAGTGCCAAGGTGAGCTTTAAGGATCGCTGGATGTCCGTCGTCTGTCCGTCCGAGCGCACGAAAGGTCCTTTGTTGGGTAGAGAGAACAATAGATTCCATTCATTCCGTGATTGCCCTATTGTTATTGTTGGGTATTTTAGTGTACTGTTGGGTATTTTTAAACAAAAAAAATACCCAACAAATGACCAACTGTGAGAACGTCCGTCCGTACGTCCGTCCGTCCGTCCGTACGTCCGTCCGTCCGTCCGTTCACAATTGTTCGTTAACACTCTAGCAGGTTCAAATCTCATTGGATCTTGATGAAACTTGGTCACAATGTTTGCCTCTAGGTCAAGTTCGAATGTGGGTCATGTCCGGTCAAAAACTAGGTCACTAGGTCAAATTATCGAAAAACCTTGTTAACACTCTAGAGGCTACAAATTTCATTGGATCTTCATGAAACTTCATCAATATGATTGCCGCAATGAAATCTAGGCCAAGTTTGAATGTGGGTCATGTCCGGTCAAAAACTAGGTCACTAGGTCAAATCTTCGAAAAACCTTGTTAACACTCTAGAGACTACAAATTTCATTGGATCTACATGAAACTTCATCAAAATGTTTGCCTTAATGAAATCTAGGTCAAGTTCGAATGTGGGTCATGTCCGGTCAAAAACTAGGTCACTAGGTCAAATTATTGAAAAACCTTGTTAACACTCTAGAGGCTACAAATTTCATTGGATCTTCATAAAACTTCATCAATATGTTTGCCTCAATGAAATCTAGGCCAAGTTCGAATGTGGGTCATGTTCGGTCAAAAACTAGGTCACTAGGTCAAATCTTCGAAAAACCTTGTTAACACTCTAGAGACTACAACTTTCATTGGATCTTCATGAAACTTCATCAATATGTTTGCCTTAATGAAATCTAGGTCAAGTTAAAATGTGGGTCATGTCTGGTCAAAAACTAGGTCACTAGGTGGAATCATAGAAAAACCTTATTAACACTCTAGAGACTACAAATTTCATTTGATCTTCATAAAACTTGATGAAAAGGTTTGCCTCAATGAAATATAGGTCAAGTTCAAATGTGGCTTATGTCTTGTCAAAAACTAGGTCATTAGGTCAAATCATCCAAAAACCTCGTTAACACTCTAAAGACTACAAAATTCATTGAATCTTCATGAAACTTGAACAAAATGTTTGTCTCATTGAAATCGAGGTTAAGTTAGAATGAGGGTCATGCCCGGTCAAAAACTAGGTCACACAGTGTACATGGTTACCAGGTGAGCGATTTAGGGCCATAGTGGCCCTTGTTCAGTCTGCTTATCGCTCCTTCTACTTCTCCTTCTCTGAAATCTTCATTTATTGGGTTTTCCTCTTCTTCCCCTTTGTTTCGTTCATTCAGTTCTATGTCTTCTACTTTCTCTTGTATAACTTTCTTCCATTTTCATTGAATGAGCTACCTGTCAGATGTTTCCCTTCAAAAAACCTTTCCTGTAGGATCTTGCACTTTGTTTCGGGATAGAATGCTGGGGGTGCTGGCAATTCTATTACGGGAGTACTGAGTTTGACAATGGCCTCTTTGTCAGTTTTTTGTATGCATCCCACATTTCTCGGGGGTTTTGTGCCTCAAAAACAATAAATTATACAAAAATAGTATAAATAAAACTGATTTTCTATAATTTTTATAAAGTGGGACGTTCCATCCAAATAATTGGGATGTTCCGTCTGGTACGTTGCAGTATTGGGACGTTGAGACCATAAACCATGGCTATCACCTTTAAAGTTCTCTTCTTGTATTGCTTAAATGCTGTCACAGTACAGCTTTCATTATACGGCATCCCTTTGACCCGCATTTTTTTACTTACATGTATTTTTATTTATTATGTAATATGCAAACCAAGTGACCTGCAAGCAACAACATAGCCTATCGATGCAAATATTTGTGGAATATTGGTTTATGCTTCAGAAATCATTGTATGTTAGGAAGTAAGTTAACCCTTTCCCCTATAGAAGCAACTTTTAGCGTATTTAGTTTATTCCTCCGCTGAAGAAAATAGTTCCAGTTTATACCCTCATGAACAGTTACCATTACAAATACTTTATATAGCCTATCAGATTTAATCTTACAGCAGCTGAAAGTAAAGCAGAATGTGCCTTAAGGCACATTCTGCTTTACTTTCAACCTGCTTTAAGTGGTCACCTGTCTTCAAATAGGGCAACAAAGTTGTTGTGAGCTTAAGCTTTGCATCCACAGGGTATGTTGTTGCTGGGTCACTCAGTTTTCACATTACACTAATATTATTAGTATTTGCTTTCAGAGGCATGTGGCAAAAACAGTTGTATGTTCGGCACCTACGTCGATTGGTTCACTGTATGTCCAGACATTACAGCAGCAAGTCAAGTTCGCCTCATGTTTGTGTTGTAGGGAGTGGACCTGCAGGATTCTACACAACACAGCAACTGCTCAAGGTATTCTGATTTTGGGATGTGCAATAATTAACCTATTACTCCATCAATCTGCCGTTTTCGCCTTTAATTTATCCATCCACTTAAGAAAATAGTTCCAGTCTGTACAGTCATGGATTTGCACCATTTAGGAGCTTTCTATTTTACTTAAGTCCTGCATTAAGCAGTCATTAGTGAATGAGCTGATGCATCTTAAAAAATAGCCATTTAGCACAAGTGTATAACTATATTTATTTTATACTACATTTTGTTAATTGTGTTTTTTCTCCTTTGCAGGGTCATCCAGACCTCCGTGTGGATTTGTATGAAAAGCTTCCGGTACCGTTTGGTTTGGTGAGGTATGGAGTGGCTCCAGATCATCCAGAGGTCAAGGTCAGATACAGTCAAACTTGTTTGACCCGTTACCCCTTAAATACGCCTTTTTACGTCATTAAGTGATTTCTCAACCGCAGAAAATAGCTTCAATTTATAGTCATAAATATGTACTAAAAGAAATAGCTTAAAGCAGACTGAAAGTAAAGTAGAATGCGCATAAGGCGCATTCTGCTTTACTTTCAACCTGCTTTAAGTGATCACCTATCTTCAAACTTAGAAAGAGTATATGGGGTAATGGGTTAAACCATAGCCTGTTTCTAGTTTTGAAGACAGGTGACCATCATGTACATGTACCATAAGAAATATTTTCTATATCTTAGTATTAAGTAGATGGCAGCTTAAAGCAGGCTGAAAATTAAGCAGAATGCACCTGAAGGCACATTCTGCTTTACCTCCATGTTTAAAATTCTTGTTGTCATGATAAGACTGAAATACATTTAATTACCCATAACAAGTCAACAAGACTTGGCATCTGATAAGAATCCAAAATGTTTGAAAGTTTTGCCATATATTGTACTGCCAAAAGGTTAAAGTCAGTCACTTCTTTTCAAACAATAACCCTTTATTCCATAGATACACATTTTTATGCCCCCAGAATCTACGATTCGGGGGCATATAGTTTGTTGGTTTGTCTGTCCGTGCAGCTAACTTAGAGTAAGGGGCCATTTTAGTTGACTGTGAACAAATATAGAGCTATTGGCAGTTAAAGGGCCATGGCCCCTTAACTGGTTCTAAAAATTGCAAAAATGGTATCAGGGGGCCTCAAGGGAGGTAAAAAAGAAGTTTTCAAATTAAGGCCCTTTACCACAAATGTCCATTATCTGTCCATATGTAGGGGGATGACTTTAAAGGGCCATTTTAGTTGCTCAGATAATATCAATGGGCCACTTGTGGCCCTTTAACTTGGACAATTGGCCCTTTAAATTTGGCCCCTTAGCAGGCTGGCCCTTAGACCTAAGTTAGTAAACCGTCCGTCCGTCCTACCGTCCATCCGTCCGTCCGCGCCACTAAAGTGGGTTAGAGGGCCAGATAACAGTAAACATAACAAAAGAAGACAATGGAGTTTATTCCGTAACAATACACTTAGGGGCCGTGGCCCGTTATTCGAACAAAAGAAAAGGCCCTCTAACCCAATTCGGTGGCACGTCCGTCCGTCCGTCCGTCCGTCTGTCTGTGCCAAAAACCTTAACCTTGGCTATAACTCTTGCAGTTTTGTACCTGGGCCTTTTATACTTGGCATGTGTCTTCCCTGTATCAAGACCTTTCCAACCATACAAAACTTTTTGACCTTGTGACCTTGACCTTGACATTTGACCTACTTTTGTAAAAATCTTTAAATGGCTATAACATTTGCACCAGTTGGCCCAGGGCTTTCATATTTTGTATGTATATTACTTGTGTCAAGACCTTTCCAACCATACCCACATCTTTGACCATGTGACCTTGACCTTGACCTTTGACCTATTTAATCAAACTTTAACCCAAAACCTTAACCTTGGCTATAACTTTTGCATTTTTGAACCTGGACCTTTTATACTTGGCATGTGTATTCCTCATGGCAAGACCTTTCCAACCATACAAAACTTTTTGACCTTGTGACCTTGACCTTGACATTTGACCTACTTTTGTAAAAATCTTTAAATGGCTATAACATTTGCACCAGTTGGCCCAGGGCTTTCATATTTTGTATGTATATTTCTAGTGTCAAGACCTTTCCAACCATACCAACATATTTCACCATGTGACCTTGACCTTTGACCTATTTAATCAAACTTTAACCAAAAACCTTTACCTTGGCTATAACTTTTGCAATTTTAAACCTGGGCCTTTTATACTTGGCATGTGTATTCCTCATCGCAAGACCTTTCCAACTACAAAACTTTTTGACCTTGTGACCTTGACATTTGACCTACTTTTGTAAAAATCTTGAAATGGCTATAACATTTGCACCAGTTGGTCCAGGGCTTTCATATTTCGTATGTATATTTCTTGTGTCAAGACCTTTCCAACCATACCACCATCTTTGACCATGTGACCTTGACCTTTGACCTATTTAATCAAACTTTAACCCAAAACCTTAACCTTGGCTATAACTTTTGCATTTTTGCACCTGGGCCTTTTATACTTGGCATGTGCTTTCCCTGTGGCAAGACCTAAACTTTTTGACCTTGTGACCTTGACATTTGACCTACTTTTGTTGAAATCTTTAAATGGCTATAACATTTGCACCAGTAGGCCTACGGCTTTCATATTTTGTTTATATATTTCTTGTGTTAAGACCTTTCCAACCATACCTACGTTTTTGCCCTTGTGACCTTGACCTTTGACCTTCTTTTGTATAAATCTTTATACGCCTATTACGTTTGAACCAGTAGGCCTAGAGCTTCCATACTTTGTATGTTTCTTGTGTTAAGACTTCTCCAACCATGCCGATGTTTCATTTACCCTATGACCATGACTTTTTACCTACTTTTGCAAATAAGCATTACATTACAGAACATGACGCTGGCTGGGGGCATTTGTGTTTCACAAACACATTGCTTTTCATCTGATCTTCACCAAACTTTCTGAAAATGTTTGTTGACATAAAATGGATACCAATTTGGATAACCAGCGGCGCCAATATATGCTAGGCCCTTTGGAGTAATGGCCCTTGAATTCCTCAAAATGGCATTCCACGACAGTTTCAGCTCTCTAACTCGTACATTCTACATTTGATAGTCTGGATTCCCCTCCCTGTATCATCGGGGGCATTCGTGTAACTGGGACACGCTCTTGTTATTACTTTAATTTATACCTCCACAGAAGAAAACAGTTTTAATTAGCCTAATACAGTAATGAATAATTATCATCAGAAATATTTTCTTTATTCTATCTTAAGGCTCATTCTGATTTACATATTAAACCTGCGTTAAGTGGTCACCTGTCTTCAAAATTAGAAACAGGCTATGGAGTAAACAGTATAATTATTTTCAGTGGAATTTGTCTTAACCCATTACCCCATAAATACACCTTTTAACGCCTCTAATTTATTCTTAATCAGAAGAAAATAAGTTCATTTTAGTAAGTAATGATTGTGCAACATACCGTAAGCAATATTTTCTATATTTTAGCAGATGGTAGCTTAAAGCAGGCTGAAAACAAAGCAAAATCTGCTTTACTTTCAACCTGCTTTAACTGGTGACAGGCTATGGGGCAATGGGTTAACAAGCCGACAAGTTTTTGCATTTGATAAGAATCCAAACTGTTTGAAAGTTTTGCCATATCTTGTAGACTTGTACTGTCAAAAGCTTAAATTCCGTCACTTTTTTTCAAACAATAACCTTTTTTTCTTCATAGATACACATTTTTATTACTTTAATTTGTACCTCAACAGAAGAAAACAGTTTTGATTTATACAGTAATGAATTAGAATCATAAGAAATATTTTCTATATTCTAGCAGATAGTAGAATGTGCCTGTCTTCAAAACCTAAAACAGGCTATGAGGTAAAGGGTTAAACGACCATTGAATAAAGAGGCATGGTAATTTTTAAAGATGGGTAAACCTTTGAAGCAAGATTAGGAGTCTTCTTCATCACTTTGTCCTGCATTTAGCTGATACATGTCATAGGGACTACAAATATACATCTTCCTTCCAGTTGTCTCATACTTAATTTTTTCTGTAAATATTTAACTCCATAATTCTTTTATTTCCAGAATGTGATAAATACTTTCACACAGACGGCGGGCAACAGTCGCTGTTCATTTGTGGGCAATGTCTCCGTGGGGCAAGACATAAGTGTCAACGAGCTTCTACAGCACTATACAGCTGTGGTGCTGGTAAGAGGATACAAGAGTCCGTCTTAAGACCCCAAAACTCCCCAAACCACCCCAAACCTGCCTAAACCACTTAATAAACAATCCAAACTACTTTCATTCCTTAATATCTAATCAAACAAAGCTTATATATTGCAAATTTAAGCTAAAATAATGAAGAAATGTTAAATTAAATTTAAATCTACTATCTTTTTTTTCATTTCAAGGGGAGCAACTCATACAAAATTTAAGATAGCTATACACAGTTACTTCTAGATAATTTACCCAGTATCCAATAGCCTGTTACTGGTTTTGAAGAGACAGGGTTCACTTAAAGCAGTGCTGAATTTAGAAAGTAAAGCAGAATGTGCCTTAAGGCGCATTCTGCATTACTTTCAGCCTGCTTAAGCTACCATCTGCTAGAATATGGAAAACTTGTTTTTGAAAGTGGTTTAGGGAGGTTTGGAGAGGTTTGAGGAGGTTTGGGGTCTTTAGACAAACCGAGGATACAATACCATGAACTCTTTCAACACTAAGTAACTCTTGTGAGTTGTAATATGTTCCCTTGTGGATCATTTTAGTTAGCAAAACATGAACCAGTCTATCTGAAATTCTGGGTAGTTAAATATATACTGGTATAATTTAGCAAACAATGTAGACCCAGTTGCTACAGGAGCCCTCTGACCTGGGTCTACACTGTTTGCAAATGTGATGAGTATGTTTTAAACAGGAAAGTCAACTCATTACTCCATATATACACAGTTTTACACCTTTAGTTTAACCCTCCTCTGAAGAAATAGGTTCCAATTTATTCAGTCATGAATATGTACCATAAAAAGTATTTTCTATATCCTAGCAGATGGTAGCATAAAGCTTGTTGAAAGTGAAGCAGAATGCACCTAAAGGCACATTCTGCTTTACTTCCATCCTGCTTTAGGTAGTCACCTGTCTTCAAAACTATTAAAGGGTTAACTCATTAATGCCTAGTATCACATATATACATCAATTACTAATTGTGTACCCTGTGAAGAGCACACTTATCCTATGCAAACAGTGTAGACCCAGATTGGAGGGCTTCTGAAGGAAATGTTTGTCATACCTTTAAGTATTTTGGGTGAAAAAAGCCTCTTAAATCGGTCAAAACTAGGCATAAAAAGCAAATTTATGCCTATAATGTATTCCTCCTCTGTAGAACCTCTTAAGTAGTCATGAATATGTATCATGAAAATTATTTCATATATCCTAACAAATGGTAGCTTAAAGCAGGCTGAAAGTAAAGCACAATGCCCCTAAAGGTCCATTATGCTTTATTTTCAGCCTGCTTTAACCCTTTCCCTTATAGGCTATGGGTTAAAGGGTTAAGTGGTACATGTAACCTGTCTTTAACATTAGAAACAGGCTAAAGAGTGATGGGTCAACCCATTATCCAATAGCCTGTTTCTAGTATTGAAGACAGATGACCACTTAAACCGGTTGATAGTAAGGCAGAATGCGCCTTAAGGCACATTCTGCTTTACTTTCAACCTGCTTTAAGCTACAATCTGCTAGAATATAGAAAATTTCTGATGGCTGTATAAAGTGAAACTATTTTCTTCAGTAGATGAATAAAATATAGGCATAAATAGGCATATTTATGGGTTAATGCAAGGTTGACTGTAGATATTAGGGCTGTGCAACGGCAGTTATTTCCTTTATGATTCATATCCAGAATTTTCAATTTAACAACGATACATATGATACGTATTGCCTGTGAGAATAAAAGGCTATATGTATTGCAATATTTAAGTTGTGATACAATATGTATCATGATACTGTCTTTTAAATACGAGGGTTGTTATTTGAGTTCGTAGACTTGTTTCACAAAGCTTTAGTTATCATACATGTAGCTGAAAAATAAAACGAGCACCATTGGAAACGTTGTTCTTTTTCTGATTGTAAGACATAATTTCACATCAGTACATAAAGCCATGGTAAAGTTATAGGGATTTAAAGAAAGGCACCTAAGTAGACCCGGGGCACGGTCGGGCAATAAAACGACGTCAAAATGACGTCAAGTAAAATAACAACACATTAGAGGTTTAATATTTTTCAAGGTAAGTTCCAGCGAGTTGGATACATTTCTCATGGTGCTTTATCTATGTGTCATATGTGTCTATATACACTGTTCGTGTTAGGTTGACCCAATATTCTTTGCGCTGCTCACTAATTCATTCGCTTAGTCCAATTAAATGAATGTTTGCCTTATAGTTCCAAAACGCCCGCTACGTTCGTTCTCTTTCATTGATATTCATCCCTGTTTAAAGCGTCCATGCTATTTCAAAACAAGAACCAGACAACAAGTTAATTTCATATTAGTTTTCCGAATCATATTCAAAGTCTCTGTAGGTGATTTCCCTAATTAAACACACACTTTTATCAACACTCTTGTTTCGACGTCACCCGTTAACGTCATTTTCGTTAAATAAAATGCTTACGGCGATAGGTTAAAGTCTTGTAGAAACTAGATGCAACTTGAATTGACTTGACTTAATCCTGAGTTTATTTTTCAACTGCTGCGGGTGTCCCAGAAACATTGTATTATTTTCAAATTTCAAGAGCATTACGTCATAACGTCGTATTTTTTACTAAATTTTAACGTCAAATGACACACTTATGGGAATTACTTTAAGTCGAAACAAAATATGAAAATGGCGTGCCCCGGAAATCGTTACATGCAATGCTATGGAGACAATTAACTACCACTTGCAAATAATTATTTTGTAAAATTAAAGTATCTACGGAACAAGAAGACGTTAAATATCAATAATATACCTTTAGACACCACATAATTGTTGACATAGAAAAATAAGAACAAAAGTCTACGAACTTAAATAAACCCAACAGTGGTTAGTTTGCAGCCACTCAGATTGTTTTAAATTAAATATGTACTGTATATATAAACAACTATACGTAATGTAAAAATTATGATGTTGGAATAGGTATGTTCTCTTAAAAAAGTATATAATTATACCGTCATATCAGTTACTTTAAAACGGATGTCTGCAAAACATTCAAATCCATTTTTCTCTCTTGTTACAAGGAAAACAGTTTTGATTCTAATTAGAAACTCTGTTATAAGTGTCATATTAGGTGTAAAACGTGATGCACAATATTTAACACTCATATCGATGCATCGCAGGGCTGATGAATGTATTGCAGCGCAATATATTGCAAGATTCATTTACAAGCTGATACAGACATCGGTGGCTAAGTACATCGCAATGCATCGATAAATCCTTACACCACTAGTACCGGAAGATATAGATATGTACATAGAGGATTTTACATGAGTGCTCATTATTTATCGTTTTTAACAAACAACATGATTTGATGAGAGTTTTATATCCATTTTAGTCAACAAGTTAATTTAAAATGATAAGTAATGAGCAAAAAAATAGATTTTACTTATCACATAAACATTTCTAAAACAAATTTAATTAGTAGTCCCTCTGCTATATATATATAATCTGCCAAAACATAACATTGTTTTCAGGTTGGACCGGAGTCCAAAAATAGATATTTCACTAGTGGAATACGATATTTACGGAATGGTTTTATGCCCCTCCCAGACGGCAGATTATGTGATAACTATGCTTACATTGTTATGTGATAACTATGCTAACATTGTTATGTGATAACTATGCTTACATTGTTATGTGATAACTATGCTTACATTGTAAGGTCTTTTCACCTTTCTGCTTTAGGCATATGGAGCTGATGATGACAGAATGCTTGGAATCCCCGGGGAGGTATTGAATCAGTCTTGATTTTCTAAAACATGGGAACGAGGGCTACCATTTCTCCGTATTTTTCCGAAATCTTCTGATTTTTATCCTAGTAGATGGTAGCTTAAAGCAGGTTGAAAGTAAAGCAGAATGTGCCTTAACCTGCTTTAACCCTTTACCTGATAGCTTATTTCTAGTATTGAAGAAAGGTGACCACTTATAGCAGGTTGAAAGTAAAGCAGAATGCGCATAAAGGCGCATTCTGCTTTACTTTCAGCCTGCTTTAAGCTACCATCTGCTAGAATATTGAAAATATTCCCTATAAAATATATTCATGACATATTGAATTGGAATTGTTTTCTTCGCCGGAGAAAAAAATCATATGCGCTAAAAGGCGCTTCTATGGGGGAAGGGTTAAAGTAAATGCACTTGAAAAATAGTAAATTTTGAAATCTTTGGATTTTTCAAAATCAACTTATGTCAGCTCTATGGAAGACAGACCTTTACAAATAGTTCAAATCCAGAAAGGACAATGGTTAAGTTGGAGTGTATTTCAGAAATTATACAAAGGAGTCAATTTAAGAGTTTTTGGAAATGCATTGTATCATTTAGAGCAAAGGACATTAATTTAATGTAATCTCATTTCATCTATTTAAATTATATTATAATTTCTAACAAATTGGCCATGTTCAATTTATAATGAAATTTTTTAGTCATAGAATCTAAACATTAAATACCCCTACCCCAAGTTCAATAGTTATTTGCCAACAGTTTGTATCCTGATCAGACACTGTGTGATGTGGTGTTCAGTCAGAATTAAATTGTTTGACACTCATAACCACTTTAGTCCATTTACCTAAAATTTAAATCTGAGAAATAAAAAGCTCTCTAACCCTTTACTCCGTAGACTGTTTATAGCATTGAAAATACAGTATAACCTCTGTCAATCGACACCTCTCTTGATCGGAAACCTCTGTTATCCGACTCTGCTGTTTGGTCACGGCAGTTTCCCTATATATTTTATGTAACCTAACTCTCTCTTGATCGGATCCTCTGTTAACCGTTATCCGACATACCTTGACGGACCAAAAAAGACAAATTAGAGGTTTTTCACACCCCGTTATCCGACGGTATGCTGACCATTGATCATTGACTGACTATACATGCGAAGGTGATAATGACACATATTGCTCGGATGGCCGTGTAAGACAACATGTATTGTTTAAACAATGAGTGAATAATGTGAGGGTTGATAAGATAACTTCAGCCAACACGTGTAAGCAACCCATTCAGGGTCGCAGTGCAGAAAAGTCTATAGTAATAATCGCAGGCGTAAAAATGTATGCTCAAGTTATATTGAGAGAAAATAAAAACATTCTCGCAATTTGAAGTTTTTGTTAGTTTCCCGCTAGTTGGACATAACGAGAGAAGAATGTACTTATTATATAAAATGTAAAAACAAATGTGCCTGTGTTTTAGTCCATCCCTTAATATCTACATGTATGCGTGTTTACTTCCTAATGTACAATGACAATACACGTTTGTGCCTACTGTAGAAAGAACAATGGAAAAACCGTGTAGATCCGGAGCAGGGGACTCCTATTTTAAACTGGAATAACCTGACAAGGATATACTGCAGTCATGCAAGCATATTTAATAAGTCAATCGGCATCGAGAAATTCGCCTCACAGCGACAATCTTTGGGTGTGTAAACTTGTGAACTTAGGCCTTATTCTGTTAACCGACAACCTCTCTTAACCGACTTACAAACATGGAACCATGGGGTGTCGGATAACAGAGGTTATACTGTAGTTGACCTCTTAAAGCAGATATAAAGTAATGCAGAGTGTGCCTCAACATTCTGCTTTACTTTCAGCCTACTTTAAGCTACTATGGTATCTGTTAGGATAAAGATAAATTTCTGATTATACATATTCAAATACTCATGTATGCAGTGGAATAAACACGTAAAAATGTGTATGTATGGAGTAAATGGTTAAAGCAGACAACACTATGGCAGTGAAGGAGTTGAAAGAGAAGAGTGGAAAAGCCAAGGGTGTTCGGCAATGATGATGTAGTATTGTCAACCATTTTGATTCAAATTATGATTGATTAAAGAAAAACTGGCAATAAAGTACATTTTTGTAAATGCTAGTAAAACAATTGGAAACAATAATTTTGCTGGTAGTAATACACAAAATATGTTTTTCAGTCGCAGCCCAATGTGATTTCAGCGAGGAATTTTGTTGGCTGGTACAATGGTCTTCCACAGGACAGAGATGTAGGTACAAAGTCATGTATATATACATTGGCAGGTAACCCTCCCCATAACATGCTTTAATTTAGTAGTAAAGACAGATGAATGCTTGAAGCAGGCTGAAAGGAAAGCAGAATGCTCCTGAAGGAACCTTCTGCTTTGCTTTCAGCCTGCTTCAAGCTATCATCTGCAAGGGTATAGAAACTACATTGTACTGCTTATGGTGCATATTCATGACTGTATAAAGTTGAACTATTTTCTTCAGTGGAAGATAAAAATAGGGACATAAAAAGGTGCATCTATTCTATTGCGTAATGGGTTAATTTTCTCGCCAGTCAGCATTTGTAAAACTGAGATCTTAAAATGCATTTGAATCTTAATGATGTACAAACATTGCAGAGAAAGCCCTACTAGCTAGGAGCTTTTGGAATTACTTAAATCCTGTGTTTATCCTCTCCTTCTTAGTAACATTTTTATCCCCTTGTTTCAGTTTTAAATATTCATATACTAGTAGTTAGTCAATATAATTATGGTTTATGGTTTAATCTGTCATGTGTTTATTTTCAGCTATGTGTAGATCTGGATACAGACACCGCTGTAGTTCTTGGACAGGGCAATGTGGCTTTAGATGTGGCTAGAATACTACTAACTCCCATTGACATATTGGCGGTATGCTATATTAACAGAATAAGAATCTTTTACATTTGCTTTAGCCATTTAAAAGAGTTTTGAAGACTTTATATTACTTTATATTATACACTCTCAAGCTATATCAGGTTAAAAAAATCAGCAATATTTTAGCAGAATAAACTATTTTTAGACTTTAACACCTTGCCCTATAATATTGCTTGTTTTCAAAACTAGATGACTACTGAATACATTCAATCCTAACAACAAGTTTACTTGTCATCTACAAACAGTGTACCTGTCAAAAGTACATTTGCCCTATGCAAACAGTATAGACCCTGATCATATGGCTCCTAGAAGAGCCACCTGATCATGGTCTGCACTGTTTTTCAATGAGAAATTGTATTGTAAAAACACCTTGAATAATCATAAATGGAATAAACATTATTAAAGACAGGAATTGTCACTTTGATGTTCCAGGGTTGAATGAGTTAAAGCAGGTTCAAAGAAAAGATCGATGCTCCTAAATTTTACTTTGAATCTGCTTTGAGTCACCATTTAGAAAGATACTTTTTTTTCATGTTCAGAACTTTCTGGGTGGGGATTACTTTCCTTAATGAGGGGTAAAATTTTAATGGTGTATGTATGGCGTATAACTTTAGGCTTCAAAGGACTACAGTAAATTTTATCACTGGGATGGAAATGGTAATGCTCATAGTCTTAAATATTTATACAGTATAACCTCTGTCGATCGACACCTCTCTTGGCCGGAAACCTCTGTTATCCGACCCTGGTGTTTGGTCCCGGCAGTTTCCCTATATATTTTATGTAACCTAACTCTCTCTTGATCGGATACCTCTGTTAACCGTTATCTGACATACCTTGACGGACCAAAAAAGGCAAATTGGAGGTTTTTCACACCCCGTTATCCGACGGTATGCTGACCTTTGATCATTGACCGACTATACATGCGCAGGTGATAATGACACATATTGCTCGAATGGCCGTATAAAACAAAATGTGTTGTTTAAACAATGAGTGAATAATGTGCGGGTTAATAAGATAACTTCAGCTAACACGTGTAAGCAACCCATTCAGGGTCGTAGTGCCGAAAAAACCAACTAATCCACCCTTTCCAACAATAGTTAACCATTCTTTCGTGTTTAAATCTGCCAATCGTCATCACCGTCAAGTTGTCAACATGAGAAGTACGAAATATATACGCATAGGCCGAGTCTATATCAATAATCGCAGGCGTAAAAATGTATGCTAAAAGTTATATTGAAGTTTTTGTTAATTTCCCGTAAGTTCGACATAACGAGAGAAGACTGTACTTGTATATAAAATGTAAATACGAATGTGCCGGTGTTTTAGTCGATCCCATGTCGATATGTACATGTATGCGTCATTACTTCCGATTGTACACTGACTATACACGTTTATGCCTACTGTAGAAATAACAATGGAAAAACCGTGTAGAGTCGGAGCAGGGAACTCCTATTTTAAATTGGAAGGATCTGACAAGGATATGCTGCAGTCATTCATATTTAATATGTCAATCGGCATCGAGAAATTCGCCTCGCAGCGAAAAATGGACTGAATCTTTGAGAGTGTAAACTTGTGAACTTAGGCCTAATTCCGTTAACCGACAACCTCTCTTAACCGACTTACAAACATGGAACCATAGGGTGTCGGATAACAGAGGTTATACTGTAAATGGACACAAGATTTTGTACACATGCAAATATCATTCAGTAACTGTTTATCAAATATCTTTAAGACAGGCTGCAGTTTGATGTAAAACAGATGTACCTAGTACACAAATGTACATGTAATGCAAAAATGGTTTTAACCCTTTTCTTCATAGCCTGTTTCTAGCTTTGAAGACAGGAGACCACTTAAAGCAGGTTGAAAGAAAAGCAGAATGTGTCTAAGGCACATTCTGCTTTACTTTCAACCTGCTTTAAGTTACCATCTGCTAGGATATATAGGAAATATATCTTACGTTGCAACTTGCACATTCATTATTGTATAAAATGAAACTATTTTCCTCAGTGGAGGAATTAATTAAATGTGTAAAAAGGCTTATCTATGGAGTAAAGGGTTAAGGAACATTCTGTATTACTGTTGTCCTGTATTTAGCAGCCAATGACCTTCATGCATCTTTATTTCATCTTTTGATATTCAACAGAAAACAGACATTACTGAATATTCCCTTGAGGCTCTGAGACACAGTCGTGTGAAACGAGTAGTCCTAGTTGGGCGTAGAGGTCCCCTGCAAGTGGCCTTTACCATTAAAGAACTGAGGGAGATGATTAAATTGCCGGGAACCAGACCAATATTACATGAGACAGATTACCAGGGGCTTGATGAAATTGTTAAAGGTTTGCTTGACCATGTCCTGGCTAGTTTGCCTCAAATGATATAGCGAAACCTGTACCTGTATTAACCCATTACCCCATACATGTAGCCTGATTCTATTCTTGAAAACAGGTGATCACTTAAAGCAGGTTGAAAGTAAAGCAGAATAAGCCTTAAGGCTCATTTTGCTTTATTTTCAGCCTGCTTTAAGCTACCATATACACATCACTAGGAGTTACCGACAGTGTCTACGGCAGGTTTCTGCTTAACCCATAACCCCATAAAGACACATTTTTACACCTTTAATTTATTTTTCTCTACTGAAGAAATAGTTCAAATTTATACTGTCACAAATAAAAATCATAAGAAATTATTTCTGTATTCTAGCAGTTAATAGTTTAAAGCAGGCTTAAAGTAAAGTAGAATGCAAATTGAGGCGCATTCCCCTTTACGTTCAATCTGCTTTTAGTGGTCATCTATCTTCAAAACTAGAATCAGGCTATGGGGTAATGGGTTAAATCAAGATGACAGTAAAGCAGAAGGTTCCTATAGGAGCTATCTGATTTACTTTCATCTTTGATGTAAACTGCCGCATATATTTGACATTATCAGAGTGTTCAATTTTTTGTGCTTTTGCAGAGGAAGGGGTAAAGGTGTCCTATTGGGTTTATGGGGAGGAAACGGTTAAATGTTACAGACAAGTACACTTGTGCCCAATTCTGGTACCAAAGTGCAGACCTAACTCAAATGCAGCTTTTCCGATCCAATGATTGATCTGTATTATCTCTGTAATATCCTGTATCTGATTTTCAATAGCATGGATCATATTGTAGAGGTTGTTTCATGCTAATAATATATATATATTTTTTTACAGACTTGCCTAGACCAAGAAAGCGGCTAACGGAACTCTTGTACAAGACTGCCCTGTCCCCTTCATCAACAGACCACAAATTCTGGGCCATGGCAGACAGAGAGTGGGAGCTCAGATTTAGGCTTAGTCCTCTAGAGGTCCTTAGCCAGGGGTCAAAGGTCTCAGGGGTCAGATTTGGGGTCAATAGACTTGAGGTATGTCATATTTGTAAAGTCAGTTACTGTTCCATGGCTTCAGTACCTGGGGCCCGTTTCATAAAACTTCATACTACAAAAGCGGTCGTAAGTCAAAAGCTTAAAATACATTTAATTTGTGATTTCTCTATCTATTCCTGTCTTGTGACATCTTTTTGGAATCGTCTTTTCAAGACGATTCCAAAGAGATGTCACAAGACAGGATTAGATGGAGAAATAAATAATGATTGAGACTTTTATAATCTGACTTACGACAACATTTGTCGTACAAAGTTTTATGAAACATGCCCCAGCTCTTCTTCATGTGGCAACAGTGACTTACGATCATTTCATATGGTTCGTTATCCTGTTACTCCATAGATTCACATTTTTATGCCCCTGAAGGGAGGTGTACAGTTTTTGCACTGTCCGTGTGTCCAGAGACAGTGTATAGCCAGAGATACACGACTCCAATGATTTATACATACGAGACCGTTGAGCGAGATTTCGCGAGAACAGTTCCTCGCGAGTTATATAAGCTTTAGCGACGATCGGGAAAAAAGTCGATATTTGGAATTACTTATCAGTTGCTTCATTAATAGGGTCTACAGTTATTTTACAATACAAACATTCCTTAAAGAAGCCTTTTTTTCGAGGTTTAACACAAAAGAATCATAAGAATAAAGTCCGAGCATCAATTAACCCCTCCGCGCATCGCACACACGTTAATTAGTGTTTGGAAAATGCCGATTGAATGAAAAGTGACGGCAGTTTGCACGAAGGTGTGAATGGACCCATGGGTAGCCTCATTAAATTTTAATTTATAGCAAAATGCGTGGACATATTGGCATGAAAATTTCGCCATAACTGTATCTTAATATGAGCTACATGGACAACCCATTCTTATTCATGTTTGAATGTTCAAGCTGATGTTTAAGCGTTTACGGCAAGACGATATTGCATCGATCTTCAATCGAAGCACCAGTGGGTCGCCTCATTAAAATTTAATTTATAGCATAATGTGGGACAAATTGACATGAAAATTTCGCCATAACTGTATCTTAATATGGGCTACATAGACAACCCATTCTTATTCATGTTTGAATGTTCAAACTGAATTTTAAGCGTTTACGACAAGACGATATTGCACCGATCTTCAATCGAAGCACCAGTGGGTGGCCTCAATAAAATTTAATTTATAGCAAAATGCGTGGACAGATTGACATGAAAATTTCGCCAAAACTGTATCTTAGTTTGAACTACATGGATAACCCATTCTTATTCGTGTTTGAATGTTCATACTGAAGTTTTAAGCGTTTACGGCAAGATGATATTGAATAGATCTTCATTTTTTTGGAACTTACCAGCAACGTATCTTCCGTTGAGCCAGGAATACACTTTCTCGGTTTAATCCACAACTCATATTTTGGTTTCACTCTATTAGAATCACAAAATATCGTATAAAAACGAAATAAAGTCAATATTTATAAGTCAACTGGTCAATATGTGTATTTTTTATGCCCCCGGCATCGACAGATGCGGGAGCATATAGTAATCGTCCTGTCCGTCCGTCCTTCCGTCCGTCCGTCCATAACCAGGTTAAGTAGATTTTACCGTTTCGTCTAGCATCAACACCGCTTACTCCAATGCTTGGATACTTATACAGTTGTTGCCTTGGACCATTCCCTATCCACCAATATCACCCAACCTTGATTTTGACCTTGACCTTGACCTAATTTGGACTTAGAATATTTTGAATGGGCTATTTCTTGGTTAACTAGATTTTACCGTTTCGTCTAGCATCAACACTACTTACTACAATGCTTCTATACTTATACAGTTATTGCCTTGGACCATTACCAACCCACCAGTAATACCCAAGCTCAATTTCACCTTGACCTAATTTGGACTTAGAAAAGATTCAGAATATATTGTCAAGGATGCCACCGGGAGCATAAGCGTTTATTGAACACGCAGTCTTGTTTTCCATTATTGCGACGCTGTCATTACCTGTGCTGGTCACGTGACCGCATCGGCATACGTCACTGCCTCTCAATGGACACCTGTTATATGGGGAAAGAAGGAAAATAAGGGAGCCGTGTATCTCTGGCTATTCACTGTCTCTGGTGTGTCTGTATCCGTGTGTCAGTGGGTATGTCTGTCCATGAATCTGCACTTTATAGTTACCATAAGATCTATTTTCTATATCCTAGCAGATGGAAGCTTGAAGCAGACTGAAGGTAAAACAGAAAGCTTTTGGAGCTTTTTGCATTACTTTTCTTCTGCATTAAACATTAAGCATGATAAACTTTCTCATTTGTCTTTGTTGAATTGCTTTGTACCTTTATCTACCTGCATTATTTTTATCTTAAGTTTCCTTGTAGATATTGTAATGACAAGTTTTGCAATCACTTTTATCCAAAGATTGTGTTAACCCTTTCCCCCCATAGAAGCGCCTTTTAGCGCATTGAATTTATTCATCCACTGAAGAAAATAGTTCCAATTTTTACAGCCATGAAAATGAATAATAAGAAATATTTTGTAAATCCAAGCAGATGATAGCTTAAAGCAGGCTGAAAGTAAAGCAGAATGCGCTTCAAGGCACATTCTGCTTTACTTTCAGCCTGCTTAATGTGGCCATCTTTTTTCAAAACTACATGTAGTAATAGGATATGGGGTAAAGGGTTAACCCATTTGTGTCTGGTGTTACATAAAAAAGGAAAATAGGCAACCAGTGTTGACTCTGATCAGATTATGCAGCATCTGATCAGTCTTCACTGTTTGCTATAAAACAAAACAAAAATGAAATTTTAGACCAGGCACCCCTTAGATAAAAAATGTACTAATCCAATGTGTAATAATGGAAGAATCTACTGAGTGCAAATGGGTTAATGTTTGTATGTGTTTCCAGGGTGACAGCCTTGCCTCACAGCAGGCTGTCCTAACTGATGAGACAGAGGACATATCATGTGGACTGGTTCTACGAAGTATTGGCTACAAGAGTGTATCCATAGACCAGTCTATTCCATTTAACACTGACAAGGGATTGATAAGAAACACTCAAGGAAGAGTGGATGGTGTAAAAGGTACATGTACTTGTAACATTTAAGCCCTTTCCTTCATACAAAATCTCAAGTGTTTAGGAAGGATGGCTGCTTAATCCTTTCCACTACAGCACCTTTTCAATAACCCATTAACCAATAGCTTGGCTCTGGTTTGGAAGACAAGTGACCACTTAACCCATTATCCCATAAAAACGCCTTTTTACCCCTTTAATTAATTCTTTTACTGAAGAAAATACATGTAGTTCCAATTTATACTGTCGCAAATAAAACTTACAAGAGGGCCCTGATATCGCTCACCTGTTGTACTGAAGCCTGATAGCTTTACCTTTCTGTTTCACTCGTTTTAATCTAAATCCATTCAAATTTGTAGCATAGCATGTAAACAATTTTGTAATACAATCTCATAATTCTAGTATAGTAGAGTACATCAGGGGCTGATAACTGGAGCCTAAACAATACTGAAATGAAGCCTTTTCTAGCATTTCAAAGTATATCAAGGGCAGATAACTATTGCCACAATTACTAGATTTCAACAATAATTGCACTGCTTCGAGAACTTATAGCTATATACTTTGTGTGCAAGTATAATCAAAATCCATTGTAAACTGTACATAGTTGCAAGAGTGTTTACACTGTTAGAAATGGCATTTTCAGCTATTCAAGGGAAGATAACTCTTGACCTATTGGTATGATTTCAACCATAATCACACTTATTCGAACTCTTATATGGTAATATACAATCTGAGGAAGTTTTAAAAAGACTGGATCAAAAGTGTGGGCGCTAGAGTGTAAAAAACGTTAAATAGGGTGTTTTCAGCAATTCAAAGGTAGATAACTCCTGACCTATTCATCCCAGTTCAACCAATCAAACTCATCTGAACTCTCATGGACATATACAATATGAGCAAGTTTTAGAAAGATTGGATAAATATTGTGGCCACTAGAGTGTAAACACCCTTAAATATGACATTTTCAGCAATTCAAAGGTAGATAACTCACGACCTATTTGTCTGCTTTTAACCATAATCAAACTCATCCGAACTCTTATGGTCATACACAATCTGAGCAAGTCTGAGAAAGATTGGATTCAAATAGTGACCTCTAGAGTGTAAACACTGTTAAATATAGCATTTTCAGCAATTCAAAGGTATATAACTCTTGATCCAACCATAATTAAACTCGTCCGAGCTCTTATGGTAATATACAATCTGGGCAAGTTTAAAAAAGATTGATTAAATATTGTGGCCTCTAGAGTGTAAACACAGTTAAATATGGCATTTTCAGCAATTCAAAGGTATATTATTACTGACCTATTGGTCAGATTACAACCATAATCAAACTCATCCGAACTCTTATAGAAATATACAATCTGAGCAAGTCTGAGAAAGATTGAATAAATAGTGTGGCCTCTAGAGTGTAAACACTGTTAAATATAGCATTTTCAGCAATTCAAAGGTAGATAACTCCTGACCTTTAAGACAGATTTCAACCATAATCAAACTCATTCGAACTCTTATGGTAATATACAATCTGAGCAAGTTTGAGAAAGATTGGATAAATATTGTGGCCTTTAGAGTGTAAACACTAAAATTGTTGACGACGAACGACGGACGACACACGACGGACGCCGTACATTCAAGGATTGCAAAAGCTCACCCTGAGCTAGCTCAGGTGAGCTAATAAGAAATATTTTCTATACTCTAGCAGATAATAGCTTAAAGCAGGCTGAAAGTAAAACAGAATGTGCATTAGGAGGCACGCAACGGTTTTTTATAGGGAAATGTTCGAATTGGCCCGGTCAAATTTCTTAATATAAGGCTATTGGTAAGTTTTAAAGTATTTTTGAAGATGAAAAAAATTATTTTAGGGGAGAATGCATTAATATTATCACTTTGTGGCATGATTTAAATAAAATGCGCACTAAGATGATGACTTTTTGTTGTCGGATGGGTATAAGATTGGGGCAGTCTGGAAATCAGTGGTTCGGGCTAAATAAATTGGGAATCAGCATCATTTTACTGGTGGGTGCAGAGTTGCTCTTATTTAGATATTTGATTGACTTTCTACTGTCAATTGCGTTGAATTTAAGAGCTTTAAAAACAAAATCAGAGCTCCAAATGGCTATCGATTGGAGCTCTGTAGATCCGGGGCTACAGATGGGTAGAGTTTTTCAAAAACTAAAATCTTTATTTCTGCATTAGGCCCTATGGCGTCGCTACTCATTGGAATCGTCTCTTTGAGACGATTCTAATGAGTGGTGGCGCCGTAGGGTTTGGTGCTGAAATGAGTGAGAAAATGTTGGATTTGTTAGGAAAACTCCCTCTTATCTGATGCTTTGAGGTCTATATAAATACAGATAATCTAGTCATTTTTTGTGTATTGAAAGTTAATCTATGTGTTGTACTTTGTATATAGTATTAATGTTATATATACAGGGCCCCAAATAACATGTCCTATTTAGTTAAAATTCATTTTGCATATGCTACATTTGCTATATGATAAAATTTCTACTATTTGAATTCATAAATTTGAAATAAAATTAAGAGAAAAAAAAATGAAAAAAAAATGAGTTCCATAAAATTTATTCTATTTATATATTTGGACTCATAAATTGTGAAATAAAATATAAAAAAAAAAAAGTTAAGTTCTAAAAAGTGTTGGAAGCGTTGGGGAGAATGTAGGCTTTGCTCTTCGGGAGCAAATGCTCCATGTTTCATAATGCTTCTTGAGGATCACAGTATGAGTCGGGATGAATTGTCTTTAGAACATAAAAAAACGTTTAGATTCTAGTTGGGGTCCAGTATAATATTATGTTTCTGTAATGTGTTTTTTTTTTGTAATAAGTTAGCCACGATTTGTTGATTTGGAGCGATTTCGGGTTTGTGCGACCGTCTAAGCGGATATTTTGTAAAGTAAGCAAGTTTTTTGTCCGATTCCGATACACAATTAGCTAAAAATAATACAAATATGTAACTACTTTATATGTAGTATTATGACGTCACCATTTCGTCAACAAAATTGTGATGACGTAAGTCACCCTACGTAACTTGGTGCCTAAATATACATATGCATGACGTCATCTCTTTTCCTTAACAACAGCTGAAATAGGAAATGTGTGTTACTATACGGCCGAAAAGTGGTGATGGTCGCGGAAGCCTGAGATCGCTCTAGTCACTCTAATTGCTCTACTGTTTGTTGTTATTATAATGCTCATGCCCTTATGGGCCAAGCTTTTGAATAAAATCTTAAAATCTTGAAATCTTGACACATGAAAATTGTGCGAAATCAACCAGGAATCGCTATTGTTTGGGCCAAAGATCCTAAAAGCAACAGGTTCAGTGAGTCTGAAAATACTTTCCACTAAGTGCCAACCCTAGGCGAACACTTTCGAATTTTTCGGAGAATATGTGGGTTTTGAGGCTTTTTTGTCATGGGTTTTCGCGACCATAACAAACTTTTAATTTGGCCACAGAGGAATCTGAACGTGTGCTTATGTGGATGGTTTATGCTGTTTTGTTATGCCTAGAGATGTATTTACTGATATAGGACTGAGTTTTGATTCTGGTTTGTGCGTGAAAGTCAGGAGGAGATAAATATAGATGTCAAGGAGACCACCGGTGCCGAGATTTCAGAAAAAAACGTTGTGTGCCTCCTTAAGGCACATTCTACTTTACTTTCAACCTGCTTTAAGAGGTATACTATCTTCAAAACTAGAAACAGGCTATGGGGTAATGGGTTAAAGCTACCATCTGCTAGGATATAGAAAATATTTTGTATGGTGCATGTTCATGACTGTATAAATTGAAACTATTTTTTCAGTGGACGAATAGATTAAAGGCATGTAAAGGCATATTTCTGGGTAATGTGTCAGAGGGATAATGGCTGCTTAATCCTTTCCACTATAGCATGTTTTCAATATTGCAAACAGATGGTTACTTAAGGCAGGCTGAAAGTAAAGCAGAAAGCCCCTTTTGTAGGCCTGGGTCTAATGGTACATGTGCAAAGATTTCTTAAGCATTTGATTGGTCAAAAGCTCAAATCTGACCAATGCATATGATCTCAGACTCAACTCAAACTCTCTATAACATTGGTGTCTGTACTGTAGGAAAAGGATGAGACCTGTTTATTTATGCTTTTTGGTGGATTACCGGAAAATAGCAGTGGATTATCACTTGGTAATCCACTGCAGTGGATTATCACCAATCGCCGTTTTCCCCGTAGGGCTCCCCAAAAATCGTAGTCAATCGTGTCTTATCGTTAAATTCCGGCAGTCTGATTTGTCGCGAACCACTCAACGGAAGAACATGAATCCAAAATCGGGAGTAACGACATAATTCGGATGACGTCAAATCAATAAATAAGTGACGTCATCTTACGGGAAACTGTTTCGTTAATGTGTTCGATGTAAACTTGGGGCTCAACACGGGGTAAATCATGTACTTTCGCTTTCACAATTGTCGAACAATTTCGTTTAAAAAGTGTCTTAAAAGCATAAATAAATAGAATAATTGTACTTTTTCAGTATAAGATCGAATTTAATCCATTTCGTGAACATCAGACTGTTATATTTTCACTTGTGGCTTCGCCACTCGTGAAAATATAACGTCTGATGTTCACTCAATGGATTAAATTTCTATCTTATACTGAAAAAAACAATTATCCTCTATATAATTTAGAGAGTGTGGTTCTCTTATGTAGTTCTGAACATCAGACTGTTATATTTTCACTTGTGGCTTCGCCACTCGTGAAAATATAACGTCTGATGTTCACTCAATGGATTAAATTTCTATCTTATACTGAAAAAAACAATTATCCTCTATATAATTTAGAGAGTGTGGTTCTCTTATGTAGTTCTGTATATTTCTTTCTGTAATTTCATGGGTAGGTTTGTACTGTAGTGGTTGGGTTGGGCGAGGCCCTGTTGGGGTTATATTGACAACTATGACAGATGGCTTTGAAGTTGGCAAGTGTGTTCTGAAAGATCTGGGTGATGACCAACTTGAAGTGAAATCCGGAAGTGACTTGGCTCTAAAGCTGCTTAAAGATAGAGGTATGCTCCTTTCCTGAACATTTGTAGGACATAACATTATTTCTTGATGCATGCATGTTAACCCTTAGCCCGCCAAATGAATTGTCGTCTGCTATATTTCTCGTCTGCTTCAAGTTTCAAAGTGCTTCAAAGTTGCTCAAAATTGCTGAAAATGTTGTCTGAGTGTCAAACAGCTTGGATCCGGATGAGACGCCGAGACTCCAAGCTGTTTGCATATGGAGCTATAGTCGTGAGTGGCAGGCTAAGGGTTAAAACTAGGATATTGACTTTTGTAGCTTTTCTAAGCAGGTCAGGAAGTCATATGGTTATTAAATACTGCTTTAAAAAGATGATGAATCTATAATGCTAAAACAAAGAAAGTGGAAACTTAAATTCAGATGATAGTAAAGCATTTTGGAAGATTTCTGCTACACCCTTTTCTTGCCTTAAATACAAAAAGTGTTCCGAGTTGCCATAATAGCAAGCGATTATAATTATGAATATACAGTAAAAATCAGAAAATAAGGGTTCGTTTTTCAGTGATTAGGCAGTTGACTGCTTTAAACAATATGAAACTAAAGCAGAAAGCTCTTTGTAAGAAACTTTCTGTTCTATTTTTATCTTGTTTTAAGCTGTCACCTTTCTATAATACCTTCAGTTAATCTACTTTTCAGTGATTGTAAAAGAGTATTTTTATGTTTAACTTTTTATATGATTTCCAATGTTTTAGGTGTCCAAGTCGTGTCATTCAGTGATTGGGAGAAAATAGACAAGGAGGAGGTTACCAAGGGAGACCCTATAGGAAAGCCTAGAGAAAAATTGGCAGATACAGCAGAGATGCTACAGATTACTACAAACTAAACATGCCATATACAGTCTTGTTACGATGACACAAATCCCTTGGAATGCTGACTTTCCCAGCGCTGCCATTTCTCCGGCTTTTCCCGAAATCTTCGGATTTTTATCCTAGCAAAAGGTAGCTTAAAGCAGGCTGAAAGTAAAGCAGAATGTGACTTAAGGCGCATTCTGCTTTACTTTCAACCTGCTTTAGGTAATTGTGCTTGAAAAATAATAAATTTGGAAATCTTTGGTCATTTGGCAGCCCTGCTTTCCAAATGAACTCTTCCATTTTCTAAATAATGACAAGTTTACATTGAATTTCACTCTTGAGAGGTTTGTCCAAAAAGATTAAAAAATTATGGCAAATGAGGCAGGCCCTGATAAGAGGGCTTGTGAAGGAGCCCTCTGATCTGGGTCGCACTGCTTGCAAATGATTCTTCCCACTGTGATTTTTTCCCCCTGGGAAAGAATTGGCAGGCCCATTTCTTCCCCTGGGGAAGATATGACGAAGTTAAAATAAGAATAAATGTTAATTATTGAAGATGTGTTCACAGTAAACTCATTTCCCAATAAATACGCCTTTTTAGCTCACCTGAGCCATGAGCTATTGGGATGGCCCTGTGTCCGTCATCGTCCGTCGTTAGTCGTCCGCCGTCGTTAACAATTGCTTTAAATGACATCTCCTCCTATACAGCTTGACAGAATTCAACCAAACTTTACAGAAATGTTCCTTGGGTCAAGCTCTTTCAAATTTGTTCAAAGAATAAAAAACAATGCAGAACTATGGTTGCCATGGCAACCAACGTGAAAAAATAAGGAAATCTTAAAAAATCTTCTTGTCATAAACTGCAAGGGCCAGAGCTTAGATATTTGGCACATAGCATCATCTACAGGTCCTCTATCAAGTTTGTTCAAATTATGCCCCTGGGGTCAAAATTGGCCCGCCCCGGGGGTCACAGATTTAAATAGAGTTATGTAGTGAAATTTTCAAACGTCTTCTTCTCTAAAACTAATGTGGCCAGAGCTTTGATATTTGGCATGGTGACACTTCTAGATGTCCTATACCAAATTTTTCAATTTGTTCTGGTCGGTTGCATAACTAGGTCACAGGAGCTAAAAAAAGATTTTTTTCGTTGAAAACTTAAAAAATCTTCTAGTCTGAAACTACAAGGGCCAGAGCTTAGATATATGGCACATAGCATCGCCTACAGGTCCTCTATCTAGTTTGTTCAAATTATGCCCCTGGGATCGAAATTGGCCCCGCCCTGGAGGTCTCAGTTTTACATTGAATTATATAGTGAAATTTTCAAACATCTTCTACTCTGAAACTAATGTGGCCAGAGCTTTGATATTTGGCATGGTGACACTTTTAGATGTCCTATACCAAAATTGTTCAAATGGTTCTGGTCGGTTGCATAACTAGGTCACAGGAGCTAAAAATAGATTTTTTTCAATGAAAACTTAAAAAATCTTCTTGTCTGAAACTACATGGGCCAGAGCTTAGATATTTGGCACATAGCATCGCCTACAGGTCCTCTATCAAGTTTGTTCAAATTATGCCCCTGGGGTCAAAATTGGCCCCGCCCCTGGGGTCACAGTTTTACATAGAGTTATATAGAGAAATTTTCAAACGTCTTCTTCTCTGACACTAATATGGCCAGAGCTTTTATATTCGGTATGGTGACACTTTTAAATAATTATACTTTACATAATTTGTTCAAATAGTTCCGGTCTGTTGCATATCTTTGTCAGTCCTGGACATAAATTATTTTCTCCATTTTTTCAGCTATTCTCAGGTGAGCGAAATATGCCCCATGGGGCTCTTGTTATGCCTTTATCTTATTCCTCCACTGGAGAAAATTGTTTCAATTTATGAAGAAATGAATATGAAGCATAATAAATATTTCTATATTATAGTAGATTGTAGCTTAAAGCAGGCTTAAAGTAAAGCAGAATGTGTCTTAAGCACATTCTGCTTTACTTTCGGTCCCCTGTTTTCAAAACTAGAAACAGTCTATGGAGTAACCGGTTTAACAGTCACAGAGTTTATCACTTGTATGTCGGTTTAGGACTTATTTCCTTTCCACAGCTGTTGACATAGATTGGAATATCCTCTGATGTCTTGGATATATTTGTTAATGTACCAATAAATGTGTTACCTCATTCACCCCTGAGACTTTTAATGGACAATTCCAGTTTCCAGTTAAGACTAGTTCATTTAAGACTATATAATATTCCCTTCTGCAATCAATTGCAAAATGACAAACAGTGCAGACCCTGATCAGAGGGCTTGGTTCTACCCTGTTAAGTTTGTATAGGACAAGTGTACTCTTTATAGATAAATTATTTGTAAAGGATGAGTATACTTGTCACTATGGTTCAATGAGTTAATCTATTTCCTCTACAGAAGTGGTTATAATGCCTATACCAGGATAAATGCACTTACCTGTAACATTACTATCACTGATAGTGTTGAATATAGATGGCAGCTTAAGGTGGTTTGACAGCGGGCGGCCCGCATCTCGAGTGCCGGAAATGCTGATGACTTTCACCTGATCTTTGCGACACGTGCTTATAGTAGAAACTTTACATAAAGAAAAGTTTGACCTGATTCAGTATCTTCTCTGTTAGCGCAGTTGGTACGGTGATTGACTAGCAAACCAAAGGTTATAGGATCGATTCCCACTGGCTTCAAAACTTTTTTTAAAATAAATTGTCCGATTTTATTGACTAGTCAATCCATAAAGCAGTGATCAAAGTACAGGCTATATTTAGTCACGTAATAATGAATAATATTTGATGCAAGTATAGTCACTAGACAACTAAACTTTGTGAGGATTTTTATAGCCTATATGACAGGTGGCAGCTTAACACAGGACAAAAGTAATGCTAAAAGATAGATCCTAAAGGAGCTTTTATGCATTACTTTTATTATGCATTAAGCAGTCATCTGCCTTTAAAGATCTACAGGCTACCGTATTCAATGGTCCCTTATTACAGGTTTGATTATGGTATTATTTAGAGCTGACGGCATTTATAGTTGAATAAATTTTTATCAAATCTTTCTCAAACTTGCTCAGATGGTATATTGCCATAAGAGTTCGGATGAGATCCATTATGGTTGATATCGGACAAATAGGTCAAGAGTTACATACCTTTGAATTGCTGAAAATGCCATATTTAACAGTGTTTTCACTCTAGAGGCCAAAATATTTATCATATCTTTCTAAATCTTGCTAAGATTGTATATGACCATAAGAGTTTGGATGAGTTCGATTATAGTTGAAATCGGACAAATAGATCAAGAGTTATCTACCTTTGAACTGCTGAAAATGCCATATTTAACTGTGTTTACACTCTAGAGGCCACAATTTGTATCCAATCTATCTCAAACTTGCTCAGATTGTATAGTACTATAAGAATTCAGATGAGTTTGATTATGGTTGAAATCAGACTAATAGGTCGAGAGTTATCTACCTTTGAATTGCTGAAAATGCCATATTTAATGGTGTTTACACTCTAGAGGCCACAAATTTTATTTAATCTTTCTCAAACTTGCTCAGATTGTATATTACCATAAGACTTCAGATGAGTTTGATTATGGTTGTAATCCGATGTATAGGTCAAGAGTTATCTACCTTTGAATTGCTGAAAATGATATATTAAACAGTGTTTACACTCTAGAGGCCACAATATTTATCCAAGCTTTCTCAAACTTGCCCAGATTGTATATGACCATAAGAGTTTGAAAAAGGGAGATTATGGTTGAAATCGAACCAGTAGATCAAGAGTTAACCACCTTTGAATTGCTGAAAATGCCATATTTTACAGCGTAAACACTCTTGCAAGTACAGTTTTCAATGGATTTTTAGCTCACCTGAGCTAGCTCAGGGTGAGCTTTTGCAATCCTTGAATGTCCGGCGTGCGTCGTCCGTTGTTAGTCGTTGGTCGTTCACAGACGACAATTTTAGTGTTTACACTCTAGAGGCCACAATATTTATCCAATCTTTCTCAAACTTGCTCAGATTGTATATTACCATAAGAGTTTGGATGAGTTTGATTATGATTGAAATCGGACTAATAGGTCAGGAGTTATCTACCTTTGAATTGCTGAAAATGCCATATTTAACAGTGTTTACACTCTAGAGGCCACAATATTTATTCAATCTTTCTCAGACTTGCTCAGATTGTATATTACTATAAGAGTTCGGATGAGTTTGATTGGTTGAAATCGGACTAATAGGTCAGGAGTAATATACCTTTGAATTGCTGAAAATGCCATATTTAACAGTGTTTACTCTCTAGAGGCCACACTATTTATCCAATCTTTTTCAAACTTGCTTAGATTGTATATGACCATAAGAGTTGGAATGAGTTCAATTATGGTTGAAATCGGACTAATAGGTCAGGAGTTATCTACCTTTGTATTGCTGATAATGCCATATTTAACAGTTTTTACATTTTGATGAAGTTTCATGAAGATCCAATGAAATTTGTAGCCTCTACAGTGTTAACAAGGTTTTTCGATAATTTGACCTAGTGACCTAGTTTTTGACCGGACATGACCCACATTCGAACTTGACCTAGATTTCATTGAGGCAAACATTTTGATGAAGTTTCATGAAGATCCAATGAAATTTGTAGTCTCTAGAGTGTTAACAAGGTTTTTCGAAGATTTGACCTAGTGACCTAGTTTTTGACCGGACATGACCCACATTCGAACTTGGCCTAGATTTCATTGAGGCAAACATTGTGACCAAGTTTCATCAAGATCCAATGAGATTTGAACCTGGTAGAGTGTTAACGAACAATTGTGGACGGACGGACAGACGACGGACGACGGACATCCAGCGATCCTAAAAGCTCACCTTGGCACTTCGTGCCAGGTGAGCTAAAAAACACCACTGTATGTTCTATATCAATTAAAATACAAAAAACGTAGGTAATTAAAAATATAGAGGAAAGGTTTGTCAAAATGTACTTACATTAGTTGCTGTTGTTTTAAAATACTTGATGTAAAAGTCTGCTTACATTTGTATGTGAAATGCCTGTGAAAATGTTAAGTATGTAAACAGAAAATATATATTTAAGAAACATTATGAATTGTTTTGTGATTATTATTAGTCAACATAGATAGTGTTGAGCATGACTAGAATGTTTTCATTTCTCTCTATCTCTGTATATCTATATCATTCTGTATGTTTGTATCTCTATCCTTGCCCTTGTCTCTCTGTCCATCTACGGTGTCCATCTATGTGTCTCTTTCTCTGGCTGTTCATTGGTTGGATGTTTGCAGGAATTAACCCTTTCTTTTATAGGCAGTAGTGCAGATCACCTGTATCAAACTAAGTTTACAGCAAGATGCTGCTTAACCCGTTACCCCATAAATATACACCCTTAATAATTATATTCCTCTACTGAAGAGAATAGGGCCAATTTATAAAGTAATGAATTTATATCATAGATATTTTATATTTCTAGCAGATGGTAGCTTAAAGAAGGCTGAAAGTAAAGCAGAATGTGTCTTAAGCCTATTCTGCTTTACTTTCAACCTGCTTAAAGTGGTAACATATCTTCAATACTAGAATACCAAATTTTGGGCCATTGTGTGGAGGAAATGGTTTATGGTACTGCACCAAGCCAGGTGAGCCTGTTTACCACAAGAACAGTCTATGTACAGGAAAGATACCTTTTGAGTTATACTCCTGACAAAATTAAGTATGAAAAACATCAAAGGGCAGTAACTTGTCAATTATGCAGGATTATGTGTTATGGTTCCTGTGCACTGCACTTCTCTCGCTGAGATGGTTCCTGTGCACTGCACTTCTCTCGCTGAGATCTAGCAGGTAGCCACCTATGAAGTTTAATGATGGCACAAGGGCTGCCTTAACTCTTTGAACCCTAGTCACGCATATATGCATTGTTTGCAAACAATGTACCTGTGGGGAGTACACTTGTCCTATGCAAACAGTGTAGACCCTGATCAGAGGGCTCCTTAAGGAGCCCTCTGATCAGGGTCAATACTGTTTTTCATTTTGATATATACTGTAAAGATCATTCTGTAAAACGTAAAAAATGGACTTGATTAAATTTGAAAATCGAATTGTCCATTTGAGGTTTAAGGGAGGAAAGGATTAAGTTGATCATAAAACATCTTAATATTTCCAAATTTTCTATTTTTCAAGCGCATTTACTTAAAGCAGGTTGAAAGTAAAGCAGAATGTGCCTTAGGGCATATTCTGCTTTACTTTCAGCCTGCTTTAAGCTACCATCTCGATCGCTTAGTGGAAAACTATCGTAACTCCATATTTTGAAATTTTACAGGAGAAGCAAAAAACTGTTTTAATAGTGATTTTTCCTCATCACAGACTGTTCCTTCACAGGATAAACTTGAAATGTGATCAGAATAACTGGATCAACCTCTGTTTGAACTAGTGTTTTATTAAAAAGCTTTTATAGCACATTTTTGAGATACGATAGTATTGCAATTACAGTTTGCTTCAAGATCTATTTTTTGTTAAGTGGAAAACTATCGTAACTTGAAGATACGATAGTTTTCCACTAAAACAGTAGCCAGTTTTCCAAGGAAAGTATAAGAAACATAATTGTATCTCAAAAACTTTACTCCATTACAAAGGCATTTCAAACAGCAAACAATCCCTATCAACACATTATGGTACTAATGCAATTCAGCTTAACCCATTTAATGCTGTGACACAAAATGGTGTCCGTGAAAACCTCGTATGCATCATATGAAATTGATGTCAATTTGTGGCATATTTTTCAAAAAAGTAAAGTGATAGAGACAAACAGACTGGAGGGAAGATCAGGACAAATCAGATATATGGGACCTGATCCTTGCTTCAGCTTGTTTGCAATTTTACAATAGAATTTCTTTATCATTATCCTGAATATAATGGGAAAAGAAAACAAGATTTGAAGTAAACAATAGTTACTGTAGAACCCTCTCTATAGTAACCACAAAGAGCAAAGATAGGTGGCAGTGTGTTTAATACAGCATGTTTGTATTGCAGAAAGAACTTTTTTTGCAATATAATTATGTTCTACCACTAGTAAAAAAGACAAGTAAAAGAGCATTTGAATGATAAGAAACTTATTGTGCCTTCAGAAGAAATAGTCTCACTATAAAGGGTGTCAGGGGCTGTGAGTCAGATGAGGCTTTATAAACCGAGGTCCGATGTATGAGTGCTTTACACTTGGCATCTAAAAGAGCCAGAGAACTCTTTCGATAATAAGAGTAGGGCATTGCGCCCGGGTTCTCTGTATCCGATCCTCTCTCTCTGGGGCGTTCAATTAGCCCATAGATATGGCAGAAACGGACTTTAACGAACAAAACAAACAAACACTATAAAGGGTTCAATCCATTTCTGCACATAGACTGTAATTCATGTTCTTTCACTAGGAAACCCAGACCAATTAATGAATTATTGTACAATGTATTGTACAGAAGCTGTTGACGTTTTGAAAACTTTTTATTCTGAGATAGTTAACTGTAAGTATAATCACAATCCGTTATTTGCAAAACACATCAGCTATTTTCCTGAATCATCAATAAATTAATGACAGCACACGTCACATTATCAAATTACGTTCGTAACAGTATAAGTATAATCACAATCAGAGATTTGCAAAACACATCAGCTATTTTCCTGAATCATCTAGAAACTAACGACAGCACACACATTATCAACTGCCGTTCGTAACCGTATAAGTATAATCACAATCAGAGATTTTCAAAACACATCAGCTATTTTCCTGAATCATCTAGAAATTAATGACAGCACACACATTATTAAATGCCGTTCGTAAACTTTTAAAAATTATAAATCACAATCAGAGATTTGCAAAACTGTAAGTATAATAACAAACTGAGATCTACAAAACACAGATTCTGCTATTTCCAAGTAGATCGAATAATAATTGGAGATTTTTTGAAAGTTTACCACATTTGGAAATTTAGTCACTTTCTAATTTATCAATTTAATCAAATACTATTCCCATTACCATGAAACACAAACAAGATGTGTTTGTGAATAACTATGCCCCCTGGTGTGACCATGACCTCTACATAACCTTGACCTTTATCTGACATATCACAGGGGCAATCAAGAACTTTTGCAGCTGAGTACAAATGCCAAATAAGAAGTCACTGTCACACATCTAGTTCAAAAGTTATGGCCAAGGTGAAAGCAGTGGACAGACAGACAAACAAACAGGCGAAAACAATATGCCCAGACTAAGTCGTGTTGGGTTATAAAAATTAGTGACAAAGAAACACAATTTGTGATTTTAGATAATTTAATAAATGTAACTTGCAATTGGGGTAAACTGTATTGATTAAAGAATTCACATATTTAACTGATAGATATTGGGGAAACTGATAAGCAATGGCAGGTTACTTTCACTGTTGATATAACCTGACATAACCCTTCTGATTATTATTAACTGTGTCCAGTGTTGTGTTAATCCATTTTGACACAAGTACATACAGATTTAGTTAGGTTTAGTTAATTTCAAAATTAAGTGTTGATAAAATAATTGTGAATGTGTTTATTTGTCTTTTTAACGTTGTAAGTACATTGTATATAATTTCATGTTATGTCTGTGACCGCGGCTTTTGAACGACAACTCTTGTGGGAAAAGAGCGCTTATGTCATAACTCTGGTATGATACTCATAATAGTACTAAATACTATCGCTTACCAACACATCTTTTTAAGTTCACCTTAAACACTGAGAAGGAGTTCTGAATTACCTTAAAAGTATGCCTTTAATTTATTTGCCACTGAAGAAAATAGTTTCACTTTCAGTCATGAATATGTAGCCGGGTTGAGTTCATTGGGAAATAATGGTAAATTCATGAAAGCCATCCGCTAGCTCAGTAGGGAGACCACTTAATCGTCCTGTTAGCAAGGGGTTCCAGGTGCGAGTCTCGGTCTGGCTGCATATTTTTCTTACCATCCCACAGTATAAAACCAGCAAGATTAACATGCAACTGGCATTGTGTACAAAATAATAATTAGACACTCCTAAATTGTTCTTAAGTGAGTGTTCTCACTATGTCACAAAAATGTACCGTAAAAAAATGTCCTATATCCTAGCAGATGGTAGCTTAAAACAGGTTGAAAGTAAAGTAGAATTCTGCATTACTTTCAAAATATTTTAAGCTTTCACCTGTCTTCAAAACAAGACACAGGCTATTCATTTGAGAAATTCTCACTAAGCATAGCAGAAAAATTCATTTTGGATATTTTAAGAATCCCAGGGCGGACATCAAATCTGGAGCGCTTACGTTACAGTCCAATACCATAACCTCTGCTAAAGAGTCTACTCGGTATCTCATGAGCCCGATATTGGATATATCATTTGCCGCGGCTATGCTATTTATAGTACACACAGAGAGGTCAGTGTGTGAGGAACCGCCCCCCCCCCCCCCCTCCTTTGCAATGTCACTTCAACATTTAAGCCATTTCTGCATGTTAGAAGCCATTTTGGCATTATAAAGTCCTTTCAAATCAAGCCTCTATCTGACAAGGAACTCTGGTAATGAAGTATAGCAGAAAAATCCATATTGGATATTATGAGAATCCCCAGGTGGGGATCAAACCTGGGGGGCTTGTGTGACAGTCCAGTATCATAACCCCTGAGCTGAAGAGTCTACTCACTAGCTCAGGAGCTTGATATTGGATATATCATTCGCTGCGGCTATGCTATTTATAGTACACACAGAGAGGTCAGTGTGTTGGCTATAACACTATGCTGTAATGCGTTAGGAGAATTGTTGTTGATGGCTAGCTCATAAGAAAATAATTATGTCCCTCCAAGCTCTAAATGATGCCATCCCATCCCATGTGGTGACTGTCAGCAGCAACTTATTGTGGTTGTGATGTTCACAGCATATTTTAGAATCTAGTTATTTTAGAGTTTTGTTGAGAGGTGAAGTATGCATACAGATGAAATTCCACTGTTTGAAAACAGGATCCCAGGTTCTTTTACTTGCACGGCATGTAGCACTGATACAGTCATGAGAACTAGGTTTATCCGATACAAACGCATATTGACTTGTTAACTTTGCTTGTAAACCCTTTAAATCATAACCTGTTTGTAGTTTTGAAGACGTGTGACCACATAAGGCAGGATAAAGCAGAGTGTGACAAAAGGCACACTCTGCTTAACTTTCAGCCAGCTTCAAGCTACCATCTGCTAAGATACAGAACATAGTTTTGGTGGTACATATTCATGACTGTATAAAATGGAACTATTTTCATCAGTAAGGAAATAATTTAAATGCCTGAGGACAGTTTTCTTCTATAGAAGACTGATTCAAAACCTTTTGGGTAGGCAAGACCAGCTATAGAGTCTTGTATGTCAAAATAGGCTATAGCTAGACTCTGTGATCAGAAACCTGTTTTGTTTTTTAAGTGTTTCTGAATTTTATCCTCAAGTTGCAGTTTACAGACTAAATATACATTCCTGTATGAAGGACATAAGCCACTCATATCTTTGAGAGATGACATCATAATTAACTCAAAATCTCAAAAACCTATTTATTTGACAACAATTTTATTCATAGTTTTAGCACTTAACAAAAATCTTTATCTTAGCAAGCTTATAGAAACTGAAAATATGATTTTCCCCCATTTTTATTTGTAATTGGGTAATATTTACATTCCCCCCTTTTTCCTTTCCATTGAAAAAAGGATGTTGTCATTCTCAGAGGAGGCAGCTAGGGCTTTTGGGTCTTTTCTAGGCAAATTAATTTCCAAACTTGTACAGCAGAGATTTGGCAAATTTGCTTGTATTTATGTAAAAAATGATCAATATTGTTATCTAAGATTAAAATGATGTAATATAAAACTGAATTCAAATAGGCATTTTTGTACCATTGTCAAGTTGATGATTTTTAATGTGTATACTGGAACTTATTTTGTTGCGATCCAATAGTAAACTGCTTCAATTATGCAGTTATGGCTTTTCCTTTCTGGGTGTATACTTTTTGTGTCATCTCCGTGACCTACATTAAGGATAAAATGTTTTAATGTTAGAAGGTATCACAAATGTGATTAACCATGAATCACTAGTACAATTCATGTATTTGCAGATCATTTTATGTCATTCATTTCTCATAAACACAAAAAAATCAGTTTGTTTGTTAATTATAGTCAGTGCAGAACTATTGTTTGTCCAGTTACAATAGTTTTCAACATAATTTTCCATAGACCAATCATATATATTTTACTGGAAAACTATTGTAACTTGAGATACAATAGTTTTCCAGTAAATGTTCCATAGAAAATGGATGCTTATCTTTCCTGGAAAACTATCGTAACTTGAGATACGATAGTTTTCCAGTAAATGTTCCATACTAAATTGATGCTTACTTTACTGGAAAACTGTTGTAACTTGAGTTACAATAGTTTTCCACTAATGAAAAAATAGAAACACATTAAAAAATTATTTGTAAAACTATCGTAAGTCAAGTTACGATAGTTTTACAATTATGAAATTATTCATATGAGTTACAATACTTTTGCAAATTATTTCAGAACTAATGCAGATATGAGGGCAATTTTTTGACAGAATGTGCATTTCAGTCTTCTGATTTGTTAAATCACAAAAAAACCTTTTCTGAAAAAAAGTGAGTTACGATAGTTTTCCGCTAAGCGATCGATCTGCTAGGATAAAAATCCGAAGATTTGGAAAAATCTGGAGAAATGGCAGCCCTTATGGTACCTTATACTCTGTGAGTTCATGTGATGCTCTGAATGGATCGGTTATGTGATGCTCTGGATGGATGAGTTGGGTTTTATGGCACTGCAACACAGAATAGGTGATATAGTGCTGAAGAATGATGAGATGATGTCGGGGAGTACATGCGATCAAAACTACCGACCTGCCTTCCTTTTAGTTCTTTGCAGAGGGGATAATCTCTGTCAAAAGAAAACAGAGATCGGCTATGACAATTAAGCCTCAGAACCACGACAAGGTAGGAAGGTCTCTGGGGAGTTATATGCCTTTGACAAAAAGAATGAAAGTCATCAAAGGGCAATAATTTTTCCATTATGCAGAATAGAGTTATGGTTCTTGTGCACTGCTCTTCTCCTCATTGATCAAGATCTAACCACCAATGAAGTTTCATGATGGTAGCTTTTGTACTTTGTGATTTGTACTCGGTACAAAAATTAAGTTTGAAAAATATGAAAGGGCAATACTTCGTCTATTTTGCAGAACAGAGTTGTGGTAGTTGTGCACTGCACTTCTCACTGAGATCAATCCACCTATGACGTTTTATGATGGTACCTAGCTCTTACTCATATGAGTTATGCTGATGACAAAAATTAAGCATGAAAAAAAAAGGGCAATAACTAATCCATTAAGAATAATAGAGTTATGGTTCTTGTGCACTGCACTTCTCACTCAGTTCACAGAGTATTACACAGTGCTGAGATCTATCCAGTGTCCACCAATGAAGTTTCATGATATTAGCACTAATACTTGTTACGTTGACTTATGCTGCTGACAAGAAAGTGTCACACTTGCCCTGATGCAGACAATTTAACGCCAACGACGACAAAATATCCCTAAGTGTCTTTTCATGCTACACAGGTGACACAAATAAAGGTAGGTCCAACTTAATGCACAGCTGCTGCAGTTTTCAATTTAGTCTAGTCCTTTTTATACGCCAGTGAAACCAGGTCGTATTATGGTATAACCTGCACTGTCCGTCAGTTAACTTTTCCTTTTAAAAAATTATTTTGCTCTCTCTAACATTCATTTCTTGACTAATGTTGAAATTTTGGAAATAAAATATGTTTAAACTATGTTTAAACTAAATTTCTTGACTAATTGTAATGAAACTTACCACTATAGCTCGAAGGAGTTCCCATTTCAGGTGTTTAAGACTAATTTGGCAGAGTTATGCCCCCTTTATTGTCAAATAAGGGCATTTTTGAAAAAAGACCAGACATTTATTGTTTTAACTCAATTCCCTTCAAACCTGATGTGGTGATTCAGGGAGTGAAGTGACTTTACACTATTACAGTTTTTTTCTGTGTCTCTGTATTTTTAGAGTTATGCCCCTTTACACATTTAAAAAAATAAATAAAAACGTTTCCTGAAAATAATTTCAGTTTCATTTGGCTTATTGTAATCAAATTTCATCTTTTGTTTTCTCAGTATAAATGAAAAATATGTTTTAATTTGGTTTTGGTCCGATGATTTTATTTGGAGTTATGTCCCTTTAATATTTAAAAAAAATCTTGGTTTAACACTACGGTTACCAGACGTTTCGCTACCCCGGACGTTTCGCTACAGTCGTTTCGCTACCCAACCTGAAGTCGTTTCGCTACCCCGGACGTTTCGCTACCTGTACGTTTCGCTACCCAATATTTAAAATAGGGGAAACTTAATGAATCTGTAGTAATTAAAACTCGGAGAATCAATTTAAACCATAAATAAAGAGAAAATAATATAATGTGATGATACTTTACTAAAATAAACTTGAATAAAAGGAGAAAAAGAGTTAAATTTCAAGTCAGAGTTAATAATTATTGTGTATGTTTATTTAACGCACGCGCAGGAAAATTAATGAATCTGTAAAGTAATTACAACTCGGAGAATCAATTTAAATCATAAATAAAGATAAATAAAACAATTTGATTATAATTTACCAAAATATACTTGAATAAAAGAAGAAAAAGAGTTAAATTTAAGAGTTAAAATTGTGTATGTTTATTTAATGCGCGCACGATGAAAAGGAATGACTACATTCCTAATTATTTCAACTTTAGAATTTACATGAAATTTTACTTTAAGGAATGAATTAACCCCCTCCCCCTTGAATAAAATGTGTTTGAATGTCATCATTGTGTAACTCGGCATCTGATCAGGTTACAAACTGTTCAACAACCCCTTCGCTACCTTAGATCGGGTAGAAAGTGGTTTTTTTGCAAATTGTTTGCATCCTGATCAGACTCTCCTGCAGTGTCACATGCAGGCACGTGCCGAAACAATCACTGGCGCCACACTTTGCACATGCGCATATGGTAGATAATGGTGTTAATATATACCTTTTGTGTATCCAATATCGCTAAATACATTTACTTGCATCAAACATAAGAAGCCAACAATAACACATTAGATATATATTATATCAAATATACATATTATCCCGTGTAACCTCACTGTATAAATGTTTTAGCACTGCACGTATATGATATTTAACCACTTCACTGCGTTAGGTACCCCAGATGAAATAGAAGTTACAGGCAGCCTGGATAATACCTGGGCACCGAGAAAATCAGCGTCTGATCAGGATCCTAACTGTTTGGATGTTCGAAATTCATATCAATTTTACATGGAAAACAGTGCAGACCATGATGAGACACCGTGTAACGTGACGTCTTACCATGGAGGGTCTACACTGTTTGACATTGTCCACTTTAGTAGACACTAGTGTTGAATGGGTTAACACACGTACAATTATTAATTTTAAAAGCCATTCTCATATTTAAATCTTGCTTGATTCATATGTTAACATCTTTTTAATAGAATTAATACATACTTACTTCACGACTGTTAGGCTTAATTTGCAGACAGATTAGATCCAGACCAGCGACCGAGGAACTCGGCGTCTAACATGGATCCAATCGATTTGCTACGTATTCTATCTTTCATACCACATTCATTTCAAGCTCTATACCCTGCTGCAGTGCATTCTAAGGGTCAACTCGCATAAGTTGTATGCGTAACGACTGTTCACATATTTCGCCGTAAAAAGTTTTTTCTTCTGATAACTATAATTAATTTCTAATAGCCATTTAAGATCCCAACGAGAGGTCCCGTAACAAGGCGTCTCATCTGGATCCAATCCATTTGTAGAGTTATGAGCCTAAGGTAGAAATTACGCTAGCAAAGTTTTATATTTATACATAAAATATAGAAGCATCTATTTGTCTAACTTACACGAGTTTTGTCAATAAATCGATCATTTTTTTCAATTATTCATTAAAAAATAAGTGTGTAATACACATTTTAGGTCAATAATATATCGCCATATCTTATTTAACCAAAAAAATAGGTTAATATCATTTTCAAAAATTGGGTAGCGAAACGACTTATCGGTAGGTGGCGAAACGACTAGCAAAACGTCCGGGGTAGCGAAACGTCCCGGGTAGCGAAAGGCTGTGTAGCGAAACGTCCGTAAACCAACACTACAACTTCAGTTCTCTTTGAGCTCGCCTGTACGAAGTACATGACGAGCTATTGCAATACCCCCGGTGTAGTCGTCATCGTCGTTGTCGTCGTCGTTGTCGTCGTTGTCGTTGTCGTCGGCGTCGGCGTGAACGGCGTAAACAATTTTAAGAAAATGTCTATAACTTCTATGTCCCTTGAGGTATTGCTTTCATAGTTGGTATGTGTGTGTATATGGACAAGACCTTTCCATGCACAGAAAAATTTGGACCCCTGTGACCTTGACCTGAAACTTAGGGCCCGCGTTTAGGTTTCGAAATCTGTGTTTAGGTTTCGAAAAATGCCTATAACTCTATGTCCCTGAGGTATTGCTTTCATAGTTGGTATGTGTGTGTATATGGACAAGACCTTTCCATGCACAGAAAAATTTGGACCCCTGTGACCTTGACCTGAAACTTAGGGCCCGCGTTTAGGTTTCGAAATCTGTGTTTAGGTTTCGAAAAATGCCTATAACTCTATGTCCCTGAGGTATTGCTTTCATAGTTGGTATGTGTGTGTATATGGACAAGACCTTTCCATGCACAGAAAAATTTGGACCCCTGTGACCTTGACCTTGAACTAAGGGCCCGCGTTTAGGTTTCGAAATCTGTGTTTAGGTTTCGAAAAATGCCTATAACTTCTATGTCCCTTGAGGTATTGCTTTCATAGTTGGTATGTGTGTGTATATGGACAAGACCTTTCCATGCACAGAAACATTGGGACCCCTGTGACCTTGACCTTGAACTAAGGGCCCGCGTTTAGGTTTCGAAATCTGTGTTTAGGTTTCGAAAAATGCCTATAACTTCTATGTCCCTTGAGGTATTGATTTCATAGTTGGTATGTGTGTGTATATGGACAAGACCTTTCCATGCTCAGAAAAATTTGGACCCCTGTGACTGTGACCTTGAACTAAGGGCCCGCGTTTAGGTTTCGAAATCTGTGTTTAGGTTTCGAAAAATGCCTATAACTTCTATGTCCCTTGAGGTATTGATTTCATAGTTGGTATGTGTGTGTATATGGACAAGACCTTTCCATGCACAGAAAAATTTGGACCCCTGTGACCTTGACCTTGAACTAAGGGCCCGCGTTTAGGTTTCGAAATCTGTGTTTAGGTTTCGAAAAATGCCTATAACTTCTATGTCCCTTGAGGTATTGCTTTCATAGTTGGTATGTGTGTGTATATGGACAAGACCTTTCCATGCACAGAAACATTGGGACCCCTGTGACCTTGACCTTGAACTAAGGGCCCGCGTTTAGGTTTCGAAATCTGTGTTTAGGTTTCGAAAAATGCCTATAACTTCTATGTCCCTTGAGGTATTGCTTTCATAGTTGGTATGTGTGTGTATATGGACAAGACCTTTCCATGCACAGAAACATTGGGACCCCTGTGACCTTGACCTTGAACTTAGGGCCCGTGTTTAGGTTTCGAAATCTGTGTTTAGGTTTCGAAAAATGCCTATTACTTCTATGTCCCTTGAGGTATTGCTTTCATAGTTGGTATGTGTGTGTATATGGACAAGACCTTTCCATGCACATAAAAAGTTGGACCCCTGTGACCTTGACCTTGAACTAAGGGCCAGCATTTAGGTTTCGAAATCTGTGTTTAGGTTGCGAAAAATGCCTATAACTTCTATGTCCCTTGAGGTATTGCTTTCATAGTTGGTATGTGTGTGTATATGGACAAGACCTTTCCATGCACAGAAAAATTGGGACCCCTGTGACCTTGACCTTGAACTTAGGGCCAGCGTTTAGGTTTCGAAATCTGTGTTTAGGTTTCCAAAAATGCCTATAACTTCTATGTCCCTTGAGGTATTGCTTTCATAGTTGGTATGTGTGTGTATATGGACAAGACCTTTCAATGCACAGAAAAATTTGGACCCCTGTGACTGTGACCTTGAACTTAGGGCCCGCGTTTAGGTTTCGAAATCTGTGTTTAGGTTTCGAAAAATGCCTATAACTTCTATGTCCCTTGAGGTATTGCTTTCATAGTTGGTATGTGTGTGTATATGGACAAGACCTTTCCATGCACATAAAAAGTTGGACCCCTGTGACCTTGACCTTGAACTTAGGGCCCGCGTTTAGGTTTCGAAATCTGTGTTTAGGTTTCGAAAAATGCCTATAACTTTTATGTCCCTTGAGGTATTGATTTCATAGTTGGTATGTGTGTGTATATGGACAAGACCTTTCTATGCACAGAAAATTCGGACACCTGTGACCTTGAGCTTAGGGCCCGCGTTTAGGTTTCGAAATCTGTGATTAGGTTTCGAAAAATGCATATAACTTCTATGTTCCTTGAGGTATTGCTTTCATAGTTGGTATGTGTGTGTATATGGACAAGACCTTTATATGCACAGAAACGTTTGGACCCCTGTGACCTTGACCTTGAACTTAGGGCCCGCGTTTAGGTTTCGAAATCTGTGTTTAGGTTTCGAAAAATGCCTATAACTTCTATGTCCCTTGAGGTATTGCTTTCATAGTTGGTATGTGTGTGTATATGGACAAGACCTTTCCATGCACAGAAAAATTTGGACCCCTGTGACCTTGACCTTGAATTTAGGGCCCGCGTTTAGGTTTCGAAATCTGTGTTTAGGTTTCGAAAAATGCCTATAACTTCTATGTCCCTTGAGGTATTGCTTTCATAGTTGGTATGTGTGTGTATATGGACAAGACCTTTCCATGCACAGAAACATTTGGACCCCTGTGACCTTGACCTTGAACTTAGGGCCCGTGTTTAGGTTTCGAAATCTGTGTTTAGGTTTCGAAAAATGCCTATAACTTCTATGTCCCTTGAGGTATTGCTTTCATAGTTGGTATGTGTGTGTATATGGACAAGACCTTTCCATGCACAGAAAAATTGGGACCCCTGTGACCTTGACCTTGAACTTAGGGCCAGCGTTTAGGTTTCGAAATCTGTGTTTAGGTTTCGAAAAATGCCTATAACTTCTATGTCCCTTGAGGTATTGCTTTCATAGTTGGTATGTGTGTGTATATGGACAAGACCTTTCCATGCACAGAAAAATTTGGACCCCTGTGACTGTGACCTTGAACTTAGGGCCCGCGTTTAGGTTTCGAAATCTGTGTTTAGGTTTCGAAAAATGCCTATAACTTCTATGTCCCTTGAGGTATTGCTTTCATAGTTGGTATGTGTGTGTATATGGACAAGACCTTTCCATGCACATAAAAAGTTGGACCCCTGTGACCTTGACCTTGAACTTAGGGCCCGCGTTTAGGTTTCGAAATCTGTGTTTAGGTTTCGAAAAATGCCTATAACTTTTATGTCCCTTGAGGTATTGAATTCATAGTTGGTATGTGTGTGTATATGGACAAGACCTTTCTATGCACAGAAAAATTCGGACACCTGTGACCTTGAGCTTAGGGCCCGCGTTTAGGTTTCGAAATCTGTGATTAGGTTTCGAAAAATGCATATAACTTCTATGTTCCTTGAGGTATTGCTTTCATAGTTGGTATGTGTGTGTATATGGACAAGACCTTTCCATGCACAGAAACATTGGGACCCCTGTGACCTTGACCTTGAATTTAGGGCCCGCGTTTAGGTTTCGAAATCTGTGTTTAGGTTTCGAAAAATGCCTATAACTTCTATGTCCCTTGAGGTATTGCTTTCATAGTTGGTATGTGTGTGAATATGGACAAGACCTTTCCATGCACAGAAACATTTGGACCCCTGTGACCTTGACCTTGAACTTAGGGCCCGCGTTTAGGTTTCGAAATCTGTGTTTAGGTTTCGAAAAATGCCTATAACTTCTATGTCCCTTGAGGTATTGCTTTCATAGTTGGTATGTGTGTGTATATGGACAAGACCTTTCAATGCACAGAAACGTTTGGACCCCTGTGACCTTGACCTTGAACTTAGGGCCCGCGTTTAGGTTTCGAAATCTGTGTTTAGGTTTCGAAAAATGCCTATAACTTCTATGTCCCTTGAGGTATTGCTTTCATAGTTGGTATGTGTGTGTATATGGACAAGACCTTTCCATGCACAGAAAAATTTGGACCCCTGTGACCTTGACCTTGAATTTAGGGCCCGCGTTTAGGTTTCGAAATCTGTGTTTAGGTTTCGAAAAATGCCTATAACTTCTATGTCCCTTGAGGTATTGCTTTCATAGTTGGTATGTGTGTGAATATGGATAAGACCTTTCCATGCACAGAAACATTTGGACCCCTGTGACCTTGACCTTGAACTTAGGGCCCGCATTTAGGTTTCGAAATCTTTGTTTAGGTTTCGGAAAATGCCTATAACTTCTATGTCCCTTGAGGTATTGCTTTCATAGTTGGTATGTGTGTGTATATGGACAAGACCTTTCAATGCACAGAAAAATTTGGACCCCTGTGACCTTGACCTTGAACTTAGTGCCCGCGTTTAGGTTTCGAAATCTGTGTTTAGGTTTCGAAAAATGCCTATAACTTCTATGTCCCTTGAGGGTTGCTTTCATAGTTGGTATGTTTGTGTATGTGTATATGGACAAGACCTTTCCATGCACAGAAAAATTTGGACCCCTGTGACCTTGACCTTGAACTTATATCCAGGGTTAAGGTTTCGAAATCTGTGTTTAGATTTTAAAAAATGCTTATATTTCCTATGTCCCCTGAGGTGTAACCTCATACATGTATTTGATTTTCATGTGTATATGGAGAAGACCTTTCCATGCAGGCAAAAAGGTTGAACTCGGTGACCTTGAGTGTGCTTTTAAGTTTCTAAATGTGCCGATGGCGAGCTTTGTTGTCTCTCTGACAACTCTTGTTACCTATTGTAACCAAATTTCCTATGTAGCATACTTATTATATAGGGAAGTATCTTAGAGATTTTGGTTTCTGTTTCCCTTTATGCCCCTTTTTTACATTACTTAGAATTAAAATTTATGCTCAAACTGGTTTTCGGATGATTATACTTATGTTTGCCTTATTGAAACCAAATTTCAAACTTAGTTTTATCATCATACAGAAAAGACACATATTGATTTTGACTCTGGTCTGATAATTTTTATTTTAGTGGAGTTCTTCATCTTTTTTCTTTTTTTTCTTTTTTCTTTTTTTTTTACAGAAATTTCATATTTCCATTTCTGTAATTCTTAAACTAAACAAGAATAATTGCGATTTTAATGTGTCAATCCTTACAAACGATTCTTATTTTCTTAAATTGTTATAGATCTAAATTCGTCTCATTTGGGTCGAAGTTTTATAGACCGAAATGGTATAAGGACGCTAATCGTTAAGGTACGAACTGCTTATGGTGCGAAACGGTAAATTTTTCATCATTTTTCGAGCGTCCAACAGACTTCGATTTTATTGTTTAGATTTATAGAAGAAACTCGAACCTTTTACACGATTTTTAAGATTGATTGACATAAAATGGGTGATGTAGAATTAAAAGACCAGGGCAACAAACTGTTCACAGCCCGAAGATACAATGATGCCATTGGTTGTTATTCAAAGGCCATTGTGAGTACAGTATTTCTCTAATCTATCATAAATCTCAGAAAATAATGGTCTTCTGTTTTAAGTTCTGACAAGTTCTAGTAATAGACGAACTGTAGGAATTGTTCAATTGAAATATTTAAGAACAATTTTGACAGAGAGAGCTCCAGATAAGGCAGGTACAGGTATAGCTGCAGTACTGTACCTCTAACTCTAGACCAAGGTATCCGCAATACAGTTACGATATCGCAACTAGTACAGGTACAAAGACTAACTGTATTTAAAATGTTATGTTTTACTTCCTTTCTTATTATCCTGGTTCACCCAATTACCGGTGATCTAAGGATTCGTCTGACTACAGTAAAACTTTTTTATAACGAACTCTGATACAGCGAATTTCGGCTTATAGCGAATTTTTTTTCGTTCCCCGGGCGAGCTCTGCATTAATTCTATGTTGACTAACATGTTTAGTACGAATTCGGTTATAGCGAATTCTCGTTTATGGCGAACTGATTTTCAAGTACCTTTATTCACAAAACAGTGTAAAATACCTTCGTTAAAGCGAAGTCTCATCTTGCTTCAGTCTTCAGTCACCTATGTAATTTTCGCGATAAACACCGTGACGCATAGGTGTTAAAACACACAATAAGATCTGGATGACTTGTGAATTGATCCGTAATTACGATACGGTATAATTACCGTATAATCTAAATGCTTTGTTAACTCCATTAGTCCTGGAAGCATAATGTGCGCTTCACTGTACGTGTTGTCACTATGCAGTTCTCGTGTAGACGAAAAAGATGAAGTAATCCTATTGTCGTTTCATTTACATATGACTGATTATTTCGACTTGTTTGATTGGATGTTTAAAAAAATAAATAAAAACACGATAACTCTCAGCCGGTGAAGCAGAAGATTTAACTAAATGGAATCTCAATGATTTAAAAATGAGAGGTCGGTAATATTATCACGGAATATTAAATCCTTGATATTTATAACAACTCAAGTAAAATGAGCATATGACGGCTCGCGTGTTAATCAAACTGTACACACTAGTGTATTTACGTGTTTGGTATCATGGAAGTTTAAGAGAATACACGGCATATGCGCTAACAAATAGCGTTATCACTGCATATTTTTCTTTTCCATTTTTTCGCTTGAAGATGTGACATAGATCGTGAATTGCATTCCAAGATTAAATGGTAGTCAAGGTAAATAATAACCAGTGTATGAATATAGAATGTGACCGCGTACATGTATTATGGCGACGGATTTCAATATGGCACTGAATATAAAGTTCAGTCGTAAACCAGGATGATAACTCAGGGTCTTCCCCAGAAAAATTGGAAGGCGCTGGGGCAGGGGGAGGGTGCGGGAGGGGGTGTTACCCCCTTCCGTATGTCGATTTTTTTTAAAGTTTCAATGTATAAATGGTGTTCCCTGAGCCACTTTAAGCATTATTTCAATGGTGTCCTAAAGATAAACAGCATACTAAAACCTTTGTTTTTATTAATCAATTTAAATTTCTTTATGACAAGAACTTGCTAGAATCTATATCAAAACGGTAGAAACAAGGAGTACAGAATTACTGATATGTTATTTTGTTTACAAAAAACTATACATCTTAATTCTTATAGATGAAAGGGTTTGACATAAAAATATAGAAAGACACATTACCTACATTGGTTTACTTGCTTTCTGATGATATAATCTATAAATGAGCATTAGATAATAATTTGAAGCAAAAAATATTATTTTTAAAAAATATGTGTGTTTGCTTTATATGTTGCCAACTTGCCACGTAATTATTTTAGCATTATGATTTTGTAGAAAATTGCAAACATTGCAGTACTAGATCAGAGGGCTTTTATAAATAAGAGTTCTCAGATCTTGGTCTTCACTGTTTTCCTAAATGTAGATACTTTTTGAAGTTTTTGTACAGTAATCCTGAATGTCATTTGTATTTCCTGTTATTTTTTTTGACTTAAAATCTTTATATCTTCATTTCTATCTGCTAGATTAAGTTCTATCACAATTTAGAATTCAGATCCTAAATCTGATTTCTTACTTTACTATTTTCTCTCTTTCACTTTTTCTTGACCAATCCAAACCCGTTGGGTAATAGTCAATAGTGACTGCACCAACGTATGATGTAGATTTAGAAAAAACTGTGCTTTGCTTAATCACGGATGTACAACATGACTAAAATGCTTAAATAAACCACCTTTATCATAAAATCGGATCATCTATGTTATTTCTAATGCTATGTTTTCTATCTTATTGGTTGGGGATACTCTCTCAGACTTTGAACCCACCCAGCTAGGGTACATAACTTTAAGTGGAATATTATTTCTGTTGAAAAATGCTATCGTTAATTCGCGAAAACCGATGACAAAATGTACGTGCACGATTGAAGGAAAACAGATGACAAGCTAACAAAATCATTCACGCTAACTTTGAAGTTACCAACACAGCGATATTTCGGGAAAATATATAACTATCCTATTTCAAACAAATAGATCTACGTGATAATTCAATAAGTACTGTAGGCTTGATCGATTTTGATTACATTTGATTTCATAAGGCACAGAAACCATTTGTCTCGATTGTGGGCGTGGCATTTTCATCACTACAAACTGCTATGAGCTAAAAATAAACCAACCCAGCGATATTTCGTGAGGAGGGGGGGACCAATCCTAGAACATTTCAATGAAATAAAATAGCTCTAAAATCTAGATTTAATCGATTTTGATTTGAACTTAAATAGGGCATACATGTACTTGTATCTTGTTTTCATTTTGCATTGAAATTTGTGGGCGGGGCGTTTCTTCTGCTGTGAATGCTCGCAAGTTGACTACGGAAATTCACGAATTCTATTGGAAACGTTGTTTGATATTGATCGTAACTAAACCGCCGAATTCCGAGACTCTTCGAGCATAAATTATGAAGACGAAAAGTCGCGAGTATGTGTCTGCACGAATGAATAACGACGGTCGTAATTCGTGGTGTCTGCGAATCGAAATAGTGCATTATAGGTTCTCCATAACGATGATAGCTTGCTTGCTTTATTCGTTTTAACGTCTCATACGAGTTATCGTTCTCTGTTAAGACTAAACTAATGCGGGGGGGCGTTGTGTTTTTTTTTTTTAAAAAAAAAAAAAGTCTACGGCACCCGCGGTCACCCATCCAAGTATTAACCGGGCTCGACGTTACTTAACTTCCGCGGTCACCCATCCAAGTATTAACCGGGCTCGACGTTGCTTAACTTCGGTGATAGGACGAGAACCGGTGTTTTCAACGTGATATGGCCGTAGACAAAACGATGATATGCGAGATATTCAGATTATATATATTATGTTTAAATCATGCACAGTAAAACAATAAGCATGATTTTCTCGTCGTGTGAAGTTGACAGGTTGACAGCTATTTTTAGAACGGTCACATGAGAGTCACACGTGACACCATTGCAAAGGGATTATAACTGCCTCGGGCGGAACGCGATCAGAGGTGTGCATTATTGTCTCCTGCTGAGAGGCCCCATCTACCCCACGCTTTAATTAACATACTGATAAGAATAGTTTTACGACCTTTTAGCAAGTTTGATAATAGCACTGTTTCGCAAGTGGGGATTTTTAAGGCGCTGGGGTCTCGGATTTTAAGCGCTGGCGAGAATTTAAGGCGCTGGGGCAATTGAGGTTCAGAAATTAAGGCGCTGGGGTACCCCAGCGCTTAAATGGCCTGGGGAAAACCCTGTAACTTATAACCAATTTCGTACTATCAATATAGCGAATAATGTTTAGAGCGAAGTAAATCCTCAAGTCCCTTGGAATTCGTTATAACCGAGTTTTACTGTATTACTTATCAAATAATATGGGTTTTAACTCAAAGGGTTATTAAACGTATAAAGTAAACATTTTTTTTATGATTTTCAGCTTCAATATATAAGTACACCCATAATTTGACATAAAATAATCATGGTCAACTGTAGTGAGTGCGCCACCATGTTTGTTTGGCTACTCGTCCTATTATCGGTATGGAGGAATTATACCCTGGAGAAGAATCATATACATAAATCTGCATTTTCCCGAAAATGTTGTCGTCCAATACCTGTATGCGCGATAACGCTTAATCGATCGATAATTCAACTGCACCGGTACGCCGATAGCGGGCTATTGCATTTTTTATCGTGTTGAATGGTTACCTACTGTTAGTTTAAGTTACATAAAATCCTTAATTTTTACCCTATTTTCATTATAATGATCTTAAAAAAAGGCTAAGATATTTATCTTTCACTTGTGAAAATAACATAATCTAATTTTTACATTGATCATTTTTATGGCGAGTTAAAGAGCGGTTACCAAATGAATTTGCCGATAAAAGGGAGCAAGCGCTCGCTCAAAAATATATCACGCCCTGTTACAAAAGTTTTAAACCTTTCATAAAATCCTCAATTTTAGGCCGATTTCCATAACAATGGTCTTAAAGGACAGCTAAGATATTTTTCTTTCAGTTGTAGAAAATGCCAGTGTTTATTTTTGAAATCAACAAATTTTATGGCGAGTTAAAGAGCGATTGCCAAATGAAATAGTCGATAAACGAGAGCAGGCGATCGCGAAATAAATACAACGTCCCGTTTCAAAAACTTGAATTTAATCCATAATTTTCGTCCGATATATATATATATATATATATATATATATATATATATATATATATATAAAAAGGTCTTGATATAAAGCCGTGACACTTATCTTTCGGTTGTAAAAATACCAGGGGTTTTCTAGAAGCGGAAAAAGTAATGATGACCTACAAAGGTAATAGACGTTTATTTAAGAATAAAATCATCAAGAAATTGTGGTTAAATAATGAACTAGGGCTATTCATCTGTAAACTACATGTCTACCATATTACACATCACAAAGGAATGTGACACATTACGTAACCCTACACAATTAGCAGGCCATTTATAAGCGTCATAAAACTCTCCCAGCATGAAGTCCATGCTTCTTGAACATGCCGATTATCTATGAAGTGCATGTTAGGGAACTGGACACCAGGGGGTTTCCTCTTTAATAAAAAAGATCAATGCTACCCGTGCGTGTAACTTGAACATGTGTTTTTATGCCCCCAGAATCTACGATTCGGGGGCATATAGTTTTTGTCATGTCTGTTGGTTTGTCCGTCTGTCCGTCCGTCTGTCCGTCCGTCCGTCTGTCCATCCGTCCGTCTGTCTGTGCCAAAAACCTTAACCTTGGCTATAACTCTTGCATTTTTGTACCTGGAACTTTCATACTTGGCATGTGTCTTCCCTGTATCAAGACCTTTCCATCCATACAAACCTTTTTGACCTTGTGACCTTGACCTTGACATTTGACCTACTTTTGTAAAAATCTTTAAATGACTATAACATTTGCACCAGTAGGCCCAGGGCTTTCATATTTTGTATGTATATTTAGTTTGTCAAGGCCTTTCCAACCATACCAACATCTTTGACCATGTGACCTTGACCTTGACCTTTGACCTATTTAATCAAACTTTAACCAAAAACCTTAACCTTGGCTATACCTTTTGCATTGTTAAACCTGGGCCTTTTATACTTGGCATGTGTATTCCTCATGGCAAGACATTTCCAACCATATACAACTTTTTGACCTTGTGACCTTGACCTTGACATTTGACCTACTTTTGTAAAAATCTTTAAATAGCTATAACATTTGCACCAGTAGGCCCAGGGCTTTCATATTTTGTATGTATATTTCTTTTGTCAAGACCTTTCCAACCATACCAACATCTCGACCATGTGACCTTGAGCTTTGACCTATTTAATAAAACTTTAACCAAAATCCTTAACCTTGTTTATAACTTTTGCATTTTTAAACCTGGGCCTTTTATACTTGGCATGTGTATTTCTCATGGCAAGACCTTTCCAACCATATAAAACTTTTTGACCTTGTGACCTTGACCTTGAAATTTGACCTACTTTTGTAAAAAATCTTTAAATGGCTATAACATTTGCACCAGTAGGCCCAGGGCTTTCATATTTTGTATGTATATTTCTTGTGTCAACACCTTTCCAACCATACCAACATCTTTGAACATGCGACCTTGACCTTGACCTTTGACCTATTTAATCAAACTTTAACCAAAAACCTTAACCTTGGCTATAACTTTTGCATTTTTGCACCTGGGCATTTTATACTTGGCATGTGTATTCCTCATGGCAAGACCTTTCCAACCATACAAAACTTCTTGACCTTGACCTTGACATTTGACCTTCTTTTGAAAAATCTTTAAATTGCTATAACATTTGCACCAGTTAGCATAGGGCTTTACTATTTTGTATGTATATGTTTTGTGTCAAGACCTTTCCTACCATACCAATATCTTTGACCATGTGCCCTTGACCTTCACCTTTGACCTATTTAATCAAACTTTAACCAAAAACATTAACATTGGCTATAACTTTTGCATTTTTGAACCTGGGCCTTTTATACTTGGCATGTGTATTCTTCATGGCAAGACCTTTCCAACCATACAAAACTTTTTGACTTTGTGACCTTGACATTTGACCTACTTTTGTAAAAATCTTTAAATGGCTATAACATTTGCACCAGTTGGCCCAGGGCTTTAATATTTTGTATGTATATTTCTTGTGTCAAGACCTTTCCAACCATACCAACATCTTTGACCATGTGACCTTGACCTCGATCTTTGACCTATTTAATCAAACTTTAACCAAAAACCTTAACCTTGGATATAACTTTTGCATTTTTGCACCTTGGCCTTTTATACTTGACATGTGTTTTCCCTTTCTAACCATACAAAACTTTTTGACCTTGTGACCTTGACATTTGACCTACCTTTGTTGAAATCTTTAAATGGCTATAACATTTGCACCAGTAGGCCTACGGCTTTCATACTTTGTTTATATATTTCTTGTGTCAAGACCTTTCCAACCATACCTACGTTTTTGCCCTTGTGACCTTGACCTTTGACCTTTATTTGTATAAATCTTTATACGCCTATAACATTTGAACCAGTAGGCCTAGAGCTTCCATACTTTATATGTTTCTTGTGTTAAGACTTCTCCAACCATGCCAATGTTTCATTTACCCTACGACCATGACTTTTGACCTACTTTTGCAAATAAGCAATACATTACAGAACATGATGCTGGCTGGGGGCATTTGTGTTTCACAAACACATTGCTTTTCATCTGATCATCACCAAACTTTCTGAAAATGTTTGTTGACATAAAATGGAGACCAATTTGGATAACCAGCGGCACCAATTTATGCTAGGCCCTTTGGAGTAATGGCCCTTGAAGTCCTCAAAATGGCGCTCCACTACAGTTTCAGCTCTCTAACTTTTACGTTTGATAGTCTGGATTCCCCTCCCTGTATCATCGGGGGCATTCGTGTAACTGGGACACGCTCTTGTTGACTTCTGTAACCGCATGATTTTTATATATTATACAAATCACAAAAAATAAAGATAATAGAATTGAATTGAAAAAAAAAAAAAGAAAAAAAACCCCAACATCAATGCACCTGGTTTGGTTGATGACTGGATTAACCCTCTCATTACTGAATACCAGTAACATGATGACTATTGCAATTGCAAACAGTTGTAATCCAGACCAGGCTGCAAAAATGTCGGATTCATAGAGTATGACTCTTGAAATATAGTTTACCCCTTTTTCAAATTAAAGGGACTCGCAACCGGATGGTGTACTTGTCAAAATAAAATAAAATACTCAAATAAAAGCAAATTTGTGGCATTATTTGGCTTCTGACATTAAAAAAATATGATCAGTCCAAAAAAAGTCTCAAGAATCGTCACCGAATCTTAGATTTTTAGATATTTTCCATTGTTTATCTATACCGACTAGTAGACGGTATAGTTGTTGTTGTTGCTTCTCTACACGGGCTCAGACATAAACCCGAGCCGAATGACGAAGTTGTATGCACTTTCGATCGCTACACATTGAAATACGTTAAATCGATCCGAGATAAAAGGATAGTTCCGTGGTCCATTGGTCTAAGCGGTTTCCCCTATTTTGCCTTCTGTCGGCTCAATGCCGGGCCCCGGGTTCGAATCCCACCAGAGACCAATATTTTTTTTTATTGAAATACATTTTTTTTTAAACAGAATTTCTTATCCTAAACTAATTCTTTACCATTTATATAAGCGTTTGACACATATTTACAAATTACTATTTTTAATGCACCATCTGGTTGCGAGTCGCTTTAAGCTCTTTATGACACATTTGACCTTTTCTCCGCATGAGGATCATCAGAGAGAGAGACAGACAGACAGACATTCATACAGAAAGATGGAGACAGAAAAGAAGAAGCGAGAGACTGAGATAAGAGAAAAACAGACAGACAGAGAGACAGACAAGAGGCAAACAGACAGTGGCAGAGAAATATAGACACACACAAGCTTCGTAGGTAAACGAAAAAATACGTTTTTCTCTCATTTTCAAAACCTCACTGTACTAACAATTTATAAGCTATCGCCTCAAATTTTGTACTATGCGTAAGATCATGGTCTAATAAAACATCTGTATTAAAATTTATAACGAAAAGATGACATTAAAAGCATTTCTATTAACACCAAACTTCGTAGGTAAACGAAAAAATACGTTTTTCTCTCATTTTCAAAACCTCACTATACTAACAATTTATAAGCTATCGCCTCAAATTTTGTACTACGCGTAAGACCATTGTCTAATAAAAAATCTGTATTAAAATTTATAACGAAAAGATGACATTAAAAGCATTTCTATTAAACACCAAACTTCGTAGGTAAACGAAAAAATACGTTTTTCTCTCATTTTCAAAACCTCACTAAACTAACAATTTATAAGCTATCGCCTCAAATTTTGTACTACGTGTAAGATTATTGTCTAATAAAACATCTGTATTAAAATTTATAACGAAAAGATGACATTAAAAGCATTTCTATTAACACCTAACTTTCGGAAAAACGTTGTTTTCTAGCCGCCAGTGAGCGCCGCTGATTGACTGATTTTGGACGACACGATAAATCGCGAGCCGGCCGGATACTTCTCCAGGGTATAATTCCTCCATGTTATCGGTGATCAGGTAAAATGACACCCGGAATATTTTTCAGGTATCGGCTGGAACTTCTTTCGAATATTATTAGCAAGGCTGTCTGTAAACACAATTTTTAACTGAAATATTGTAATATTTTCCGTCACATTTTTTCACAGTAGGGGCAGTGGAATATGTCACCTCTGCAAGGCACTCGAATTTTTTAACAATATTTTACAAGTGTCCAATGCTGACATACATCGCACTGCGCCATATTTACTACATCTATTGTAAACGTTTTATTTTGTTGGAGGAAAAGCAAATCTAAAAAAAAAATATCAGACTATTTTTCGATGAATGGCCTTTACTGGGATATTAGATCTGTCAATATTAAAATGAGACCAACACAAACAAAAACAGTTTTGAAAACATTTTTTCCTCATAGATAAGATCGATCTTATTTTTATTGTTTTATCAGTATTGGTCAGAAGTTTATGCCAGTAAGTAGTCTTTATAAAATCCATCGCGTGACGTCACGGCCACACCCCTTAGTCAACAGACTTTTTGTAGTGAACTTAATCATTGGATATATTGAAAATATCACCATACAAATCGGTTAAATGGTTTTATATGGGGAGAAAATGATTTTTTCTTGTGGAATTCATTACAAATGCACATTTTCCCTCAGAAAAGACATTTTTTGCTTTATACACAATAGTCATTAGTAGCAGCCGAAAGATAGACGGAAGTTACGATCTTACACATGCGCGTAGCGGCGCTATGCGGAATACTCGGAAATCACCGGTAATAGGATGTCCACGGTAAACGGGTCAATAGCGATAATACCAGGTCACTTACCAAACAACAGTAGTCTTTTCTTATATGCTGATGACACAAAAATATATAGGGAAATTAAAAGTAAGGAAGATCAGCTGAAACTCCAAGAAGATTTATACAGTATTCATGAGTGGTCTGAGCAGTGGTTACTGAAGTTTCATCCAGAGAAATGTCACACCATGTCGATAGGAAGAAATAAAAGCGAAACCCGCAAGTATACATTAAGCCTGATTTTAGACTCCCTGTACACTAAATCTATATCACTTTGTTTCTTCACTACCACACTTTTTGAAGTCTTTACTATTCACTGCTGTTTACCAACTTTTATCCTTGGCACGGATGCGCACCTGCACCTCCATAAAATACGCGAAAGCAGTGTCATGGAGTATATAAAGAAAGAATGAAAGAAAAGCCCAAATTTACCAGAGATGGAAAGAACTGTTAATGAAAAAGATGTAGGGGTAGTGGTGGATGATACACTTACTTTTGAAAAACACCTAATAGAAAAAGTAAATAAAGCAAACTCAATTCTTGGAGTGATTAACAGAACATTTCAGTACCTTGATGAAAGATCCTTTAAATTGATGTATGTTGGTCTGATAAGACCACATCTGGAATATGCAAACCCAGTTTGGAGCCCCTACAAAAAGAAGGACATAACACTAATGGTAGAAAATCTTCAGAGAAGAGCTACAAGACTTGTGCCGGGCTTTAAAGAACTAACCTATGAAGAGAGACTAAAGAAATTGAGACTTCCTACTTTAGCATACAGACGTTTACGTGGGGACATGATCGAGGTATTTAAAATCCTCAACAATCACTACTTTTTTGATAACAAAAAGTTATTTAAAATGAGAGAAAGCGCTACACAAAGAAACAATTTGAAGATATACAAAGAAAGACCCAGATTAAATATCAGGAAAAACTCCTTCACAAACAGAGTGGTTGAGTACTGGAACTCTTTACCAGATAGTGTTGTGAGTGCTACATCAGTAATATCATTTGAAAAAAGACTGGACTGTGACAAGTTCTGGAAAGATTCTGATCTCCTTTATAACTATGAAGCAAAAATAGCAACCGGGCACAAACTACATGTAAATAACGAAGAGCTGGAGCAAGAGGCTGATGACAGCCTTCTTCCAGAAGACGACTTATGGTAACTTCTCTCCATCAAGATTATCCTGGTTCACCCAATTATCGGTGATAGAAGGATTCGTCTGACTTTTTCTTATCAAATAATATGGTTTTTAACTCAAAAGGATATTAAACATATAAAGTAAACTTTTCTTTATGTTTTTTCAGCTTCAATATATAAATACACCAATAATTTGACATAAAATAATCATGGTCAACTGTAGCGAGTGCGTCGCCATGTTTGTTTTGGCTACTCGTCCTTTTATCGGTGATCAGGTAAAATGACACCCGGAATATTTTTCAGGTATCGGCTTGAATTTCTAGCGAAAATTATTAAGAAGGCTATCTGTAAACACAATTTTTAACTGAAATATTGTAACATTTTCCGTCACATTTTTTCACAGATGGGGCAGTTGAATATGTCACCTCTGCAAAGCACTCAAACTTTTTTAACAATATTTTAAAAGTGTCCAATGCTGACATACATTCGGCTAAAACAAGGTATTTGGCACACCAGTGTCCCACTTGGATCAAAAAATGAACTTTAATGTAGCGTTTTGAAATTTAGAGTATCAAAAAGTTAAAGGTTTGACCACTCATATCAAATCATGTTTTAAGTTTGCAGCTGCTACAAATGTATTTTTATAGAGGTTTTAAAGTATATGTCACCTAAATGTTACGGACACTACATCAGGCATATAACAACACTGATTTATTTCAAAACATAACATATTTATTGATTTAAACACATAACTTCAAACATGGAATGTAAATAAGATAACTGAAATGAAATATAGTTGAATTCAAATTCAAAACTGATTTTTTTTAATTTTAATACGAACAGGCGCAAAACTTTCAAAAAAATGAACTTGCAACGTTTCACCTAACATCTGTCATCCTCCAAACCCAATGTTAAAAACACATCTATTTGCTAGTACAAGGACTGAGTTGTATAATACAGTCACTTTTCAATGTTCAAAATGTGTTAAAAAAACATTTTTTGACATACAATTATCTCAAACCACTTTTGTTACGGACACTACAATTCCAAACTGTACCTTTAAGCTACAATGCCAAACTATTTAAAGCAGACTTGTTTGTGTTTTTATATAAGGATAACCCTTACATTGTCTAATTCACTTGTTTGAAACTTAAAATGGCCCCTTTCATTTACAATTTCAGGGTTTTTAAGTTTCCCTATGGTATTGTCAATCAGCTCTTACGACAAAGTCACATATTTGTTCAGGCCATGTGTACAAACCCCCTGATTTTTTCATATATTTGAGCCAACACTCCTCTTCATACATATTTGTAACTTCTGCCACATAAACACATATGAGTTCTTTATTTGGTTTCAAATCAACAGCAACAAAATCCCCAGAGTTGTAACTTTTGGACTGTTGAAATTACTGTGTGGTATTTTCTGCTGTTTACTGTTTCTAAGCAGTGTCTGTTTTCTGTGGTTATATCTTCCTTTTCCTATTCTGGATCAGGGCCTCAGTTTATGCTGAAGGCCTACAGTTTTGATGGTCTTCATTAACTCTCTGATTGTCTTTTGACTTGCATGTACCTGTAATGGCAAGTTTTTCTCTTTTCCCCAGTGACCTTGACCTCAAACTTAGGGCCCGCTTTTCGGTTTCGAAATCTGTGTTTAGGTTTCAAAAAATGCTTATAACTCCTATGTCTCTTGAGGTCTTGTTTTTATATTTGGTATGCATGAGTATAATTATGGACAAGGCCTTTCCATAAACACAAAAAGTCCTGACCCTTATGACATTGACCTCAGACTCTGTCTTTAAGATTCCAAATGTGCCTCCGACGAGTTTTATTGTATCTCTGACAACTCTATTCTTACTCAGAGCAGATTTTACATTTGTACTTCAGGATCTAAAGATGCCATCAGGTTAATCTGTAGTCTTTCCTTCTGTCTGAGTCAGTCTTCTTCAGCACTGAATATGTTTTTAGGGTTTTCTGCCAAATTCTTCTCATCTTAACTCTCAACGTAGTATTCGCTTTTTCTTCTCAGCTTCCACTTCAAGTACAATTTTTTGACAGCAGATCTAGTTTGTCACAGTGATGAACTCTTGCTCTGATCTGCAAAATATATTTAAGATATATTGCCATTTCAATCATTAATCGATAATTTCATAATAATAATTTCATGATTGGACCCAATTGAAATATGCACCACTATATGCAATCAACTTAAAGTAATAAACAGTGTAGATACAGATCAAAGGGCTCTTAATCCTTTTATTCCATATTCTGTTTCTAGTATTGATGACAGGTGACTACTTAAGGCAGTTTGAAAGTAAAGCAAAATGTTCCTTAAGGTGCATGCTGCTAAACACTCAGCCTGCTTTAAGCTACCATTTTCTAGAATAAAGAAAATGGTTTTTTTTATAATATATATTCATGACTGTAGAAAATGGAACTATTTTCTTCAGCGAAGGAACACATTAAAGTGTTAAAATGTGTATCTTTGGAGTAATGGGTCAAAAAGAGTTCTTTGATATTGATCTATAATCATTTTTCATAAATTGTTTGGGCTTATAGATTCTGGGGGCCTTTCAAGAGCTCATGCAATAATGTGAGTATAACATTTGAACTATCTGGTAACCTTTGACCACACACTGCACTTCTTTTACTTGCACGCAGTATAAGTTCAGATTAGAAGGATCTAAACAAGAGCTCTCTGAACCTTTACATTTAGTTATTTTCAAATTCGGCATACATGTTAAGCATTATAACAGTTGCACTACAGATCTGACTGAACAAAATTCTATTTTAGAAGAATTCATAAATGTTGTCAAGCCCAGATCATCATGAGATGGGGTATGTGTGCTTTAGACCATTTGTTTCTGTAGAAACCAAGTCAAAAGAGTCTGTAAGTATATAGCCTGGTCAAATGGCATATATAATGAAAGAAACAGATGTGTAAAAACTTAAATAGATTGCCTTCAATGAATTAAATAGATCATGTAGTGTCCGTAACAGTTTTGACAAGAAGAAATAAGTTTAGGAAAGACATGATTGCTGTGAATCAAACAGATATTAAAGTTTTAAATATGTTGTTTAAAAGGCCTATGTGACTTGATACAAGGAACACAATTTTATTTGATGTAATATATGAGTCAAAAAATTCTTTCAGATTATTTGCACCACTAAATTTGACTCAAATGGTGTTTGAAATATAAGAGAGAAAGATAATGATTACTTATATTGGGTTAATTTCAACATTTGTTTTGTTTGGGGACAATAATTCAAAAAATCAGATGTAACAATTGAGTGTTGGACTACTTGAGCACGTGTACAAAGAAATGTCTGTAATATGTTACGGACACTACATTTTATCAACAAGCAATGCTTTAACTCTTTATTACATACCTTTGTCATCATTTGGACTCAAATTGTTGGTTTTGTCCATTACTCAGGACTTCTTTCTTTCAGTTTGACATGATAGAAGACTATTTCAGCCCTTTCTTGTCAAACTGGGCACTGGTCTGGTGAACTGGAAAATTTCTTGGAAGCACACCCCTCTTTCGAATGCAATATAACATCATACTATTGTTGCATCAAACAAGACTTTCTTGTATTTTCCAAGAGTATTTAAGGGATGGAATAATCCATAACAAAACTTATTGCTTTGCTTAGCAGCAAAACTAAGAAAAAAGCTCTTGAAGTTTGATATGATGAATTATCAGTTTAAGTGTACAATTTTTGTAGTGTCCGTAACACTAAAATCACGCAAACAACTATCTTTCAGTTCAAAGAAATCTTTAATATTTTAGCTTTTGCATACAAACCTTCATACAAATAATATTTGGAAATTTAAAACATCTAATGTAAATACAAATTGACTTTCTAGACCCCCTGTTACGGACACTACAGAAAATTCTTTTTGCCCTTTTCGGCATTCGAATGCTAAAATTTTATAAATGCAAAGTGCAAATTCAAAGATATTTCGGAATTTCAAACTTTGATTAAAAATGATTCATTTTAAACACTAACCTTCTGTTTATTGACAATATAACAGTTCTTTACAGACATATAACAAAACATACCCTCTGTGAATCTGATGATTAGGCCAACTCACCTATTTCAGTTATACAGCCATAACTTTCTTAAAATACTGTCTATTTTCATCATCCACCTATAAAAACTTAGTTAACAAATACATCTATGAGACTGTCTTAATTACAGCTGATTTTAAGGTTGTTAAAATATTGTATTCTAAGCTCAAAATTAAAATGTATTGAAGTGGGACAGCATAACGCTTAAAAATGGCCATTTTTGGGGCATATCTGTTACAATATCTCAACAACGGAGTGAGATATTGACTTAAAATTTGGAGGCAATCAACATTGGTCATAGCTTCAAATATTGAATCCAAAAAAAGCATTGGCTATCTTTTCAGTTACTTTCAATCTTCCTATAACATCGTTTTTACTCTACTGTGCCAAATACCTTGTTTTAGCCGATTGCACTGGGCCCAATTTACTATATCTATTGTGAACGTTTTATCTTGTTGGAGGAAAAGGAAATCTGAAGAAAAAAATCAGACCATTTTTCAATTAATGGCCTTTACTGGGATATTAGATCTGTCAATATTAAAATGAGACCAAAACAAACTAAAAAGTTTGGAAAACATTTTTTTCCTCATAGATAAGATCAATCTTATTTTATTGTTTATCAGTATTGGTCAGAAGTTTATGCCAGTAAGAAGCCTTATAAATCCATCGCGTGACGTCACGGCCACACCTCTTAGTCAACAGACTTTTTTGTAGTGAATTAAATCATTGGATATATTGAAAATATCACCATACAATTAGGTTAAATGATTTTATATGGGGGAAAATGATTTTTTCTTGTGGAATTCATTAAAAATGCACACTTTCCCTAAGAAAAGACATTTTTTGCTATATACACATTAGTTTTGAGTAGCAGCCGAAAAATAGACGGAAGTTACGATCTTACACATGCGTGTAGCTGCGCTATGCGGAATACTCGGAAATCACCGGTAATAGGATGTCCACGATAAATGGGTCAAAAGTGATAATTGATGATTATAAGAAAGGGCACTTTTTGAGGTGCACCATTGGGACTGTGCCCGGCCGGTCATTTTATCCTGACACCAACGGACCAGTTGTAATGCTAGCCTGAAATCCTGAGTGCCAAGGAGCCTTAGGAGTCATTACAACCAATTTTCAAGTTTTTGGTTTGACCCGGGATTGAACCCGCGACGTCCTGCACTGCAAGCGGACGCTCTATGACTGAGCTATACAGGCGGTCTTCCTTTAAACTTCAACACCAAACACTATGTCCTTAGCCAGGACACACACAGACAGGATAACAAAGAAAGCCAAGGCCACCTAGTTGCGATATTGTAACTGTATTGCCGATATGTGACAGTTAGGATCTGCTAGGATCTCTACAATGACGCAGTGATTCACAGGCGGCCGATTTAGGCTTTTGTTTTCATCGTAATTGTAAAAGAAAATGTAGCTATGGGTTTGGAATGCATTTTTTGACACTGTGTGTGTAAAATCAGGTTACCTACGTCTAAAATTGAGTTTCTCCCTATTTGAATTTTACTACAGTCAACCGGCATCGGTCTTCGAGGGATGTTCAGCAATTTTGGAAAAATACGTCACATAACCTTTTACTACATATTCCATATAATTATGGAGTGTGTAGTAAAACCGCGGCACGTGTCAACAATGGCGGGAAAATATCCAATATACAAATTTAAGCTTTAAACTTGTTTTTAAGCTGCCATGCTAACCTTATTAGCAATAAAATAAATGTTTTAGTTTACATGGGCAAATATAATCCTCGAATTCAACATTAATACCACATCTTGATAAGTTTTCCAATTTGAATGAAAGCCTTATATGTTAACAGGAAGTCGTATTAAGCATGCACGGGTTCTGTTCAGGCTTCCAAAATCAAATCAAAAAGTGGATCGATACCGAAAAGTTTTCTAATGGTCTTCGGTTGGGCTATTACTTTACTCAAGAAGATTATACCTCAAAATTATTGTTAAATATTAGTTTAAGATAAATTCTCAACTGTTTGAACATATATACAATCGATAAATATCTGCTTCAGAATTTGCACCACTGTATAGATGCTAGCAAACTGTAGCTCTATTTATTTAGACCTTGTGTCTAGTGTCTAGAGTTACATCACTGCAGCTGTCCACCCTGATCTTCTTAAAATGAACATCAGCCGTTGCCCAGCTGACACCAAGGAACAATGCCTCTCTCTCAAGCATTTGATCGGTCAGATTTGTGCTTTTGCTCAAATCTGACCAATAAAATGCTAAATAGAATGATCTTAGACGCAACTCGAACGTTTTATTTTATAATCTTGGACCTAGGTTCAATATCGTCAGGTCACTCACAGGTGAATGAAATCATAGCTATCATGATCCCTCTTTATATACAACCCCAATTACATATGAATGATTGAAAATTATTGTTGAATTTACAGTGTATACTCTTCATTGCAGATAAAAAATCCATACACAGCTACCTACTTTACCAACAGAGCATTATGCTATCTTCGCTTGAAGCACTGGGAAACAGCCATACAAGACTGCCAGAGAGCTCTGGAGTTGGACAAAACACTGGTGAAAGGCCACTACTTCCTGGGACTTGCTTTGATGGAACAAAATCATCATGATGAGGCCATTGCTAGCTTACAAAGAGGTAAATAATGAAATAAAAATCCAGGGCTGCTATAATTCGATCTTGAAAAATCCTAAGATTTCCAAATTTTCTATTTTTCAAGCATGATTACTTAAAGCAGGTTGAAAGTAAAGCAGAATGCGCCTGAAGGCGCATTCTGCTTTACTTTCAGCCTGCTTTAAGCTATAAGCTACCATCTGCTAGGATAAAAATCTGAAGAGAATCCGGAGAAATGGAAGCCCTGAAAATCTTGAAATGATATTTGTGGAAGTCCTATTTCCAAATTCCATGCTATATTCAGTTAGCAATATTTTTAATGCAAAGAAATTGGTATGTAGGTTTTTCTGCGGTAGCCACTTTCCAGAATGCACTTTTCTGCTTTACTTTCAGCCCACTTTAACCCATTACCCAATAGCATGTTTCTAGTTTTGAAAACAGGGGATCACATAAAGCAGCTTGAAAGCATTCTGCTTTACTTCCAGCCTGCTTTAAGCTAACATCTGCTACAATATATAAAATATCTCTTATGGTACATATTCATGATTGCATAAAGTAGAACTACTTTCTTCAATGGAAGAATAAATTAAAAGGCATAAAAAAGCATATTTATGAGGTAATGGTTTAAGTGATCATCTGTCTTCAAAAACTAGAAACAGATTATGGAGTAATGAGTTGAAGTCTATTTTCATCCAAGGATCATCTTTATTTTGAGGACATTTGTGCTGAGCTATATTCTGTTACATTATTAAAAAAATAAATGGTGAAATTAGGCTTTTTAAAACCGTTTTATTTACTATAAAATAAATTATGCGCGACACGTTTCACCATATCATTAGGCGCAAACTAATGTACTATGAAGTCATGACGTCGTTGTTATGTTTTCGACGTCGTTACTTGCTGTTGACATACATCTAAGGTATATTACTGCATATTTTTAAAGGGAGGTAAATCATTAAGCATTTAGAACTGATTTGAATTTAGCTATAAAATATTCATCTTTCGCTAGCCTAGCTGAAACACTATTTGTCTTTAATTTAAAAAAAGGAAACATTTCATAATTTAAGTCTTTCTTTCCGCATTGTTCTTAATGGGCGCTTAAAGGAATTTGTTGTGAGTGTACTGTTCTTTTTTACCTTAGTTTTTCTCCAGTTTGACCAATATAATATTCTTCGCATCCAGTGCATGTATATACTTTTGCAGCTCATGAGCTTGCCAAAGATTCGAAGAAGAACTTTGGTGATGACATAACAGGTGCTTTGCGTCAAGCTAAGAGGAAGAGATGGAACCAGCTAGAGGATAGAAGAATACAGCAAGAAATAGAATTACAGAGTTATCTCAATAGATTGATAATGGAGGACTGTGATAGGTAAGAGACATGCTTGGTATTGTTCCCATTACCACATAAATATGCCTTTAATTTATGCCTTCACTAAAGACAATATTTCCAATTTATATATTCATGAATTTGCACCATAAGACATATATTCTATATCCTAGCAGAGTGTAGCTTAAAGCAGACTGAAAGAAAAGCAGAATGTGCCCTAAGGCACTAGTATTCTGCTTTAACTTCAACCTGCTTTAAGTGGTCCCCTGTCTTGAAAACTAGAAACAGGCTTTGGGGTAATGGGTTAAATCAGTAATGCCTAGTGACACATATATGCATCATTTACAAACAGTGTATTAGTGAAGAGTACACTTGTCTTATGCAAACAGTGTTAACCTAGATTAGAGGGAAGCTCTCTGACCAGAGTTTCCAACTTTCCACTGTGTCATTTTGAATTATATTTTAAAAAGAATCCAATTCCAAATATTCTGAAATGGACTTAGCTTAATTGGACACTGGAATTATAAACTTGTCCATTTGATGCTTCTGGGAAGAATGAGTTAAATGGGACATATTATATTACAGACAGTACAACCTATCTAAAGGACCACTCACTAAGCAAGAATTTTGATCTTTACAAGCATGTGGCTACTAAATGCAGGGCAAAGTATTGCAGAATAGATCTACTCCTAAAGGAGCCTATCTGTTGTTCTGCATTAAGCAGTCACATTTCTTAAAACTAAAAATATGACGTACCGGTATTTTCAGTGTGGCTTAAAAGATGTGTTATTGTATAAAGATTGAACATGATTTGAGACTATTTTGATTAAAAAGGTTCCAGGTATCACTTCACAGGCAAGTATGAATAGAACTACCATTCATGGTTTCTGATTCCAATGATGGCAAAATGTTAGTAAGATTTTATCCCCTTCCCCGTTTGAGTGTTGTCTGCTTCAAAGTTGTTTGCAAATAACGTTTCAAAGTTAAAGAATAAGGCAGTATGACTGAAGAAATTTCAAAACCAGTGTCAAACAGTTTGGGTCCTGATCAGACGCGTAACGCGGCGTCTGATTAGGACTCAAACTGTTTGCAAAACTGTTTGCTAACACGCTTTTAAGCGTCATTCAGAGCCAAAACGTTAATATTGCTTTTTTACCAAAATAAATTATAGTTAACAGTAGAAGTAGCTGTTGATACATTTCTTTTGCAGGCAGAGGGACAAAATAGTTGTGAATGTGGAAGACCATCAGATAAACCAAGAAGACTGTGATACCCAAATGCAAGCCTTAGAACAGCAACAGGTAGATTGAGTCCCATAGAAATTCTTTATCGTAAAAAATTTCAGTCATTCTTAAAGGAGATATGTTGCGCATGCGCGAAACAGTTTTTGTTGCACCCGCCATTGTTGAATGGCAGCGAAGCACGAGTTGACATAAAAGAATCATTTTATGGTGCTTTCATTCGGTTTGGCCTGAGGCAAACCGTGTATTTAAGTGGCGGAATAGACAGGGTTGAAATTCGCCAAGTCGGGAATTTCATAATACACGATTTAAGTAGTTTTTAGACTTTTTTGTGAAACTGTGTGTTTGGGAGTTTTCAAACATGGCGGACAAACCGAGCGGATCGCAGGATCGTTCTGTGGATAAGGCGGATAAATCCCAGCCTAAACCCCCTCCCTCTACAAAAGGTACGAAAAAAGCAGCTCCAAAAAAGACAGCAGACAATGATAGTAACGCTGTGATTAGCATTTTAGGAGCTATCCAATCTGAAATGAAAAAACAAACCACCAAAATGGTGGATCAGGACAAGCAATTGCGTGACCAGGCCGCGCAATTCCAAGAAATGAAAGACAGGTTGGAAACGCTAGAATCATCTAACTATGATTATGTTGATTATGGAAACGTTGATCCTGAGTATCAACAGGAGATCGAATGTGATGACGAGTTTGACGAAACTCGGACTCAACACAAGAGAAAGTCAGATGCCATGAGTTCTGATGAGAACAACAATTGTAGGTTTAAATCAATGGCTAAAAAATTCAAAACAATTGAACAGTGTGACAAGAGTATTGATGACACATTAGCCACCAATATCACTGAGCTTTTCAGAAATGGAATAGATGAAGAGAGGTTTGAAGAATTGGTTAAGAATGAGTCCACAGCTCGTCCAGAGAACTGTGGGGGTTTAGTGGTAGTAAAGTTGAACCAATTGATTTGGGATTCTGTACCAACGCAAGCCAGGGGCACTGACAAAAAACTCCAAAACATAGAAACATCTGTGGTAAAGGCAGCATCTGTTCTGGCCAAAGTGGTTGATAACCTGGCAAAGGTGGGGGCGTATATGGAAACCTCGATGTTCGGGGAAATGTTGAACCAGTGTGATGATGTGTTGGCTCTTATGGGCCATGCAAATCGCCAGATAAACTTAGCTAGGAAAGACTTCCTGAGACCAGAACTTAACAGGGAATATTCCCATCTCTGTAGTTATCACGTGCCATATGCAACTCACTTGTTTGGGGATGATGTATCTAAGTCTGCAAGGGAACTAGAGGATTGCTCTAAAATTAGCAGCAAAATGTTCCACCAAAACAGACCACCTTTTAGGGGCCCCATGAGGAGAAGACCTCAGCGTGTGTCACGTTTTAGCGGTGGATACAGCAGAGGAAATCGTGGTAGAGGTTCTGGAGACTAGGCTACTGCCAGTGACCCAAAAAACTTCCCGAGAAGGGGGGGAACTCGTCCATTCTTCAAATATTAGATTCGGTATGTCCACCAGATCAAATTTTTCAAGCCGGTAGACTATCAAATTATTTGGATGCATGGAGCAAATTAACTACAGATCCAAACATTTTGGATATTGTCCAAAATTGTCCTATTGATATTTCATTAGAAAATCTAGATGAACATTATAATGGTCGTAATCAGTATTGTTTCAAGGAAAGCGATAGTGCCATTATTGATAAAGAGATAAAAAAATTGTTAAAAATGAAGGTCATTTTGGAAGTAGAAATCATAGAAGGTCAGATTATCTCGCCCATATTTCTTAAGGTGGTTCGCAGGTCAGCTTATTCTGTGTCAGAATTCTTTGAAACCTTGATTAAATTGAAATATACCATATGGAGAGTAAAAAATCGTTAAAATAAAAAAAAGTTACAGTGCCGTTTTTTTCTGACAGGACCTTTTGTCGAAAAAAGCTCCTTTTTTGATAAACAGGAATATTTTCTTTATAAAATGATATAACTCAATAATTTCTGTACATTCAAGTAAACTGTACATAAACTATAAGATATTGGGCAAACAAAAGTATTTTATGACATATTTGTTGGAAATATCAATATTTAAAAAAAGTCAAATTCTGAAAATCTCAAATTACAAAAAATCTAGCTGTTTAACCTACACTTTTTTTACTCTTATTAGATAGATATAACTTAATTCTACTAGTCACAAAAATTTAATGAAAATCTACAGTGGAATTTACATTTTATACATGATCTCCTGAAATTCTGACAAAATGTAAACACAAAACGAGTAACCTCCCTTAAGTTCAACTTTAAAATGCCGTCAGCTCTAAATAATACCATAAGTCAAACCTGTAATAAGGGACCATTGAAAACGGTAGCCTGTAGATCTTTAAAGGCAAGTGACTGCTTAATGCATAACAAAAGTAATGCATAAAAGCTCCTTTAGGATCTATCTTTTAGCATTATTTTTGTCCTGTGTTAAGCTGCCATCTGTCATATAGGCTATAAATACTCACAAATTTAGCTGTCACTTGACTAAACTTGCATCTGATATTATTCATTATTACTTGACTAAACATAGCCTGTCCTTTGATCACTGCGTTATGAAATGACTAGTCACTAAAATCAGACAATTTGTTAAAAAAAAGTTTTGAACCGAGTGGGAATCGAACTTAGAACCTTTGGATTGCAAGTCTATCACCGTATCCACTGCGCTAACAGAGCAGACACTGAGTAAGATCAAACTTTTCTTTATCTAAATTTTCTACTATAAGCACGTGCCGCAAAGATCAGGTGAAAGTCATCAGCATTTCCGGAACTCGAGATGCGGGCCGCCCGCTGTCGAACCACCTTAAATTAAAAAAGAATAAGGAATACAGAATGGTATTAAATTTAAAACGTCTGAGTGAACATATTCCATATAAACATTTTAAAATGGAGACATTTGAACATGCTCTCACTTTGATAAATAAAGGCACTTATATGGCTTCTGTTGATTTGCGCCATGCATACTATTCTGTAAAAATTGCAGAAGAACAACAAAAATATTTTCGTTTTGTTTGGTAAAATCAGATATATCAATACACCTGTTTACTGAATGGCGTGAGTGAAGGACCCAGAATCTTTACCAAGCTTCTGAAACCGGTATATGCAAATCTGAGGTCTAAGGGGTTTGTCAACTCTGGGTTTATTGATGATAGCCTTTTATGTGGTGATTCTTATTTTGAGTGCACTGATAACGTGCAAAATACGGTTTCTGTGATGGCAGGAGTAGGTTTTGTTATAAATACAGAAAAATCCGTACTATTACCAACCACAAAAATTGTTCATTTAGGGAATGTAATTGGCTCTGAAGAAATGGTAGTTATGCTAACAAAGGAAAGACAGGATAGCATTGTCAATGCATGCACTGATTTGGCTCATAAAAGGAAAACAAAAATTCGTGAGCTGGCAAAAGTAATCAAACTTCTTGTCGCTAGTTTTTCAGCAGTGGAGTATGGGAAGTTGCATTATAGATGTTTAGAAAAGGCAAAAATCATTGCACTAAGAGTAGGCCATGGAAATTATAATAGTTTCGTGTATATCACTGAAAACAGAATTGGCTTGGTGGATCAACAAGGTTAGATCACAGAAAAGACAGATAAGACGTGATCCACCAGAATTAGAATTGACGACGGACGCCTCATTGGAAGGATGGGGAGCAAAATTGCAAGAATGCATTGTTGGGGGGCGATGGAACCCTACAGAACAGAAATTTCATATTAGTGTGCTAGAGCTATTTGCAATTTCCCATGCTCTACGAGCATTTGAAAGCAGACTGAAAAACAAGCATGTCAAATTGTTTTCGGATAGTATGACAGCGGTCAATTACTTGCGGAATTTTGGTGGTACAAAATCCGAGCAATGTAACAAAATCAGTGTAGAAATTTGGGAATGGTGCATTGAGCATGGCATTTGGTTATCTTGCACTCACATAGCTGGAGTTGAAAATGCAGAAGCAGACAGAGCTTCACGAAAATTTGATGATAATTTGGAATGGCAATTAGACAAAACCATTTTTGATAAAATATGTACAAGGTGGGGAACACCTGAAGTGGACCTGTTTGCAACACGTTTAAATGCACAAATCCCAAAATATTGCTCAATGAAACCAGACCCAAACTGCACGTTTGTCGATGCATTCACATTAAATTGGCAATTGTTTAGTGGAGTTTATGTGTTTCCACCCTTTAGCTTGTTGGGGCACTGTGTGCAGAAGTTCAGGGAAGACAAAGCCAGAGGCATAGTAATAGCACCTTGCTGGATGACCCAGATGTGGTTTCCCAGGCTCATGGAAATCTTGGTAGATCATCCCGTGATAATAATCAAAAGGAAAGGTCTATTGTCACTTCCACATCTGAAGCACAAACAAGAACACCCATTAGCTCAACGAATGAACTTAATGGCATGCAAAGTGTCAGGAATTGTTTCAGAGAACGTGGTTTTTCAGAACAAACTACCAAAATTTGTATGGCCTCATGGAAATCAGGAACCAGGAAACAGTACAACACATTTATTATTAGATGGTTTCAATACTGTCGTGAAAGGACGATCACTCCAATTTCACCGACTCTGGAAGAAGTGACAGAGTTTTTGACACAACAGTATAATCATGGTTTAGGATATGACAGTTTAAATACAGACAGAGGGGCACTCTCATCCCTAGGTTTGAACTTTGACGGGTTTCGTGTAGGCAACCACCCTCTTATTATTAGATTTATGAAAGGTGTTTTTGCGCTGAGGCCGACAAGACCTCGCTATACTTCTATTTGGGATGTGAATCAAGTTTTAAATTGTTTAAGGAGGATGTCACCTGTGAAACATTTAACGTTAAAGGATTTGACATTGAAACTTACTATGCTTATGGCTTTGACTCAAGCAGCAAGAGTGCAAACATTACATTTAATTACTGTTCGTTGTTATAAGAAGTTGAAATCAGAATTTATATTTGAGTTTTCACATTTGTTAAAGCAAAGCAGGCCAGGTTGTAATATATCTCACATTAGTTTTAAGGCCTTCCCTCCAGATAGGAGGTTATGTGTATATACGGTACTTAAAGAATACTTGCAAAGGACAGAATCTTTCAGAATGACTGCAAGTAATGAAAACAGAAATAGATTATTGCTCAGTTATGTGAAACCATACAAATCGGTCAGCCGGGACAGTATCTCAAGATGGATGAAAACAATAATGATACGGGCTGGAATCAATGTGAAAGAGTTTGGATCCCACAGTGTAAGAGCAGCTGCTGTTTCAAAGGCTAAACTAAACTCTGTACCAATAGTAGACATTCTTAAGAAAGCTGGATGGTCCAGAGAGCGGACATTTGCCAAGTTTTATGACAAGGAGATACGACTGAAGGAAGACAATTTCCAAGCAGGAATACTGCATTAGGTTAGTGTAGTTTTTAGCTCACCTGGCACAAGGTGAGCTATTTTGATAGTGCTGTGTCCGTCGTCCGTCGTCGTCGTCTGTCATCAATAATTTCTTCAAACGACTTCTCCTCCTAGACTACTGGATGGATTTTTACCAAACTTGCCAGTAATGATCCTTGTATGGTCCTCTTTCAAAGTTGTTCAAAAAGTTCCGGTCCGTTGCATATCTAGGTCACAGGAGCTAAAAATAGATTTTTTCAATGAAAACTTAAAAAATCTTCTTGTCTGAAACCACAGTACCCTTAGCTTAGATATTTGGCACAAAGCATCATCTACTAGTACTCTATCAAAGTTGTTCAAATTTTGTCCCTGGGGTAAAAAATGACCCCGCCCCGGCGGTGGTAATTTTACATAGAGTTATATAGTGAAATCTTCAAATATCTTCTTCTCTGAAACTAATATGGCCAGAGCTTTGATATTTGGCATGGTGACCCTTCTTGAAGCCCTCAACCAATATTGTTAATATGGTTCCGGTCCCTTGCATATCTAGGTCACAGGAGCTAAAAATAGATTTTTTCAATGAAAACTTAAAAAATCTTCTTGTTTGAAACCACAGTACCTTTAGCTTAGATATTTGGCACAAAGCATCGTCTTCACGTCCTCTATCAAGATTGTTCAAATTATGTCCCTGGGGTAAAAAATGACCCCGCCCCGGGGGTCGTAATTTTACATAGAGTTATATAGGGAAACCTTCAAACATCTTTATCTCTGAAACTAATATGGCCAGAGCTTTGATATTTGCATTATTTGGCATGGTGAATCTTCTAGAAGCCCTTAACCAATATTGTAAATATGGTTCCGGTCTGTTGCATATCTAGGTCACGGGTGCTAAAAATAGATTTTTTTCATTGAAAACTTAACAAATCTTCTTGTCTGAAACCACAGTACCCTGAGCTTAGATATTTGGCACAAAGCATAATCTACAGGTCCTCTATCAAGATTGTTCAAATTATGCCCCTTGGTTCAAAACTGCCAAGGCCTTAGGGGTCACAGTTTTACATAGAGTTATATAGCGAAATATTCTTCTCTGAAACTGTTATGGCAAGAGCTTTGATATTTAGCATAGTGTCACTTTTAGATGTTCTTTACCAATATTGCTGAAATGGTTCGGGTCTGTTGCATATTTGGGTCACATTAGCTAAAAATAGATTTTTTTCAATTAAAAGTCTTTCTGTCTGAAACCATCCATGTACAAAATATTGGACAGAACACTTAATTTTCATGTTCATCAGCAAGATTTTTGAAATTATGTCTCTGGGGTAAAAAGTGATCCCACCCCAGGGGTCATGTGACCCTTGTGTTGGTTTTTTCCAGGTGAGCGATATTTAGGCCCGCATGGGCCTCTTGTTTACATTGTAGCGTTGAAATCTCCTTTAAGAATGACTGAAATTTTTTACAATAAAGAATTTGAAAAATTAAACGAGACTTACCTTGGTTAAGTCGATGTTTGATTGTAATTCTTTGAGTAAAGAATTGAAGGAGGGCTTAAAGGCCACCCTCCCACCCTACAAGATTTATATTCAGTTGTTAGGGTAAACTCACTGGTTTGAATGTACCAGAAGATACACTAGCTGAATTATAATGTAAAAAACAAATTTTAAAAACTGCTTTGCGCATGCGCAACATATCTCCTTTAAGCCCTCCTTCAATTCTTTACTCAAACCAAGGTAAGTCTCGTTTAATTTTTTAAATTATCAGTAATACAGACGAAACTCGATAATTCAAACTTGCCTTGCTTGGAACATACCCATATTTCAAAGTTAAAACATGGCCTAGCCACGTTTTAACTTTGAAATACAGGTATGTTCGACTTACCCAAGATAGGCTTTTCAAACTTGTAAATTACTGGTACAATCAATATAAGCTAGTTCGAAGTATCGACTTTTGACTGTACATGTACTTTTAAGACAAAAAAGTTTACTTATTACTGCATCAGCTTCAGAGTAGTGTGACATGCAGCTGCGAATTTGTCTGACCTGCTTTAGTCCAGAGACTTGTCCTCACCTCCTCGGTTTTCCTGAGCATCATTTTAACTTACTTGTTTTTTAGCTCACCTGAGCTAGCTCAGGGTGAGCTTTTGCAATCCTTGAATGTCCGTCGTCCGTCGTCACTAATTTTAGTGTTTACACTCTAGAGGCCACAATATTTATCCAATCTTTCTCAAACTTGCTCAGATGGTATATTGCTATAAGAGCTCAGATGAGTTTGATTATGGTTGAAATCGGACAAATAGGTCATGAGTTGTCTACCTTTGAATTGCTGAAAATGCCATATTTAACAGTGTTTACACTCTAAAGGCCACAGTATTTATCCAATCTTTCTAAATCTTGTCCAGATTGTATATTACCATAAGAGTTCGGAAGATTTCAATTTTGGTTGAAATCGGGTAAATAGATCAAGAGTTATCTACCTTTGAATTGCTGAAAATGCCATATTTAACGGTGTTTACACTCTAGACGCCACAGTATTTATCCAATCTTTCTAAAACTTGCCCAGATTGTATATGACTATAAGAGTTCGGATGAGTTTGATTTTGGTTGAATTCGGACAAATAGATCAAGAGTTATCTATCTTTGAATTGCCGAAAATGCCATATTTAACAGTGTTTACATTCTAGAGTTCGCAATTTTTATCCAATACATCTCAAACTTGCTCAGATTGTATATGACTATAAGAGTTCAGATGATTTTGATTATGGTTGAAATCAGATTTATAGGTCGATAGTTATCTACCTTTGAATTGCTGAAAATTCCATATTTAACGATATTTACACTCTAGAGGCCACAAATTTTATCCAATCTTTCTTAAACTTACTCAGATTGTATATTACCATAAGACTTCAAATGAGTTTAATTATGGTTGTAATCGGATCAACAGGTGAAGAGTTATCTACCTTTGAAATGCTGAAAATGATATATTTAACAGTGTTTACGCTCTAGAGGCCACACTATTTATCCCAGCTCTCTCAAACTTGCGCAGATTGTATATGACCATAAGAGTTCATAAAAGGGTGATTATGGTTGGAATCAGACAAATAGATCAAGAGATATCTACCTTTGAATTGCTGAAAATGCCATATTTTACAGCGTTTACACTCTTGCAACCACAGTTTTCAATGGATTTTAATTATACTTGTACACAAAGGATGTAGCTATACGTTCTGGAAGGAGTGCAATTATTGTTGAAATGTAATCATTGTGGCAATAGTTACCTGCCCTTGATATACTTTGAAATGCTAGAAAAAGTCTTCATTTCGATCAGTATTGTTTAGGCTCTAGTTATTTGCCTTTGATGTACTCTACTATACTACAGTAGGTCGACAAACTTGAAAGGATTTAGAATAAAACGGGTGAAATTCAAAGGTAAAGCTATCGGGCTTCATTACAAATGGTGAGCGATATCAGGGCCTTCAGGCCCTCTTGTATTATTATGTGATACATGTATGGAAAGCATATTATGCTTTCTGTTTGCCAAAAAAAAAAACCTTTCAAAGTCCACTATAAGTAACCTGCTTCTCCTTTAAATCTCCCCTTTTGATTACCTTGATTACCTTGATCTTCGGGCCATAATATTGGATGTTAGTCCATCTAGGCCCCTCTAGTGAAGTTCTTCGTTAATGTTCCATATACTGATATAGTTTCTTCGTTAATTATGCAGAGAATTAGTTAACATGTTGGGTTATATTTCTTGATGTTCCAATTTGTTATACACCCTCAAACGAAGTTTGGGGGGGAATACTGGAGTCACCATGTCCGTCCGTCCGTCCGGCTTGTCCGGAGCATAACTTCTAAAGTATAAGAGCTATTGACTTCAAACTACATATACAGATAGATCTCATTGACCAGGAGTGCAGTGCGCAAGAACCGTTACTCTGTAATCAGTATTTTTGGAGTTATTGCCCTTTGTTATTTTTATCAAATTTAGGCTTGTCGGGAGCATAACTTCTAAAGTATAAGAGCTATTGACTTCAAACTTCATATACAGATAGATCTCATTGACCAGGAGTGCAGTGCGCAAGAACCGTTACTCTGTAATCAGTATTTTTGGAGTTATTGCCCTTTATTTTTATCAAATTTAGGCTTGTCCGGCGCATTTCTTCAAAAGTATAAGAGCTATTGACTTCAAACTTCATATACAGATAGATCTCATTGACTAGGAGTGCAGTGCGCAAGAACCATAACTCTGTCATCAGTATTTTTTCAGTTATTGCCCTTTGTTGTTATATTTTTACCCAATTTAGGCTTGTCCGGATCATAACTTTCAAAGTTAAAGAGCTTTTGACTTTGAACTTCATATACAGATAGATCTCATTGGCTAGGAGTGCAGTGCGCAAGAACCATAACTCTGTCATCAGTATTTTTTGAGTTATTGTCCTTTGTTATATTTTTACCCAATTTAGGCTTGTCCGGAGCATAACTTTCAAAGTAAAGGAGCTATTGACTTTAAACTTCACATACAGATAAATCTCATTGACCAAGAGTGCAGTGCGGAAGAACCATAACTCTATCATCAGTATTTTTGAAGTTATTGCCCTTTGTTGTTATATTTTTACCCAATTTAGGCTTGTTCGGAGCATAACTTCAAAAGTATAAAAGCTATTGACTTCAAACTTCATATATAGATAGATCTCATTGACCAAAAGTGCAGTGCGCAAGAACCATAACTCTATCATCAGTATCTTTGGAGTAATTGCCCTTTGTCGTTATATTTTTACCCAATTTAGGCTTGTCTGGAGCATAACTTTCAAAGTATAAGAGCTATTGACTTCAAACTTCATATATAGATAGATCTCATTGACTAGGAGTGCAGTGCACAAGAACCATAACTCTGCCATCAGTATTTTTAGCTCACCTGAGCTAGCTCAGGGTGAGCTATTGCAATCCTTGAATGTCCGTCGTCCGTCGTCAACAATTTTAGTGTTTACACTCTAGAGTCCACACTTTTTATCCAATCTTTCTCAAACTTGCTCAGATGGTATATTGCCATAAGAGTTCAAATGAGTTCGATTATGGTTGAAATCGGACAAACAGGTCATGAGTTATCTACCTTTGAACTGCTGAAAATGCCATATTTAACAGTGTTTACACTCTAGAGGCCACAGTATTTATCCAATCTTTCTAAAACTTGCTCAGATTGTATATTACCATAAGAGTTTGAGAGAGTTCGATTTTGGTTGAAATCGGACAAACAGGTCATGAGTTATCTACCTTTGAACTGCTGAAAATGCCATATTTAACAGTGTTTACACTCTAGAGACCACAATTTTTATCCAATCTATCTCAAACCTGCTCAGATTGTCAAATACTATAAGAATTCAGATGAGTTTGATTATGGTTGAAATCAGACTCATAGGTCGAGAGTTATCTACCTTTGAATTGCTGAAAATGCCATATTTAATGATGTTTACACTCTAGAGGTCACAAATTTTATCCAATCTTTCTCAAACTTACTCAGATTATATATTACCGTAAGACTTCGAATGAGTTCAATTATGGACGTAATCGGATCAATAGGTCGAAAGTTATCTACCTTTGAATTGCTGAAAATGATATATTTAACAGTGTTTACGCTCTAGAGGCCACAATATTTATCCAAGCTCTCTCAAACTTGCCCAGATTGTATATGACCATAAGAGTTGGAAAAAAGGGTGATTATGGTTGGAATCAGACACATAGATCAAGAGATATCTACCTTTGAATTGCTGAAAATGCCATATTTTACAGCGTTTACACTCTTGCAACTACAGTTTTCAATGGATTTTGATTATACTTGTACACAAAGGATGTAGCTATACATTCTGGAAGGAGTGCAATTATTGTTAAAATGTAATCATTGTGGCAATAGTTACCTGCCCTTGATATACTTTGAAATGCTAGAAAAAGGCTTCATTTCAGTATTGTTTAGGCTCTAGTTATCTGCCTTTGGTGTACTCTACTATACTACAGTAGGTCGACAAACTTGAATGGATTTAGAATAAAACATGTGAAATTCAAAGGTAAAGCTATCAGGCTTCATTACAAATCGTGAGCGATATCAGGGCCTTCAGGCCCTCTCGTTGGAGTTATTGCCCTTTGTTATTTTTACCCAATTTAGGCTTGTCCGGAGCATAACTTCCAAAGTATAAGAGCTATTGACTTCAAACTTCATATATAGATAGATCTCATTGACTTGGAGTGCAGTGCACAAGAACTATAACTCTGCCATCAGTATTTTTGGAGTTATTGCCCTTTGTTGTTATATTTTTATCCAATTTAGGCTTGTCCAGAGCACAACTTTCAAAGTTTAAGAGCTATTGACTTCAAACTTCATATACAGATAGATCATATTTACCAGGAGTGCAGTGCGTAAGAACAAGTTATTTTAGATTTAAAACTGTTGACTGAACTGGCTGAAACTGTATCCTGTGGTAGGTTATTCCAAAAGTTGATACATCTAATCTTTGTGAAAATGAGTGGAGACTGAGGTTATTTCTACACTTCTTCTTAGTAAATTTGAGATGGTGTCCATGTAGCTCACCAACTGCTAGTGAGAACATATTTTCCCATTTCAATTTGTCAAAATCATGTGTTGCTTTGAAAATTTGAAGCATGTCATAACGATCCCGTCTATATTCAAGGGTAGGAATACCTTGTTGAGTCAGTCTTTCTCGATAATTTAAGCCAGCCAGGTCGGGCACTAATCTTGTTGCTCTCCTCTAAACACCCTCATTTCTCTTGATATCTTTTTAGCTCATCTGAGCTAGCTCAGGGTGAGCTTTTGCAATACTTGAATTCCATCGTGCGTCGTTCGTCGTCAACAATTTTAGTGTTTACACTCTAGAGGCCACAATATTTGTCCAATCTTTCTCAAACTTGCTCAAATTGTATATTACCATAAGAGTTGGGATGATTTCGATTATGGTTGAAATCGGATAAATAGATCAAGAGAAATCTACCTTTGAATTGCTGAAAATGCCATATTTAAGGGTGTTTACACTCTAGAGGCCACAATTTTTATCAAATCTATCTCAAACTTGCTCAGATTGTATATGACCATAAGAGTTCGAATGAGTTTGATTATGGTTGAAATCTGATCAATCGGTTGAGAGTTATCTACCTTTGAATTGCTGAAAATGCCATATTTAACAGTATTTACACTGTAGAGGCCACAATTTTTATCCAATCTATCTCAAACATGCTCAGACTGTATATAACCATAAGAGTTAAGATGAGTTCGATTATGGTTGAAATCAGACTGATAGGTTGAGTGTTATCCACCTTTGAAATGCTGAAATTGTCATATTTAAGGGTGTTTACTCTCCAGGGGTCACAATTTTTATCCAATCTATCTCAAACTTGCTCAGATTGTATATGACCATAAGAGTTCGATTGAGTTAGATTATGATTGAAATGGGACCAATAGGTTGAGAGTTATCTACCTTTGAATTTCTGTAAATGTCATATTTAAGGGTGTTTACACTCTAGAGGCCACACTTTTTATCCGATCTTTTTCAAACTTGCTCAGATTGTATATGACCATAAGAGTTCAAATAAGTGTGATTATGGTTGAAATCAGACATATAGGTAAAAAGTTATCTGCCCTTGAATTGCTGCAAATGCCATATCGAACAGCGTTTACACTTTTGCAACTACAGTTTTGAATGGATTTTGATTTTACTTGCACACAAAGTATATACTAATAAGTTCTCAAAGGAGTGCAATTATTGTTGAAATCTAATCATTGTAGCAATAATTATCTGCCCTTGATATACTTTGAAATGCTAGAAAAGGCTTCATTTCAGTATTGTTTAGGGTCTAGTTATCTGCCCTTGATGTACTCTACCATTCTAGAATTATGAGGTTGTATTCCAAAATTGTTTACATGCCATACTACAAATTTGAATGGATTTAAATTTAAACTGATGAAACAGTAAGATAAAGCTATCAAGCTTCAGTACAACAGGTGAGCGATATCAGGGCCTTCAGTCCCTCTTGTTTCAAATGTGGTGACCATACGCAAGAGCCATATTCCAAAACTGGACGAACTATAGACTTGTATAGTTGTAAAAGCATGGTTTTGTCCATATATTCAAAAGTACGGTGTATGATGCCTAAGTTCCTTTGAGCTTTCCTAACAATATTTGTTATATGCGTATCAAAGTTTAGATCAGAATCAAAGGTAACACCCAAGTCTTTTTAGGGCCCCACCGAGAGGTGGGTGCCCTATAGTAATCACCTTGTCCGTCAGTCCGTCAGTCTGTCACACTTTTCCTTGTCCGCTCTCTAAGTCCGCTCTCTAGTATAAAATCTAGGCCAAGTTCGATAATTACCCAAATCGCATAAAGCATGTTGGAGTTATTGCCCTTGAATTATTAAAAAATGGCTGTTTCAGCCTTGTCCGCTCTCTAACTCGAGTAATTTTTATCCAATCTTCACCAAACTTGCTGAAAATGTGTATTAGTATAAAATCTAGGCCAAGTTCGATAATTACCCAAATCGCATAAAGCATGTTGGAGTTATTGCCCTTGATTTATTAAAAAATGGCTGTTTCAGCCTTGTCCGCTCTCTAACTCGAGTAGTTTTATATCCAATCTTCACCAATCTTAATGAAAATGTGTATTGGTATATAATCTAGGCCAAGTTCGATAATTACCCAAATCGCATAAGGCATGTATGAGTTATTGCCCTTGAATTATTAAAAAATGGCTGTTTCAGCCTTGTCCGCTCTCTAACTTGAGTAGTTTTTATCCAATCTTCACCAAACCTTATGAAAGTTTCTATTGTTATAAAATCTAGGCCAGGTTTGATAATTACCCAAATCGCGTAAGGCATGTTGGAGTTATACCCCTTAAATTATTGAAAAATGGCTGTTTCAGCCTTGTCCACTTTCTAACACAAACACTTTGTATTGGATATTTATCAAACCTACTGAAAATGTTTATTGGTATATAATCTAGGTCAAGTTCGATAATTACCCAAATCGCCTATGGCACATCAGAGTTATTGCCCTTCAATTATTAAAAGATAGCTGTTTAAGCCTTGTCCGCTCCCTTACTGAAACAACAGTTTCTATCTGATCTTCACTAAACTTGCTGAAAATGTTTATTTGTATGAAATCTAAGCCAAGTTCGATAACTACTCAAATCGCATAAGGCAATTCAGAGTTATTGTCCTTGAATTATACAAAAATGACTGTTTCAGCCTTGTCCGCTCTCTTAACTCAAACATTTTATATTGGATCTTTACAAAACTTGCTGAAAATGTTTATTATTATAAAATCTGCAGTTTTATCTTGTGCCTTTCTCCTCCCGACTCCTTTTGTGGGGCCCTTTCTGACTGGTCAGTATTCTAGTCATGATTGACATCTTCAATAGCTGTGTATGATTGATCCGAGTTTTTCATAGAATATCTGTAGTTGTCATTATTATAGCCGATGTGCATTACCGGTACTTAACATTTGGAAGCATTGAAGGATAATTTCCATTTATGGCTCCAGTCACACAGATTATCCAAGTCCTTTTGTAGGTTTTCGGAGTCAGTTTCATTTTGAACAGATGAATAAATTTTACTGTTGTCTGCAAAGATTTTTACAATTCCTTCTGTTACATCTCGCAGATCATTGATGAAGCATAAAAATAGAATCGGACCAAGGACACTGCCTTGTGGCACACCGCTTATAACATTTGACCATGATGAGGTATCTGCTCCAATACGAACTTGCCTTCTTCTACCAGTGAGAAAATTTTGTATCCAGTGTAGAACAGGACCACGAATACCTAGTTTATGAAGTTTCAAAATCAGACGTTCATGGGGAACACTGTCGAAAGCTTTGCTAAAGTCGAGGTATATGACATCTACTGGGTCTCCTCTGGCAAGTAGCTCAGTCCATTCATCAAGTATTTCCAATAGCTGTGTGGTGCACGATCTTCCTGGACGGAAACCATATTGAGAGTCAGACAGTGAATTGTTGGTTAGTAAATATTTCATGAGCTTTTTGCGTATTACAGATTCACAGAGTTTACATACTGTTGAAGTGAAGCTGATGGGTCTATAATTTGATGGCTTAAGTTTATTGCCTTTCTTGAAAATTGGCGAAACAATTGCATTTTTCCATTCAAGGGGAAGAATTCCTGATTGAAGAGATGTTTTGAAGATCATGTATAACGGGTAGTATAATTCGTTTTGAGCTTCAAGTAATACTTTGGGGTGAATCCCTTCAGGTCCTGGAGACTTATCCGACTTTAAACATTTCAATGCTTCAAGAACATCAACGGGTGAAAAATCAATTGCATCCAAAAAAAATTCTTTATCATCATTGTTCAAGTCTTTGCCAAGATCTTCTGTTCTTACAAAAACACTAATATGTATTTAGGCTTTGCCTATGGACGGAAAAAAGCAAAATTGTATTAATGAAAACGGAATAGATCTATCGCCAGTGTGTGATCAGCGCTCTTGTATCAGTTCGTTGTGTATTCCAGATCACACTCGAGGCTATGCCTCTCGTGACTGAGATCTGGATTACACAACCGACTCGAACTTTTATTATAAACCTAAATTGTTTGGGACAAGATCTATCATATATTGTTACCCAATAATCAAATAGATCTAGATAATAAATTATATAAGCGCCCGTGTATACAATGTTAAAAGTTAAAACTCCTCCGTACAGCTATATTATCAGGGCTGCCATTTCTCCGGATTTTTCCTAAATCTCCGGATTTTTCCCCAGGATATGGTAGCTTAAAGCAGGCTGAAAGTAAAGCAGAATGCGCCATAAGGCTCATTCTGCTTTACTTCCAGTCTGATTTATGTAGTCACATGCCAACAAAACTTGAAATCGGCTATGGGGTAAAGGTACGATTCGTAAAATCGCGCTTGAAAAATGCATATTTGGAAATCTTAGGATTTTTCATTTCAACTTATGGCAGCCCTGTATTATAATGCAATCTGAAACTATTTTTGGAAGTCATATGACCACCAATAATGACGTCATTATTTATATTGATGACGTATGGTAATCCGTTATTTTTACCGGTTCGATTGAGAAGTAGCTTTTTGCAAATAACGTTCATTTTTAGCGTTAAAGGTTATGGATGGAACTGTTTGAAAGTTTGTCATTTGGAGGAAATCAATACAAGTGAGTGTTGACTGGGTTATTCATTCTTAAAATGGTTTAAAAATATCACCGAAATCGGGAATTCCGAAACGTCACGCACAACTCTTCGTAAAAGCCGTGACATCATCATCCAATATGTCAGCCCCCATGTTTTGTAGTTGCCTAGTTTTGAGGAAATTATTCACGCGCAAATCAAACACTTTTCAAAGTCTATCAGTGATTAAATAGAATTGGAATACCTTTGATTTTATCGTGCATTACTTAAGAACGGAAAAAAGGCAAGCCTTTTTTCCGTACTAAAATAAATTGTTTAGCACCTCTGCCTTGTCTTTATTTTCCGAAGCCGTGGAACCATCTGGTTTTCTTAAGTCACCAATTGTGTCTCTAGTTTTACATTTAGAGTGAACATATTTCCAAAAAGATTTGCCATTGTCTTTTAATTCATCAACAATCTTTCTTTCGTATGAACGTTTTGCTCTTTTTTTAGTTGAGGTACATTCGTTTCTACATGTGGCATATGCAAGATAATCTCTTGGAGAACGGGAGTGTTTATATTTCTTCCAGGCTTTTCTTTTTTTGTTAACTACTAGTTTTATTTCTTTGTTTAGCCAGAGGGGACTATCATGGTGGTTTCCAGAGCACATTTTTTGGGGTACATGTTCCTCTACTTTGTTGACTAATTGATTTTTAAAAGTAGACCACATCTCTTCTACATTTTTATTTTCTAGCAAGGTCTGCCAATCTGTATCTCCGAGATCCTTCCGTAGTTGTTCATAATTACCTTTGAAATATTGAAATCTCTCCGAAGCACGATTGTCATTGTCAATGTAACTCGTAAAGTCAAAATGTATCATTGAGTGATCACTGTTACCCAAGGGTGGACCTATACATATTGAATTTGGATCAACCATATTTTCCTCATTGGGGAAAAGCAAATCAAGGCAACTAGGAACTTGTAGGTTCACATATTTGTTGGTAAAGAAAATTTTACTGTCTGTATTCAAAGTTTGAAGAATTTGGTAATTACTTTCCAAAGGTGTACCTACCCCCTTAATGGAGTAATATGGTGTTTCAATGATAATAACTTTGCAATTTCTGTTGTAGAGGAAGTCGGTTATTTCTTTATATTTGGCTAGGATGTACTCTACACTACTATTATCTCTACTAATTAATGAAATATAGCCACAGTCCTTTTTTGCTGTAAGGTCACAAGTACCTAACCACAAGAAAACTACTACTCTTCCAGACCTGTTTATCTGTCCATCAATATTGTATTTAATCAAGTCTTATCTGTCTTGTATTTTTGCTCCACTTTTACACCACCAGATGATATGATCTCTGTAACTTTGAAAATTTCTTTGATATTCACTTTTTAAGTATAATCCTTTACTATCTGAAATAATGACTGGTTTGAAAGAAATGGTTTGTCCTTCAATTTTTGATTTTGTTTCCAGTAGAGTTTTATACAGTCTATTTTCTGTCATTTAACATAAATTTATCTTACCTCCTCTTTCTGGAAATAAAGTGTAATAACTGAATTTTGATACCCGGAGCTATCTCCACAGAATCTACTTGCCACAGTATATTGTTTCTTTCACAAATTTAATTTATTGATGACGCGGAACAATTTCCGCAGAAATCTAGTTGTCTCGGCAGTACCCCGTCACTCGAGTATTTTCACAATGCTGTTATTCCTCTAATCATGGATGACTCGGAAAAATTTCCACAGAAATCCATATCCAGATCATTTTCTTAAGGTATTGACACATTAATCACTTATTTCATCCTTTTCTTGGTTGTATTTTCTTAACTTTTTGTGCTTCGCAACACTTGAAATTTAAAATGACCACCTCCGCCCTTATGAAGCACGCCTCTAGAAAATAAACTTTTGTACACGATTTCTTTTTGCCACTTCAGTCCTCCTAAAAATTGTTGTCGTTGGTTTCAAAAGTGTTTAAAGCTTCCTATCGTTTTACACAATATTAGTTTTTTGACTTAGACTCACTGATGTTTATTGATTTGTTAAATATTTCATTCCTTGTAATTTTTGTTCAGTTATTTCAACCGGAATCGGAAGCATGACCTTTAGCCTGTTCTCAGTGGTTAAGATACATGTAGGTGGTTGCTTAAAACAGGCTAAAAGTAAAGCTCATTAAGGAGATTCCTGCTTTACTTTCAGTCTGCTTTAAGCTTCCACTTATCAGGATGCAAGAAAAGTCCTTATTGCTTGAAATCAGAACATAGCAGAATCATAAAAATACATTTGAGTCATGCTATGACAAAACCAGCCATATTGCATTTCAGCATTGTACAGACCAGCACGTTGTCATCCCAGGCTCTGTATCTGAGTTTGGTCTACACTGCCAAATACCATATATAATACAGCTACATAAAAATTAATGCTTTAGATGCATGTAGGTGTCAAACAGTGTAAATCAAGACCAGCCGCTGTGTCTCTGACACAGTAGCTAGCCTTGATCTACTTTACACTGTTTGAAATGCATTAATAATAATGCGTTTTCTCATAGCACTGCTCATTATACCCCCACCACTAAGTGGGGGCTATATAGGAAACGCCTTGTCCGTCCGTCAGTCGCTCCGTCGGTCCGTCCGTCGCGTTTTTCCAGAACATTTGCCTTTTTAGCTCACCTGGCACGAAGTGCCAAGGTGAGCTTTTAGGATCGCTGGATGTCTGTCGTCCGTCCTCTGTCTGTCCGTACATCCAGGAGGCACATTATGGGGTCATTAACCTGGCAGTTTGGGTCATTAACCTGGCCAGTTAGTGATTGTGGGGTTGAAAGAGAGTATTGTGGGGTTAAAAAAGGCGTTTGTGGGGTTAGTTTTAGGGTTAGGGTTTATATAGCATCTAACCCCACAACACGCTCTCCTAAGACCGTCCGTCCGTCTGTCCATTCACAATTGGTTCGTTAACACTCTAGCGGCTACAAGTTTCATCCGGTCTTCATGAAACTTGATGTGTGTGTGTGTTATTTGTATTTAAGTCTCTTACCTGGGGTACTCTATTACAGATCTTGTCAATGATCGGGGGAGCGTTCCCTTCAGCCTGCAGGGCCTAAAGTGGCTGTTTTTGAGCATCGGATGATGGTACCCAAAGAGGAATTTGGAAGTTTATTATTGTGCTAATTGCTATTCGAAACTTGATGACAATCTTTGTCTTGAAGAAATCTAGGTCAAGTTCGAATGTGGGTCATGTCGGGTCAAAAACTAGGTCACTAGGTCAAATCATAGAAAAATCTTGTTAACACTCTAGAGGCTACAAATCTTATTGGATCTTAATGAAACTTGTTCAAAATGTTTGCCTCATTAATATCTAGGTCAATTTCGAATATATGTCATGCCTGGTCAAAAACTAGGTCACTAGGTCAAATCATAGAAAAACCTTGTTAACACTCTAGAGGCTACAAATCTCATTGGATTTTAATGCATCCTAATCAGAATGTTTGCCTCATTGATATCTAGGTCAAGTTCGAATATGGGTCATGTCAGGTCAAAAACTAGGTCACTAGGTCAAATCCTAGGAAAACCTTGTTAACACTCTACAGGCTACAAATCTCATTGGATCTTCATGAAACTTGGTCAAAATGTTTGCTTTATTGATATCTAGGTCAAGTTCGAATATAGGTAATGTCCGGTCAAAAACTAGGTCACTAGGTCAAGTCATAGAAAAATCTTGTTAACACTCTAGCGGATTCAAATCTCATTGGATTTTAATGCAACTAGGTCAGAATGTTTGCCTAATTGATATCTAGGTCAAGTTCGAATATGGGTCATGTCGGATCAAAATCTAGGTCACTAGTTGAAATCAAAGAAAAACATTGTTTACCTTCTATAGGCTACAAATCTCATTAGATCTGAATGAAATATTGCCAGAATGCTTGCCTACATCAAATCTAGGTCAAAATCAAATGTGGATTGTTCCTGGTCAGAAACCAGGTCAAATCATAGAAAAATCTTGTTAACACTCTAAAGGTTGATTGTGGGTCATTATCTAGTCGTAATCTAGGTCACTACTATAGGTCATGTTTTACATGGTGTACCAGGTGAGCGATTTAGGGCCATGGTGGCCCTTGTTCTTAAAAACTGTTTATGATATCATCTTCAAACTTGGCATACATTATCAATGTTATTTGGGGACACTTATTGACAGGTTTCATAACTCTTGCACTAAATTTGACAGAATTATGCCCCTTTTTAACTTGATTTTTTTGTCTCTTAATTGAGAGTTTTTTCTTTGATTTTCCGGGACATTTGCCTTTTTAGCTCACCTGGCACGAAGAGCCAAGGTGAGCTTTTAGGATCGCTGAATGTCCGTTGTCCGTCTGTCTATCTGTCCGTTCACAATTGGTTCGTTAATGCCCGTGTCACACTGTCCCGATTTTGACACCAGAAGGCCACACGAACATGGAATTTTGAATTTCCCGCGAAGGTGGCCCTGAACCTGGCTCAACAGGCAAACCAAAACGAAGGCAAGTACGGTGCCTACAGAAGGCCACACGATGGCAACCGAAACACACACGAAGTCAACACGAATATGCGGATTTTCACAGGAAGTTTACCCGAAGGCCACACGAAGGTCACACGATAGCTACACGACGTCGTGTTGAGAGTATGATGCAGTCACGAAGGCATCACATGACCTTCCGATGGTATTAAACATTCGGTAGACGGCGGGAAAGTTCAGTCGCTGATCTAAGATTAAAAGCCGCCATATATTTACCGATTTTAGATATAATGTAACTTAAAATCTACGTAGGTTTTAAATTCATCATGTCACGAAAAGGAGGACATGGAAGGGGAAAGATGAAGGATGAAACCACAAATAGATCTAGATGAGTTCGAAGATTCAAAAAAGAAGTTAACAGTCCTTAATCCCCAGAGGGAGTTGTTGTTCAGAGGTAGTTGTTATAGGGAGGGAAATATTAAAACCCTGAGAGTGTAAACAGTTTGAATCCAGATCAGACACATCGTAACGCGCTGTCTGATATGGGTTCAAACTGATTGTCACTCGTCATTATCTTGGTTTGATATTGGGAGGCTTATTTTCAAAATGGCTAATGCCAACTTTGTGAGGAAATAGCAGACGACAGCAGTGATATCGTTAGTATTAATGTTTTACTTAGGGAACAGTAGCAAGTATTTTTTGAGAAGGGGTTACCTGTAGGGAGGGAGCACTGTATGTGAAAATAATATTAGTGTATTCAAAAATTCAAAAAGTCGCATGTAAGACCTCTTTTGAAAAAACCTGATCTCGATACAAATGATCTTAAGAACTACAGGCCTGTATCAAATTTGCCATTTATCTCAAAAGTATTAGAAATGGTAGTAGACAAACGCATTGAGTCCCATTTGACCACAAACAATCTGCATGAACAACATCAGTCAGCATATCGTAAGCATCACTCTACAGAAACTGCTCTTCTAAAAGTTCAAAATGACATCTTGCAATATCTTGATAAGAATGAAATCACAATTCTGGTGATGCTTGACCTATCTGCCGCATTCGACACAATTGATCATGAAACATTACTCAATCGCCTTGAAAAAGACTTCAAAATTATTGGAAACCCACTAAAGTGGATGACCTCATACCTGACCGACCGTTACCAAACAGTCGCGGTAGATGGCGAATTATCTGCCCCAGTTCAAATGAAATATAGTGTGCCACAGGGGTCAGTCCTTGGGCCGAAGAACTACATCTTGTACACAAAACCTGTCGGCTCAATTTGCAGAAATCATCAGCTGGATCATCACTTCTATGCAGATGATTCACAGTTATACTTGTCATTTAAGCCTAAAGACACATCTTGTCAACAAGAAGCCCTTTCAAAAGTCGAAGGGTGTCTAAAAGACATAGTATCATGGATGCACCAGAACATGTTGAAGCTGAACACTGACAAAACTGAGATCATACTATTTCATTCAAAAAAGTTTAACGTTCCTGGAGATTTTCACGTACAAGTGGGAAACTCTAAAATCAAACCATCAGTATGTGTGAAGAATCTTGGTGCTAGATTAGATTCCAAAATGGATATGACACAGCACATTAACGCTGTGTGCAGGTCTGGCTACTCACAGCTGCGGCAGATAGGTCATATTAGACAGTACCTTTCTCCAGAAGCTACAAAGACCTTGATCAATTCTCTGGTCACTTCAAAAATTGACTACTGCAACTCACTGCTGTATGGGATTCCCCAAAACTCATTATGCAAACTACAGCGTGTGCAAAATACAGCAGCCCGCATCATTTCCAGGACCCCTCGGTACAATCACATCACTCCAGTCTTGAAGGATCTTCACTGGCTTCCAGTTCAACACAGAATTGAATTCAAAATTCTGACACTCACATACAAAGCCATGTGCAATGATTCTCCAAGGTACATTGTCAATATGCTTGACGTGTATAAACCTCGAAGAGAGTTGCGGTCTGCAACTAAATCAGTATCGCTGGTTGTACCGAGGAGTCGTTTGGTGAGGTTTGGAGATAGAAGTTTCATGCATGCAGCCCCAAAGCTCTGGAACAGTCTACCATCAGACATTAGAGATGCAAGCTCAGTTGCAGTTTTCAAAAAGCATCTGAAAATACATTACTTTAATATTTGTTATTAGAACACTGCTACCTATGCGATATGTTCTTGCTGTAGATGTTGTGGGTCCGAATGGGAGTTTCTGGAGTATTATCTGGTTTTCTGTCTCTTATAGAAATTTTAGTTATTGTCGCATGCTATTTTTCCTAGTTATGTTACATTGGTCGGCCTGCATTGGGCGTTCTGCTATTATTTCTATCAGTCGGCATAAAGAAGCCATTTGCTTCGTTGCTCTCGATTGTTGAGGTAGTGCAATCGCGGGTTTGGGGCTGTCTTCTGTATGTTTAGTGGCCTTCATTGGGCGCTCTACTGTTATTTCTATCAGTCCGCATAAAGAAGCCATTTGCTTCGTTGCTTTTGATTGATGGGGTAACGTGATTGCCATTTTGGGGGCTGTCTTTTGTACGTTTATTATGTTTATTTTATATCTAATTGTAGTTATTTGTTTTTTCCTGGCGGCCTGCATTTGGGCGCTCTACTATTGTTTCTATCGGTCGACAATCAGAAGCCGGTTGCTTCATTGCTGATTGATGGGAGTAATGTGATCGCCATTTTGGGGGCTGTCTTTTATATGTTTATTCATGTTTATTTTAGATCATATTGTAGTTATTTTGTCTTTTCTTGTTTGTAGGTACATTTGTGTAACTTCATGTGAAGCGCTTTTGAACGCACTACCCCTGTGTGAAAAGAGCGCTATATAAATCTGGTATAATAATAAATAATAATAATAATAATAATTTTCAAGACGATTCCAAAAAGATGTCACAAGACAGGATTAGATGGAGAAATAAATATATATAATAATCGAGACTTTTATAATCTGACTTACGACACTACTTGTTGTACTAAGTTTTATGAAACGGAGCCCTGAAGAGTACGCAAACAGGGCAGAACCCAGATTAGAGATGGTTCCTCTCATCAGGGGTTTCACTGAGTTTTCTTTATGCAGTATGCATGTATTGTTAAAAAATAAATCTGGTATAATAATAATAATATATAATGAGAATGATACATGACAATCTTGTCCGACCAGGGCACCAAGCCAGCCTTTAAAGTAAAGTAGTGACCTAAGTATCGTCTATAGTTTAACACTTTGCATGCTGTGTAATGTTTTTGTCTGTAACAATCTCAAACTTTCTTTTAAATTCAGGGTCAGGGGCCCGTTTCATAAAATCTTGTACGACGAATAAATTATTATTTATTTCTCCATCTGATCCTGTATTGCGGCATCTCTTTGGAACCGTCTTGAAGACAACGACTTCAAAGAGAAGTCACAGACAATTTTAGATAGAGAACTCAGAAATTAAATGTATTTTAAAGTTTTGACTTACGATTGTTTTTGTCTTACGACATTTTATGAAACGAGTCCCTGAAGACTAAACAGCTTAGATCCTGATGAGACGCTGTGTTACGTGTTGTATCCTCTTGATCCAAACTGTTTGCAAAGGTAATCAGTGTGGCCGAATTATCAGTCGCTAGCATGGTGAGAGGTTAATCTCAAATTTCCAAAATGTAAAGTTTGATACTAGATTAACATAGAATTAAAAGTTCGATCGACTCTTCATCTTGGAAACTAGAAATTTTCAACTAAAGTAAAGCCTGTCTATTGGAAATTGCTTATTGATTATAAGAAGATCGATGGCAGTTTAAAACATGGTGGAGGCAAAAAGAGTGTTCCGAAAAAGATGTTTGAACATTTCACTATATAAATCTAAAAAACAGCGACCCCCGGGACGGGCCAATTTTGACCGCAGGGGCATACTTTCAACCTGCTTTAGCAGTCACCTGCCTTAAACACAATATAAATCAGTAGTATTAATAGAGGGATTTTATTGTTTCTCAATATTAGTTGAAAAAATAACGAGTTGTCTCGGACTTGACATTTTTAAACTGGAGATTTTAAACTACAGTTAAACTTGTTCATTGCGTCCATTAAAGAAAATTCTAATTGGTTATAAGAAAGAAAGGTGATAGCTTGAAATATAGTGAAAGTAAAATAGAATGCGCATTCTGCTTTTTTAACCTACTTTATGTGGTCACGTGTCTAGAAATTGACTTTTGGTAGAGGGTTTAAGGTACAATTCATAAAAAAATCCGTTTCAAAAAGAGGACATTTGGAAATATTAGGGATTTTTCATGATCAACTTTCATAATCATCAATATAAATCTGGTACATTGTAATAAAACTAATCATAATGATAATAATTATAATAATAACATTAACAATAATAATAGCAATCAACTAGTTGCCGCCCTGATGTACAACAAAACAAAAATTTCTAATTTTAATAGATGGTAGCTTAAAGCAGGCTGAAAGTACATACCTTTAGGCACATTCTGTCTTACTTCCAATCTGCTTGAAATGAGTACCTGTCCTCAAAACTAGAAATAGGCTATTGGGTAATGGGTTAAACACCACATGATTTATGTGATTGAGTGGTAGTTATAAATAGTGGTGTTGTTTCTTATTATTTCAATGTTGAACCTTTATTTCATAAGTGCAAACAATAACAAGTACTAGGTGTTAAATTATATTTATTATTTCACGTTATGCTTAAGGCATTATGCAATACAGGGCTCCCTCTCTACAACACCATCCAACAAGAGACAGATTATGTATTTTGTTCGGAAGGAGTTGTTGCAGGGAGGAAATATTAAGACCCTGAGAGTAAAAACAGTAAGAATCGTCTAATCTTGGTTCAAACTGTTTGTAACTCATTATTTTTTATTTTTTTTGGTCACATCGTAGTCTCATTTCGATGCCATCGTATTATAATACGATAGCTTCACGATAGCTTCACGACATCATTGCGATGGCTTCACGGAGACTTCGGGCGGCTTCGTGTTTCCTTCGTATTGTCTTCGTGAGGAGAAAAATGCCCGATGGTACCGATGATCACACGAGAGAAACACGAAGGCGACACGATTTGACAAGATGGCCACACGATGGCATTACGAAGGGTAAAATGAAAACACGAAGTCAACACAAAAACAAACCTTCGCAAGGTCCTTCGGCAACTTTTTTGACAGCCAAACATTTTGTCATCGCTCACAAAGTTGCTCCCGATTCCCGTAAAATTCAGCCGGAGCCATCACGGTGGCTGAAGAAGCCCTCACGAATGACCTGATGATTACACGATCATGCCCGAATGTGAACATTTCGTCTATCGTGTGTCCATCTGTTGTCAACTTCGGGACAGTGTGACGCGGGCATAACACTCTAGCAGCTACAAATTTCATCTGATCTTCATGAAACTTGATGACAATGTTTGTCTTGATAAAATCTAGGTCAAGTTCAAATGTGGGTCATGTCTGGTCAAAAACTAGGTCACTAGGTCAAATCAAAGAAAAATCTTGTTAACACTCTAGAGGCTACAAATCTTATTTGATCTTAATAAAACTAAGTCAAAATGTTTGCCTCATTGATATCTAGGTCAAGTTCGAATATAGGTATTGCTCGGTCAAAAACTAGGTCACTAGGTCAAATCATAGAAAAACCTTGTTAACACTCTAGAGGCTACAAATTTCATTGGAATTTCATGCATCCTAGTCAGAATGTTAACCTAATTGATATCTAGGTCAAGTTCGAATATGGGTCATGTGGGATCAAAAACTAGGTCACTAGGTCAAATCATAGGAAAACCTTGTTTACATTTTATAGGCTACAAATCTCACCTTATCTTCATGAAACTTGATCAAAATGTTTGCCTCATTCATATCTAGGTCAAGTTCGAATATGAGTCATGTCCGGTCAAAAACTAGGTCACTAGGTTAAATCATAGAAAAACCTTGTTAACACTCTAGAGGCTTAAATCTCATTGGATTTTAATGAAACTTGGTCAGAATGCTTGCCTAATTGATATCTATATGGGTCATGTCGGATCAAAATTAAGGTCACTAGGTCAAATCAAAGAAAAACATTGTTAACCCTCTAAAGGCTACACATCTCATTAGATCTGAATGAAATATTGCCAGAATGTTTGCCTACATCAAATCTAGGTCAAAATCAAATGTGGATTGTGTCAGAAACTAGGTCAAATCATAGAAAAATCTAACACTCTAAAGGTTGATTGTTGGTGATGTCCAGTCGTAATCTAGGTCACTATAGGTCATGTTATACATGGTGTACCAGGTGAGCGATTTAGGGCCATGGTGGCCCTTGTTCTTAACAAGAGCCGCATGTGGCACTAAATCGATCACCTGGTACCCATGTTTACGGTCATGGTAATGGACCAGTAGTGATAAAATTCCACTATAAGCCATCACTGGTAAATTAACCCCCACCCACTGCCAGCCATGTTGTTTGAACTAGGAAGATTCTTTGAAGAAAACTGGCAAAGGGTCACCCATCATTACCTTTTTAGCTCACCTGAGCCATAGGCTCAAGGTGAGCTATTGGGATGGCCCTGTGTCCGGCGTCCGTCGTCGTCCGTCGTGCGTCGTCCGTCGTCGTTAACAATTGCTTCAAATGACATCTCCTCATATACCGCTTGACAGATTTTAACCAAACTTTACAGAAATGTTCCTTGGGTCGAGCTCTTTCAAATTTGTGCAAAGAATTAAAAACAATGCAGAACTCTGGTTGCCATGGCAACCAAAGTGAAAAAATAAGGAAATCTTTAAAAATCTTCTTGTCAGAAACTGCAAGAGCCAGAGCTTAGATATTTGGCACACAGCATCATCTATAGGTCCTCTATCAAGTTTGTTCAAATTATGCCCCTAGGGTCAAAATTGGCCCCGCCCCGGGGGTCACAGTTTTACATAGAGTTATATAGTGAAATTTTTGCAAACGTCTTCTTCTCTGAAACCAATATGGCCAGAGCTTTGATATTCATCATGGTGACACTTCTAGATGTCCTTTACATATTTTCTTCAAATGGTTCCGGTCGGTTGCATAAGTAGGTCACAGGAGCTAAAAATAGTTTTTTTTTTCAATGAAAACTTAAAAAATCTTCTTGTCTGAAACTACAAGGAGCTTAGATATTTGGCACATAGCATCATCTACAGGTCTTCTATCAAGTTTGTTCAAATTATGTCCCTAGGGTAAAAATTGGCCCCGCCCCAGGGGTCACAGTTTTACATAGAGTTATATAGTGAAATTTTCAAACGTTTTCTTCTCTGAAACTAATATGGCCAGAGCTTTGATATTCATCATGGTGACACTTCTAGATGTCCTTTACGTATTTTGTTCAAATGGTTCCAGTCTGTTGCATAAATAGGTCACAGGAGCTAAAAAAAAAAAAAAATCAATGGAAACTTAAAAAAATCTTTTTGTCTAAAACCCTTGTACCCTGATCTTAGATATTTGGCACATAGCATCATCTACAGGTCCTCTTTCAAGATTCTTCAAATTATGCCAATCGAGTAAAAAATGACTCTGTCCTGGACATAAATCTTTTTCTCCATTTTGTCAGTTATTCTCAGGTGAGCGAAATATGCCCCATGGGGCTCTTGTTTTAGAAAATATTCTTAAATCAGACCAATAGTTTCAGAGAAAAAGATTTTTGAAAAATTTCTATACAAAAATATAAGGAAAACTTGCCCCACCCACTGGCTGCCATGATTTTTAAGATATCAAAATCATTTTAAGAAATCTGGTAGAGGGTCACCCATGGATCATTTGTGTAAAATTATTTTCAATTTGGACCATCAGTTTCACAGAAGAAGATTTTAAAGTTTTAACTTATTAACAGTATCATAAGGAAAACATGCCCCACCCACTGGCGGCCATGTTTTTCAAGATATCAAAATTATTTTAAGAAATCTGGTAGAGGGTCACCCATGGATCATTTGTGTACAATTATTTTCAATTTGGACCAGCAGTTTCACAGAAGAAGATTTTTATAGTTTTTAACTACATGTATACAGTAGATCTATATCATAAGGAAAACCTGCCCCACCCACTGGTGGCCATGTTTTTTAAAATATCAAAATTATTTTAAGAAATCTAGTAGAGAGTCACCAATGAATCATTTGTGTAAAATTATTTTCAATTTGGACCAGTAGTTTCCAAGAAGAAGATTTTTAAAGTTTTAACTATACAGTATCATAAGGAAAACGTGCCCCACCCACTGGCGGCCATGTTTTTCAAGATATCAAAATTATTTTAAGAAATCTGGTAGAGGGTCACCCATGGATCATTTGTGTACAATTATTTTCAATTTGGACCAGCAGTTTCACAGAAGAAGATTTTTATAGTTTTTAACTACATGTATACAGTAGATCTATATCATAAGGAAAACCTGCCCCACCCACTGGTGGCCATGTTTTTTAAAATATCAAAATTATTTTAAGAAATCTAGTAGAGAGTCACCAATGAATCATTTGTGTAAAATTATTTTCAATTTGGACCAGTAGTTTCCAAGAAGAAGATTTTTAAAGTTTTAACTATACAGTATCATAAGGAAAACGTGCCCCACCCACTGGCGGCCATGTGTTTTAAGATATCAAAATTATTTTAAGAAATCTGGTAGAGAGTCACCCATGGATCATTTGTGTACAATTATTTTCAATTTGGACCGGTAGTTTCACAGAAGAAGATTTTTAAAGTTTTTACTATACAGTAACATAAGGAAAATGTGCCCCACCCACTGGTGGCCATGTTTTTCTAGATATCAAAATTATTTTAAGAAATCTGGTAGAGGGTCACCCATGAATCATTTGTGTGAATTTATTTTCAAATCGGACCAGCAGTTTCAGACAAGGAATTTTTTTAAAGTTTTCACTATATAGCCATATAAGGAAAATCTGCCCCACCCACTAGCGGCCATGTTTTTTAAGATAGGAAAATTATTTTAAGACATCTGATAGAGGGTCACCAATGGCACATTTGGGTAAAATTATTTTCAATTCGGACCAGTAGTTTTTGACAAGAAGATTTTTAAAGTTTTTTCAATTGGTTGCCATGGCAACCACAATTTCAATTGGATGACCTATATTTGAAGAAATCTGAGAGAGTACCCTACAAGGAACAATCCTATGAAGTTTTGATGAAATTGGCCCAGTGGTTTCCAAGAAGAAGATCTTTGAACAAAAAGTTTGAGGACGACGAACACAGGGCGATCACAATAGCTCACCTTGGCACTTTGTGCGAGGTGAGCTAAAAACTGTTTATGATATCATCTTCAAACTTGGCATACATTATCAATGTTATTTGGGGACACTTATTGACAGGTTTGCATAACTCTTGCACCAAATTTGACAGAATTATGCCCCTTTTTAACATGATTTTTTTGTCTCTTAATTGAGAGTTTTTTCTTTGAACATGCCATTTTCTTGAAAACTATTCATGACATTGTCTTCAAACTTAGTACACATTATAAGTGTTGTATTGTGAGACTTTTCATGAAGTTTGACAACACTTGCACAAAATTTGACAGAATTATGCCCCTTTATAACTAGAATTTTTGTTCTAATTTCTTGGAACATGCCCTTTTCTTGAAAACTATTCATGATATTGTCTTCAAAGGTGGTACACATTAGAAGTGTTGTATTGTGAGACTTTTCTTCAAGTGTGACAACTCTTGCATTACATTTGACAGAATTATGCCCCTTTTCAACTTGAAATTTAGTTCCTTAATATGCATGTATTATTCTTTCTACATGTCATTGTGCTGTTTGTGACAGGTCAATTTGGAGTGGGGGTATCAATCACCTTTAGTGATAGCTCTAGTTTGTATGAGGTAAAGGTAAAAACGTCAAAAGGCATTTCTGTGTTCAATAGCAACCAGTGCAAAAATGCTCTAGGTATAGCCTGTTTCTAGTTTTGAAGACAGATGACCACTTTAAGCAAGTTGAAAGTAAAGGAAAATGTGCCATAAGGCACATTTTGCTTTACTTTCAGCCTACTTTAAGCTATCATCTGCTGGGATTTAGAAAATATTTCTTATGGTACATTTCCATTACTCTATAGATTGGAACCATTTTCTTCAGTCGAGGAATAAATGAAATGTGCTAAAAGGCGCTTTGATTTTAAGTTAAATGTGACATTGAATTTTATCACATAATCTGCTGTCTGGGGGTGATCCGAAAAACCGAAAACAGCCTGTTTTCGCGAAAACAATATGAGGGTACGAAAACAGCGAAGGAAAAAAATGGCCCCGCCCTCGGGCTTATTAGTTTTTCATAGGAAAACCTTTAAAAATCATCTACTCTGAATCTGTAAGGCCCAGATCATTTATATTTGACATGTAGCTTTGCCTTATGGTCCTCTACCAAGATTGTTCAAATTATGACCCCTGGATCAAATTTGGCCCCGCCCCAGGGCTTATCATGCAGTTTTACATAGACTTATATAGGAAAACCTTTAAAATTCTTCTTCTCTTAAACTGTAAGGCCCAGATCATTAATATCTGACATGTAGCATCTCATTGTAGTCCTCTACCGAGATACAATTATGATACATGGCTATATCAAAATGTTGTCTTGCCCAGTCAGCTTCAGTGTGATATTAGTACACAAAACATACTTTCTCTACTGCGTGTGATATTAGTTATTACGGACCGATATTTTTCATAGCGTCGCCGATTTGGGTCCATTTTATTGTCGATTGTAGGTCATCAGAGGCAACTTTTTGAGCCTAAATGACGGTTATTAGTTCAAATTATTATTATTAAACAGTGTTTATGTCTTTGAATGCGATATTAGTACAAAAAACATATTTTCTATGCTGTTTTCGTCTGATATTACAGACCAACATTTTTCATACCGTCACCGATTTTGGTCAATAAAAAGCATTTTTATCGAAAACTAAATACAGTATAACCTCCGTTATCCGACACCCCATGGTTCCATGTTTGTAAGTCGGTTAAGAGAGGTTGTCGGTTAACGGAATTAGGTCTAAGTTCACAAGTTTACACACCAAAAGATTGTCGCTGCGAGTCGAATTTCTCGATGCCGATTGACTTATTAAATATGCTTGCATGACTGCAGCATATCCTTGTCAGGTTTTTAGCTCACCTGAGCCGAAGGCTCAAGGTGAGCTGTTGTGATCGCCCGCCGTCCGTCGTCCGTCTGTCCGTCTGTCCGTCTGTCCGTCCGTTCAAATTTACTTCAAGCGACAACTCCTCTGAAACCGCGAGTCTGAGGAAAAAACTAATTTGCTCACGGTGTTCCTTGGATGCTTCTCTACAGAAATTGTTAAAATGAAACTTTAAAGTGGACTACTTATTGAAATTTATTAAAAAAAGTGAAAAACTTTAAACAAGTTTTTTGTAAAAAACCACTGTTCCCACACCTTAGATATTGCATGAATAGTATCTTCTACTAAATCACTTTCAAAATTGTAAAAAATCAAAACCCTAGGATCAAATTTGACTCAACCCTGGCCATATCAGTGCTTTTTGATGCAGGTCTGACAGTAAAAACTCTCTAATGATCCGTTTTATACAGACGCATTGTATCTTCCAGGCTAAGAAGCTACCCTTATACTAAATGCAACATTTTTGCAAACAGTTTGGATCCAGGTCAGATGCCACATAATGCTGCATCTAATCTGGATCTAAACTATTTGCCACTCATTTACATATTTTCTTATATTAAGAAAATATAAGTTATTATTTTTTACATATTTCACATACAAACATTTGGAGCAGACAACAGTTCAGCATAATAATAGTCATTTCTCTCTGAGACCGTCTCCAATTGCATAACTGACCCATAGCTAGCTCTGAACTCAGGTCACTGAGATACATAACAGAAATGAAAGTGATGTCTGCTATTTTATGCTCAAGCACAACTTAGTTCGAGGCATATTACTTTTGGTCTGTCTGTTTGTTTGTTTGTGTTTTGTTTGTTTGTTTATCTTTCTGTCTATCAGTCCACAATTAATTCTTGGCCATAAACAGTATGGATCCAGGTCAGATGCCACATAATGCTGCTTCTAATCTGGATCCAAACTATTTGCCACTCATTTACATATAGTTTCTTATATTTAGAAAATGTAAATAATGATATTTATTAACCTATTAACCCATACATATTCTTTTTTATGTCTTTAATTTATTCTTCCACAGAAGAAAATATTTCACTTTATACAGTCATTGTTGTCTTTAACAATTGCTTCAAATGACATCTCCTCATATACCGCTGAAAAGATTTCAACCAAACTTTACACGAATGTTCCTTGGGTCAAGTTCTTTCAAAATTGTTCAAAGAATTAAAAACAATGTAGAACTCTGGTTGCCATGGCAACCAAGTGAAAAAATAAGGAAATCTTAAAAAATCTTCTTGTCTGAAACTACAAGGGCCAGATCTTAGACATTTGTCACATAGCATCATCTACAGGTCCTCTATCAAACTACAAACTATGCCCCTGGGGTCAAAATTGGCCCCGCCCAGGGGATCACAGTTTAACATAGAGTTATATAGTGAAATTTTCAAATGTCTTCTCCTCTGAAACTAATATGGCCAGAGCTTTGATATCTGGCTTGGTGACACTTTTAGATGTCCTATACCAATAAGGTTCAAATGGTTCTGGTCGATTGCATATCATCTACAGGTCCTCTATCAAGTTTGTACAAATTATGCCCCTGGGGTCAAAATTAGCCCCACTCCGGGGGTCACAGTTTTCATACGTCTTCTTTTCTGAAGCTAATATAGCCAGAGCTTTGATATTCGGCATGGTGTTACTTCTAGATGTCCTTTATCTATTTTGTTCAAATGGTTCCAGTCTGTTGCATATGTAGGTCACAGGAGCTAAAAACAGATTTTTTCAATGGAAACTTAAAAAAAATCTTCTTGTCTAGAACCCTAGTACCCTGATCTTAGATATTTGGAACATAGCATCATCTACAGGTCCTCTATCAAGATTGTTCAAATTATGCCCCTCGGGTAAAAAATGACCCCGTCCTGGACTTAAATCATTATCTCCATTTTGATGTACAGCTATTCTCAGGTGAGCGACATATGCCCCATGGGGCTCTTGTTCCAGTTTAAAATAGGAGTCCCCGGCTCCGGTTCTACACGGTTTTTCCATTGTCCTTTCTGCAGTAGGCATAAACGTGTATAGTAAGTTAAACACGCATACATGTAGATATTAAGGGATCGACTAAAACACCGGCACATTCGTATTTATATTTTATACACAAGTACAGTCTTCTCTCGTTATGTCGAACTAGCGGGAAATTAAAAAAAACTTCAAAACGCGGGAATGTTTTTATTTTCTCTCAATATAACTTGAGCATAGATTTTACGCCTGCGATTATTACTATAGACTCGACCTATGCGCAAGGTGCATCAGATATATATTTCGTACTTCTAATGTTGACAACTTGACGGTGAGGACGATTGGCAGATACATGTACCTGTCCAATTTGAACACGAAATAATTGTTAGCTTTGGTTGGAAAGGATGGATGAGTTGGTCTTTTCGGCACTGTGACCCTGAATGGGTTGCTTACACGTGTTGGCTGAAGTTATCTTATTAACCCTAACACTATTATTTACTCATTGTTTAAACAATACATTTTGTCTTATACGGTCATCCGAGCAATATGTGTCATTATCACCTGCGCGTGTTTAGTAGGTCAATGATCAAAGGTCAGCATACCGTCGGATAACGGGGTGTGAAAAACCGCTAATTTGCCTTTTTTGGTCCGTCAAGGTATGTCGGATAACGGTTAACAGAGGATCCGATCAATAGAGAGTTAGGTTACATAAAATATATAGGGAAATTGCCGGGACCAAGCAGCAGGGTCGGATAACAGAGGTTTCCGGTCAAGAGAGGTGTCGATCGACAGAGGTTATACTGTATATAGAAGCACTATTAATTTATTATAAACCATTAAATTGATATACATGTATATCCTTTTAAATACGTTTTCAGTACATAAAACCTTTTTTCTACGCTGTTTTCGTAACCTCATATTGTTTTCGCGAAAACAGGCTGTTTTCGGTTTTTCGGGTAACCGCTGTCTGGGAGTGGCATAAAGCCATTCTTTAAATATCGCATTCTACTAGTGATATATTGATTTTTGGGCTCCTGCCCAACCTGTTTGTCCCCAAGTGCTGCATAAAGCGGGGTACCAAATGACGTCATTTGCGATGATAAAACCATAACAGTGTCGAGTTTTGGCAGTATCATTATACATGTATAGCTTGTTGTTAATAACCTGTGTGTTTAATGTTTTTCAGGATAAAAGGGTTGCTGAAGTGAATGATTTGTTTGCACAAGTAGATGATAAGAGAAAAGTAAGTTTCCAATACATACACATAAAAGAGGAGTGTATCAAAAGATTTTTAGATTCACTTTTTTAACCCATTACTCCATAAAAACACATTTAAACACATTTGATTTATTCCTATTATCAATGCTAGAAACAGTCTTTGAAGTATTTAAAGGGTTAATTTTAATGCAATAAGGCATTCTAATCCTGACAATATTCACATCTGTGGTGTATGTGAAAACAACCTGTAAAATTATAAGTTATCTTGCAAACTGTAGGAGGTGTTAGATGAACTAAGTATTTGATTGAGCAAAGTCTCAAGATGAGCTATTGCGATGGTCTGTTGCATGCGGCATGTATCGTGCCTTGTCCGTTTTGTCTGTCTTTGTAAACAATTGCTTAAAATGACATATCCTCCTATACGGCTTGACAGATTTCAACCATACTTTATATGATCCTTGGATCAAGCTCTTTCAAATTTGTTCAGAACTAAAAACAATGCAGAACAGAAGTGAAAAAATTAAGAACTCTTAAAAAAGATTCTTGTTAAAAACTAAGGTAGAAGGGCCAGAGCTAAGATATTTGGCACATAGTATCACCTACAGGTCCTCTATCAAGATTGTTCAAACTATGCCACTGGGTCAAAATTGGTTCTGCCCTTGGGGGTCACAGTTTAACATGGCGTTATATACCAGTAGTGAAATTTTCAAACATCTTCTCTGAAACTAATGTGTGCAGAGCTTTGATATTTTGGCATGTAGACACTTCTAGATGTCCTTTACCAATATTGTTGAAATGATTCTGGTCTGTTGCATATCTAGGTCACAGAGCTAAAAATAGATTTTTTCATGAAAACTTTAAAAAATCTTCTGGTGTGAAAAATGACCCCACCCCAGGACATAAATCATTCCATTTTGTCAGCTATTCTCAGGTGAGCAAAATATGGCCTAGACAATTTCTTCTTTACTGTTATCCTGCTATAAGCTCCCACATGTTATTGATGTGATCAGCAAGTTTTAGTTTGAGTGATTGTTATATTGTGAATTATATTGTATCTTTTTTTGCACCAGAAACGAGATGTTCCAGACTGTTTGTGTGGTAGAATAAGTTTCGAGTTGATGAGAGATCCAGTCATAACACCAAGTGGTATTACGTATGACAGAAAAGACATTCAGGAACATTTACAGGTACACAGATTGCCATGTTGCCAAGTTTCTTCTTTTTAGCTCACTTGAGTCAAAGGCTAGCTACCATGTTGGCCTTGTGCCCGTCTTACTTCGTCATCAAGGATTGCTCCAAATGACATCTTCTCCTAAACAGGTGAAGACTTTACAGAAATGTTCCTTGGGTCAAGTTCTTTCAGATTTGTTCAAAAAATTAAAAACAAGGGAGAACTCTGGTTGCCATGGCAACCAAAGTGAAAAAATAAGAAACCTGAGTAGGGTTTACATGGTATGCAAATGTAATGGGTAATATATTAAAGCCAGAATGTCAGCCAAATGTATGTTTAAATCGCGCAATTTCTTATATAAGAACATTTTCTATGTATTAAAATTAAGCGAAATCCATTGTCAGGTGCCTGAAACATGCCCCCCTTTCTTTAAGAACCATACATAAATGTGCCGATTTCTTATCGAGATGGTTGGAAAAATAAGCTTTTTGTTTACATAACAAATTTTGTGTCAACTTCCGAGAGTTTCCGCAAGGTCGAATAAGAGTCACGAGCAGAATAGTTCATTACCATTAAGGTAACGGTGGAGAAGATGTTATTCTTTCCCGTTTAAATGCAAACGAAACGCAAACGCATCGCAATAATACGCATAAATGGACAACCTTTAGACAATTCTGATCATTCATGTTAGTCTGAGTGGCAAACAGTTTGGTGCGTGATCAGACGCCGGGTTACCCGGCGTCTGATCTGCTCCAAACTGTTTGCAATTGAAATCATGGTTTTAGCGTTAACGCGTTTATTGGGAAAGAATAACATTTTCTCCACTGTAAGCAAGGTAACATCGACTACATCGTCGTACACTTTCCTACTTGAGATAAGTATGGTTCCCGTGCAGCACGAGACCACTGCGCTAACTTTACTGATATTTTATTCTTTCCCAATAAACGCATTTGTATACAAAACTATTATTTCCATTGCAAACAGATTGGAGCCAGGTCAGACGCCGGGTAACCCGGCGTTTGATCAGGCTCCAACCTATTTGCTACTCATATTAAAAAATAATAGTTAAAACTTCTAAAAGTAAATTTCCACAGTTACGTGCATTGCGTTTGCGTTTAAAAGGGAAAGAAAATGTATTCTCTACTGTATACTGGGCACAATAAACACAGCTATCAATGTTTCTTGCTGGATGTAGGGAGTACTCATCCCTTTTAAAGTTTTAGAATGTTCCAATCTAAAAATAACTCCGACAGGTCATAAGAAAACATCTTTACCGGGCGCAAGCCGAACAAACTCAGAAAATCTCCGTCGTTGATGGGATGTCAACAAACCGATTTAAAAGTCGACCTTTTCCCATCAAATTCATGTGTTTGTCAGATTTATTGCCGCCATAATCATCGCGGATTACTTCTTTTTAGCTCGAATTTTTCGAAAAGTCGAGCTATTGTCGTCACCCTGTCGTCTGCGTCTGCGTCGGTTAAGTTTTTTGCGTAACAGTTGATTTCTCAATAACTATGAAAGGTATCCATTTGAAACTTGGAATAGTTGTTCAGTATTAAAAGGGCAACTCATTACAATAAGGCAGGTAACCCTTGGATTTGTCATTTCAGAGTTATTGCCCTTGTTTTATTTACTTAAAAATTGATAAATTAACATATCTCAATAACTAGCAAAGGTATCCATTTGAAATTTGGAATAGTTGTTCAGTATCAAAAGGGCAACTCATTACAACAAGGCAGGTAACCCTGGGATTTGTCATTTCAGAGTTATTGCCCTTGTTTTATTTACTTAAAAATTATGAATAAACATATCTCAATAACCATCAAAGGTATCCATTTAAAACTTTGAATACTTGTTCAGTATCAAAAGGGCAACTCATTACAACAAGGCAGGTAATCCTTGAATTTGTTATTTCAGAGTTATTGCCCTTGTTTTATTTACTTAAAAATTGTAAATTAACATATCTAAATAACTATGAAAGATATTTACTTGAAACTTGGAATAGTTATTCAGTATCAAAAGGGCAACTAATTACAAGGCAGTTAACTCTGGGAGTTGTAATTCCAGAGTTATTGCCCTTTTTATTTACTTCAAAATTGTAAATTAACATATCTAAATAACTATGAAAGATATTAACTTGAAACTTTGAATAGTTATTTAGTATCAAAAGGGGAACTCATTGCAATAAGACCGGTAACCCTGAATTTTGTGTATCCAGAGTTATTGCCCCTGTTTTATCTACTTAAGGCCTTTCGCTACCGGAAGTCGGTCTTGCGGGCGAGCGGATATGCGTCTTGACGACACAGACTTCTTCCGTACGTGCTTATACTAGAAAATTTATATAAAGGAAATGTTGATACGATTTAGTATAATCCTTCATAATGCAGTCAGTATAGTGGTTGACTAGCAATTGAAAGGCCATAGGTTCGAGACCCATGCGATCCAAATATTTTTTTAAGTGTCCGATATATTGACTTCTCAATCCATAACAAGCAGTGATCAAGGGACATGTTATGTTTTGTCTTCGTTGATTAGAATAAGTGATGTTATATACGGTCCAATTATATATTTCCACTTACATGTACGTTTTAGTTTAATGACTTACAAGTCAATAAAATCGGTATACATGTATAAGATTTGATAGAACTATAAAGCCACACATTGAAGCTTTTCAAGATTGATATTGCCCATTATTATGTTTAAACAATATAATTAACCTTGTATGCAAGTCCATGAATAAATAATAATGCATTTTAATGACAGAATTTCAATTTTAAGGTAGGTAACTGTATTTCAACTTCTTTCCCATATTTTAATAAGAAAAACTGATATTACACCAAATCCTGACTGTAATATTTTCTAATTTTTTCTGACCAACTACTTCATCAACCATACATTTGAATAAAATGAAAAACAAAAACATTGAATGAGTCAGTTTTTTGTCATTCAATTTTTTAGCATTTTGCAAAATTTAAATAGCCGATAACATTTTTCTGAACACCTTTATTCAAAATGTTTTTAGCTTTTCTTGTAATGAATGTTGTAGGCTACTTATTGGGCGAAACTTAAAGTCATTAGCTTTATTTATTTTTGAGAAAAATCAAATCATCAAAATTCCAGGTTTTTTCAGAAAAAGAGACCTAAAAGACAAACCACACGATAGATTTTGCCTATATTTTCACACATTGTTTCTTAGGCTATTATCATTCTTCATGAAAAGTTTCATACACATTGTATGGAAATTAAGCGCACATGCGAAGTACCTTAAAAGTTATAAATTATCATATCTAAATAACTATGAAAGATATTAACTTGAAACTTTGAATACTTGTTAAGTATCAAAAGGACAACTCATTACAACAAGGTAGATTACTCTGTGATTTGTAATTCCAGAGTAATTGCCCTTGAGTTTTTTACTTAGAAATTGTAAATTGAAATACACGTATCTTAATAACTGTCAAAGGTATTAACTTGAAACTTTAAATACTTGTGTTATATCAAAAGGGCAACTCATTCAAACAAGAAAGGTGACCGGGGATGTGCCATTCCGGAGTTATTGTCCTTTTTTTTACTTATAGTTTACTTTAAATGGAATGTAGACTGTCCAAGTATGTTTGAGTTGTTGTTGCTTACAAATTTCTATGATCAATAGGGCATTAAACACCCATACACATTCTTTAAGTTTGAAAAATGTAGCCGTCTCAAGTATTATGAAAGTCGAGCGTCCAGCACCCGTTTGCGGTGCTCTCGTTAGATGTTTAGATTACGTATCTGCCTGAATATTCAGGTTTAAAAAATGCGCTATTATGGCTTACATACTGCCTTTAAACAGGTCCATGATGCTGAAAGAGTTGGAGGTACATATAATCATAACAAAATACAAAATCATAGAGCTTGTCCAATCAAATGACATCTGAAGTTCCAGTCTTTAATTTTGGTCCGTTTTTGACTAGGGCCCTTTTAAAATTGTATTGCACAATGACAAACAGTGCAGTGCAGACCCTGACCAGAGGGCTCCAGTAGCAGCCCTCTGATAAGGGTTTGCATAAGACAATTCACTTTTCACATGTACACTGTTTGTAAAGAATAAGCATACTCATCACTAGGGAGTAGATTTCTATATGACATAAACGAACACCCATGCAACCATACATGTATATAATAGAATTGAATTTATTTCTTCCAGCGAGTTGGCCATTTTGATCCAGTCACCCGAACAGACCTCAGTGTAAGCCAGTTAATACCAAACCTTGCAATGAAAGAGGTGATAGAACACTATATTGAGGAAAATCCCTGGGCAGAGGAGTTTTAATAGTGCCCCATGGACAACAGACTGGTGATCTGGGGCCCGTTTTAGTAAAACGGGCCCCTGGTCAGAAACCTAGTGAAAAACACAGTGGCTGGCCCTGTCTGGAGTTTCACAATGGTCACATCAGGAGCCATGCTTATAAAGCCTTTGAGTTGAGTCTGAGTTTGTTCTCAAGCATTTGATTGGTCAGATTTGAGCCTAGGCTCAAATCTGGCCAATCAAATGCTTGAGAATGATTCAAGACTCACCTCAAATGCTTTATAAGCATGGACCCTGTTCCTTGGTTTAAACCACCAAATGACTTACATTATCAGCAGAGCTCCAGATAAAAAGAGTATTTAACCCAATACTCTATAGATACATATTTTTATGCATTTAATTTATTCCTCCACTGACGAAAATAGTTCCACTTTATACAGTAATGACTAGTGAATATGTGCCATATGAAATGTCTTTTACTTTCAACCTGCTTTAAGTGGTCACACGTTTTCAAAACTAGAAACAAGCTATGGCCTGAAGGGGTTTACCCATTACCCCATAGCCTGTTTCTTGTTTCTTGTACAGGTGAGTACTAAACCCTTGCGAAAAAAAGCTATGCTTTTACGTCGCTAAAAGCTACGCTTTTAGTTACGTAAAAGCGACGTAAAAGCAAGCTTTTACGTCGCGGTATTGGCACCCTCGTATTAGCGGCGTTTTATTAGGACCTGGAAAAGTGGCAGAAACGCCACTTAAACGCCACTCAGAAACGTGCCTAAATAGAACAGCGGCGTTTTTCTCAAGTGGCGTTTAAGTGGCGTAAAAGCATAGCTTTTACGCCGGTGCCAATACCGCGGCGTATAAGCTACGCTTTTACGCCACTTAAACGCCACTCAGAAACGTGCCTAAGAGGCAAAGCGGCGTTTTTCTCAAGTGGCGTTTAAGTGGCGTAAAAGCATAGCTTTTACGCCGGTGCCAATACCGCGACGTATAAGCTACGCTTTTACGCCACTCAGAAACGTGCCTAAGTAGTAAAGTGACGTTTTCTCTAGTGGCAGAAAAGCGACGTAAAAGCTGGCTTTTACGCCACTTAAACGCCACTCAGAAACGTGCCTAAGTTTTTCAAGTGACAGAAAAGCGGCGTAAAAGCAAGCTTTTACTCCACTTAAAGCATAGCTTTTATGTCACTTTTCTGCCGGTCAAAAAGCAAATAGAAAAAGAATGAAGCTCTGACACCATGATTGATGAAAAAATCTTATAAAAGTAAAATTTTAATTAAAAAAATGTGGAGAAATCAAACAGAAAATGCTACCATAGATGTACAAAACACCACACACATATAGAAATTCTTTGTATATTTATTTCAAACCTCACAGAAACAAACTTGAACAAGTAAATGAAATCATAGACTTGAGCCAAATCTCTGAAAAAGGCATGGGTTGATAGGAAAAGGACAGGGGGCTAACTGTTTATCTCTAAAGAAGTGGAGGTTGAGGACTCTGACTTGCGAAACACAAAAAAGCTGCTCTTATTCTTTGCAGTTACCTATTGACTTTTAAGGTACAAGCATGGGCTGTTTCCTGTGGGCTTACACAATGATACTTCAATATATAAATCTGTGTTTGTGTAGTAATTATAGCACTAAGGCAATTAAACCCTTTCCTTAACAGAATCGCCTCTACAATTATGGCCTGCTCCACAAAAGTGCCACAACAGAATATGTATTTATATTCTTGAATACAAAACTCTTCAACAACTTAAAGTTAAGTGAAAGTAAAGGGAAAATATTGTAAAGGAGCTTTTTGTCTTACTTTTAAAGTTTTATCTTACTTAAAGCAGTATCCTTCTTTAAACAATTTAAGTTCCGTATAGATGCTTTGACATTTTGGCAACGAATGAAAGGGTTAACAACAATTTAACTTTCAGTACATTTGTAATAATAACACGCAAAATAATAAAAACGTATATACATGGAAAAAACAGACAACTGGCATGACAGTTACTCATCTTCCCTCTGTGGCTACATTTTTGTCTGAGTGGTAATGGCACTGAAACAGCTTAAAAAAGATAGACTTCCCGCAGTTTAACCCATTATTTCATAAACACACCTTTGTACGCCTTTAATTTATTCCTACACTTGAGAAAAATAATTACTTTTTATACTGTAATGAATGTTATTATAAAAAAATGTTTACAATGTTCTTTAAGATGGTAGCTTAAAGCAGGCTGAAAGTAAACCTTTCAACCTGATTTAAGTGGCCTCCTATCCAATGCTAGAAACAGGCTATGGGGTAATGCACCAATAGGTTAAGCAAATTTCAATAAATAAAACATTTATACATTTTAACAAAGTAAGTTTCACATTGAGAGTCGGGCAACTGCAGACTAAATAAAGATATCATTTAGTCATGGATCACAGTTTCCATTGTCTTCAATATAAACGGAATATCATGACAGTGTGTGATCCGGGGTCTTGTATCAGTTCGAGTTGGTTGTGTAATCCAGATCTCACGAGAGGCGTAGCCTCGAGTGTGATCTGGATTACACAACCAACGAGAACTGATGCAAGATCCCGGATCACACACTGTCGTGATATTCCTTTTCATTATATACCTAAACTGTTTTTGATTAGATCTAGATCTATATGTTGTTCAACCAAATAATAAAATATACGCATACATTTAGGCCCCTACATGTCAAAAATTCTGCGTTCATATGCAATCTTAAACTATTTATGGAAGTCATGTGACCACCAATAAATTACGTCATATTTTTTTTAATGACGTAATACTTTGTTCTCGATTGAATCCGTTATCTAAGCAGTGGCGTTTTGCAAATAACGGTCATTTAAACGTTTAAGAGTATGACTATGAGTCGAACTGTTTTAAGATTTATCCTTTGGAGGAAAACATTAGTAAAAGTAGGTGTTGTGGGTTTTTCAAGCTAAAAATGGAAACGAACTGTTCAAAGTTGATCCTCGCTTAGTTCCAACTTGTTTTAAAAATAGCTTCTTTATATAAATAACTCATGTACAATTTGTGTTGCATAAAACGGTGACGTCAACATTGTGTAGCATATATGCCATCTGATACGGAAAAATATTGTTAGCCCTGTATTCGCTTGTTTTTAGAATAGGTATATGATAAATCTTAATATATTGTGTAGCACTGGTCAGACAGTTTAACAACAAGTTTTGCAATAGTCTGGATCCAGATCAGCTACCACAAATGTTGGACTTGATCTGGCAGTAGACTGCTGTACTTATATTGAGCTAAAATTAAGATGAAAAAGAATTTAGTTTTTGTTAAAATTCTTTTTAGCCACTGAAGGAGACAAAATAACTCTTGGAAATTACTTAGCATGCAAAGTGTTAAATAAAGTTCAAAATATAACAGAATGACTAATAATTCAGACAAGCTGTTTAAAACAAACTAGTCTAAATTACAACCTCAATAAAATGCTAAATTTATAGACAGTTTGCTACATACAACCAACCAGCATATGACACCAACTTCATTTTTCAAAATTACAGAAAACCTGATACAGGCCACCTATATCTGGTTTTCTGTTATTTTGAAAAGTGAAGTGGAAAGGCAAAAAAAATCTACTTAGGAGATTAAAGCAAGGTGTAATTTCAGTACGAATGTCATGCATCGTTTTTTCTTTACTTTTATTTTCTTTTAAAAACACCCAAGCTGTCTAAATATCTGAAACTATCAATATAGAATAACTTATTCATGTACTTGCATGCCATGATGACTATGATAGGTAATAAATTGCCTTTCCTGTTGGTAAAATAATTTAAAGGTGTAAAAAGCGTATTTATGGGATAATGGGTTGAGCAAACTTAAATAAATATTGCAATTACATTGTTAACAAATATATAAAGTAATCTGCACAGAAAGTTGTCATTAAAAACTCAATAATGATTCTGCAAGCCTCTGATATCAGATACTGTGAATGTTACATGTCATTTATACCCAAATGAAGATAATGTAACCAAAGCAAAGTTCCATCTTACTTTAAGTCTTTACTGATTAAGTACAAAAAAATTTATGTTCAGTAGTCAACCATTACCAGTTTTATTTAAAAGTGATGTTTGTACGCTTAAAGTCAACCAAACGCCATGAAAAGTATCTCAATTTTTCTTAAACAGAAACTTATTGAATTTGATAGATTTAAAACAAGAGGGCTTGAAGGCCCTGCTATCGCTCACCATTTGTAATGAAGCCTGATAGCTTTACCTTTGAATTTCACCCTTTTTATTCTAAATCCATTCAAGTTTGACAACCAACTCTAGTATAGTAGAGTACATCAAAGGCAGTTAACAGAGCCTAAACAATACTGAAATGAAGCCTTTTTCTAGCATTTCAAAGTATATCAAGGGCAGGTAAATTGCCACAATGATTAGATTTCAACAATAATTGCACTCCTTCGAGAAGGTATAGCTATATACTGTGTGTACAAGTATAATGAAAATCTGTTTAAAACTGTAGTTGCAAGAGTGTAAACACTGTAAAATATGGCATTTTCAGCAATTCAAAGGTAGATAACTCTTGATCTATTTGTCCGATTTCAACCATAATTACCCTTTTTCGAACTCTTATGGTCATATACGTACAATCTGGGCAAGTTTGTGAGAGCATGGATAAATAGTGTGGCCTCTAGAGTGTAAACACTGTTTACGGTGCAAAAGGCAATTTGATTGGTTAAAAATGTAGGTGATATTCTAAAACTGGATATGCCATGCCTTTTTTATTGCGCTATATAGATTGTAATCGCAAACAGATGTGTGTTGACATGCAGTAGCTTGAAAAATAGAACAGGCGAAACTGTCAATCAGTGTATAAGCACTTTCTAACTCATTCACTCATGTATGTATCACAATATTTCTTCAACTCTGATAATAAAACAAAATACACAATATATATAATACTTTTTAAACATGTGTTTGCTTTTTTTGTTTTCACTATGTTTCCTGTTAAAGTGACAACATGATTGAAACAGATCAAAAACTCAAAAATTCAGTTAGATCTACTTTACATTACTTAAGTTATAGTGAAAATTAAACAAGCAAATACAATAATTGTCATGGATTTGAACCTTATAAGAAGTACTTTCTATCTTAGCAAATGATAGCTGTAAGATGGGTAAAGGGAAATGTAAAAGCCACATTCTATTTTACCCTCAACCTGCTGTATTAATTAACAGGTCACTCATCTTCAAAACCAGACAAAGACAATGGACTAAATGCTATTTTTCAGAATACAGTGCAGACGCTGATCACACAATTCATTCAGGAAGTGAAGTCTGATCTGGGTCTACACCGTTTTCAACATTCATAATGTGGGCTATTAAAAAGCACTCGGGAAAGGGCTTAAAGTATGTTTCACTGAAGTTCTGGCAAAGATATTAAAAAGGTTAACATTTTTCTTTTCTTCCTTTGAATACATGTCAAAAGTTGAGTCTTTGACTAATTATGTTACGCTCACTGCTTTTTAATATTTCACATTCAACTACATGTAGTTGTACTGTTGGACTTTTGAAAAGCTTGCGCCATATTCCCCGCCTGGGCTCTAGTAAACCATGACTTCCAACCTCAACCAATTCTTGATGGTGTGATTCACTGATAATTGTCTTGGCTGGTCACTTCCAAATAGCTGCATCTTAAAAACTTCAACAGTATTTTCTTCTTCAACAGATTAGTGTTCATTCTTCATGCAATACTGTCCGTGTATTTTGCGAATTGCTGAAAGTTCTGTTTTACAGATATCATAATGCACTTACTACTTGGTTTGTGTTCTGAACAGTTCAAATATCAAAAGATTTCTCAATTTCATTTTCACACTAGGATAAGGGTTCTATTTTTCAAAATGCGATTTTTAAAAAATTTAGTTTGCAGTGTGGGTCTGTAAATGCCTCCATCCAATTTCCACATTTCATGTTGAGAGGGTTGAATTTAACCTGAAAAGAAAGTTGAAGAAGTTAAAAATATTATCAGGGCTCTAGGAAAGACAATTATTAAAGAGCTAGGGACTGTTAACACTGATCAAATTTTACATTTTGTTTCTTATTTGAAATTATTTCACCACCAAATCCTATGGTGTGACACCATAATAGGGTTTAATGTAGAAATAAATACTCACCATATCTCAATATCTGAAGCTCTGAATGGTTATAAATAATAAATAAATAAGGGGGTCTAACAGTCTGACAGTTTAAGTTTTTTTTAAAATAGCTTCCATTTCTTATTTTGATAACACCCCATCCCATAAAGTTACATCAACCAAATATCCTTATAAGTGAGATAGCAGTATAGATCTATATCATACCCATTTATTTCTTCAAAGTTAATGTACTTGTTGAAAAAATTGTAAGTGACTTCGATTCAATAGTAATTTGTAAATAAACAATAACATAGTAGATAGCGCTTGTCTGAGATGGTTTTATGAAACTGACAGTCAACAGGTGCCTGCCGTAAAAACGAAATATATTGTAATATTTCATTAATGGTGTGTACATTCAAATAACATCAGTATAGATTTCTTTCAGCATTTATTTATGACAAAATATGATGTGTCTGTATCCTCGGGGTATTTCTACATGTTGAAATTCAATATGGCGACCAAGGGTCGAATCACATTTCGTTGTGCGTCTAGTAATTTAACTAGAAAACATGAGCTTCAAATAGATCGTTTAACAAAGAAATTAATGCCATTAGAAAGAGAAAAGTCTATTATTGTGTAATTCTTTTTCATACTTACCTAATGATTTGTGGTGCAAAATTTGACTGGAGCTTGGTCATTTTGAACTCTTCTTGCGTGAACGTCAACACATGAAAACAACCAGACTTCCAGTGTGAAGAGCTATCTTCTGGAAAAAATAAATAAAAACAGTTACAACTTAATTTCATTTACATCTATTATGAACATTTAGCTACATTAACTTATACAAATCGCACTCGATGGCTCAAATGGTGCTATATTTGGTCATTTCTGTGGGAGGAAACTGGAGTTTCCAGAGAAAGCACATGTGTTCGGTAGGACGACAATTTTTTTTAACCCTCTCACATACTGCCCCGTGACCAAGGGTCAAACAGGAAACAGCAAGTTGTTTTTATCACTGGCAGGATGGCACCAAACTGCTTTACTTTCAACCTGCTTTAACTCAGTCTACTATCTTCAAAAATTGAAATAATTTGCTATTGGGTTAAGGCAGACTGCAACTACTACCAGTAGTGAAAGTAAATCAGACTGTGTTCATTCTGCTTTACTTTCAAACCTGATTTAAGTGTCCATCTTCAATACTAAGAACAGGCTACGAGGTAATGGGTTCATTAAATATGAAGCAAGTTAATTGATTCAATAGGTCAAGTTATTTTGATCATTGTCAGGGTGACACCAAAACTGCTTTACTTTCAACCTGCTTTATGTCAGTCAACTTTCTTCAAAAAATTAAAATAATTTGCTATTGGGTTAAAAGCAGGCTAAAACTACTACTAGAAGTGAAAGTAAAGCAGACTGTGTCCATTCTCCTTTACTTTCAAACTTGCTTTATGTTTTCAATTAGAACAGGCTATGGGGTAATGGGTTTATTGAGTTAATTGATTCAATAGGTCAAGTTGTTTTTATCACTGGCAGGATGACGCAAAACTGACCTCTAAGATTAAAAATATGGTACAGATCTCACAATAGGATAAAACCCAAGGTTGATAAAATCAAAACTGTTTTCAACTTGCGTATTCAAATTTATTTACAAGACATGAAACCTTTAGTAATTGCTACAAACATTTAAAAGATACAGCCAGGTAGTATGTATGTTATGATGAATTAGCAATAATAGCATAAACTGACAATGGTAGAAAGATAGCTTGCAAATTACATCAGCCATTTAAACCACATTCAATAAAAAAAATATTGCTCAGTGAGTCAGTCCAATCAGATAATTTGCAAATACAAGCTTCTCTAACACCTTTTAGGCATAAGAACATAATATAAATATTTCTTAAACTACAGCCTTCAATAAAAACATTATTAAATGTGTGGAAAACAGGATGGACTCGTTGAATCTTCAGAAATGGCTTAATATTTACCTGTATTTCTGTCTTGCCAAGTTCAAAATGTCCGCCACGGTGTGAGCTGAATAAATGCAGCTTTCTCATTGGCTGAATTGGCTGAAGGATTATGGGTGGTTATATAAGTTTCTTTATGATTATTTTTTTTTCTCAATATTCATTTCTAAAATCTAAAACAAAGAAAATATTAATCAAATACAAGAAAATGTACATAGTTATTGTAAAATAATTAAAAAAAACAAACAACATATTCCTTTCAAGGGAGCTAACCCCTTCAATCAAAATGAGTTAAAACAATTGGCTTGCCTTAAAGCTGGTTTCACAGATATCCTCAAAATACACAATACCTACAATTCACAAAACATCCACATTATAGGTATCCTAAACTTTGTTAGCCTGCTTAAAAAGAAAACCATATCTAAATCTCAGAAAATCCTAGACTTAGGTAGAAAACAGAAAAAGATGGAGTTTTTCCTATTTCTCTCAACCCTTCTTTCACAGTCCTGTAAGTACAAGCCCTTAAGCTCTTAATTCTTACACCTTTTAAGAATATAATTAGACATAATGAAAATCTTTCTTAAACTGCAAACTTCTACTAAAGTGTGAAAACAATGATATAAAATGATGCTGTTGAGCTGAAGGACAACAGAACCTTTAACCCAGTACCCCACAAATACCCATTTTACACCTTTAATTTATTTCTCTACTTAAGAAAGTAGTTCCAATTTAAACTGACACAAGTAAAAACCCAAGAAATATTGTCTATATTCTTACAGATTAATAGCTTAACCAATTACCCCATATCCTATTTCTAGTTTTGAAAACAGGTGACCACTTAAAGCAGGTTGAAAGTAAGCAAAATGCACTGTAAGGCACATTCTGCTTTACTTTCAGCCTGCTTTAAGCTATCATCTGCAAGGATAAAGAATTTATTTTCTGCTAGTTCACAACCATAACTCAATAAATCTGAACTATTTTCTTTAGTGGAGGAATAAATTTAAGGCATAAAAAGGGGTAATGGGTTAAAGAAGGCTGAATGTAAAGCAAAAAAGCCCTTAAGCCACATTCTGCTTTGATTTAAACCTGCTTTAAGTGGTCACATATCTTCCAAACTAGAAACAGGCTATGGGTTATAAATGGGTTAATCCACCAGCAAGGGTTATTTAACCCCTTACCCTGTTTTTTTGGTTTTCAAAAATGGTGACTGTTAAAAGCAGGTTGAAAGTAAAGCAGAATTGCATCTTTCAGGCACATTCTGCTTTACTTTCAGCCCACTGTAAGCTACCACCTGCTAGAGCAAAGATATATTTCTTATAATTCATGACTTTATAAATTGGAAATATGTTTTGCAGTGGAAGAATAAATTAAATGCATAAAAGGGATATTTAAGGGTTAATGGGTTAAGTTATTAATAAGATTTTTACATCACAAAATCATCAAATATCTCTCTAAAAAACGTTTAGAGTAATTTCAATGGTTGACATTTCCCCCTATCAAACCCTTAACCCATTACCCAATAGCCTGTTCCTCAAAGTTTTAAAAATAATTTACTCCTTAAAGCAGATTGAAAGTAAAGCAGAATGCACATTGAGGCCTATTCTGCTTTACTTTCAGCCTACTTTGAGCTATCATTTACTATAGGATGAAGATTTTTTTCTAAATACACGATTATAACTTAAAAACTTGGAACTATTTTCTTCCCTGGAGGAATACATTAGAGGAGTAAAAAGGTGTTTTTATGGGATAATGGGTCAAATACAATGTACATTTATAAGGCAGCTCATGATGACAAAAAATGCATTTCCACCCACTTCAACATTTTAGACAAAAAACATACTGACATCATACACCGAAATCTGTACCATGAGCAGTCAGATTTTGACCATGATGACAATTGTCAATCCACAAAAATGTTGCTGTAAAAAAAAAAATTACATTATCAACATCAATGTACATATCAATGGGAAAATAACTTTTCATGCCTCTCTAGCAGACATTTTTTTTAAACAATTGGAGAAATTCTTTTTGTTACAATGTTTTCAACTTTCATTTGAATAATAAAACATATATTTAACCCTTTACCCAATAACCCCTTTATAACATTAAATACAGGTGATCAGTTAAAGCAGGTTGAAAGTAAAGCTGAATGTGCCTTAAGGCACATTATGCTTTACTTTCATCCTGATTTAAACTACTATCTGCTAGGCTATATAAAAAAAAATGTGATGGTAATTGTTCATGATGGTATAAGCTGGAACTTATTTCTTCAGCGGAGGAATAAATTAAATACGCTAAAAGTCGCTTCTATGGAGGAAAGGGTTAAACAAATTGGTGTTTTACTTTTACATGATTTGAATCATTTCAAAGTTGGCTGCTTCAAATTTCATCTATGATGGAAAGAGTCAACTGTTTGAAAGAGTCAAATGTTTGAAAGATGATTGGCCGTGTCAGGGTTAGAATATTAAAGCGACTCGCAACCAGATGGTGCATTAAAAATAGTAATTTGTAAATATGTGTCAAACGCTTATATAAATGGTAAAGAATTAGTTTAGGATAAGAAATTCTGTTTAAAAAAAATGTATTTCAATAAAAAAAAATATTGGTCTCTGGTGGGATTCGAACCCGGGGCCCGGCATTGGCGGACAGAAGGCAAAATAGGGGAAACCGCTTAGACCAATGGACACGGAACTATCCGTTTTATCTCGGATCGATTTAACGTATTTCAATGTGTAGTAATCGAAAGTGCATACAACTTCGTAATTCGGCTCGTGTTTATGTCTGAGCCCGTGTAGAGAAGCAACAACAACAAATATACCGTCTACTAGTCGGTATAGAAAAACGATGGAAAATATCTAAAAATCTAAGATTCGGTGACGATTCTTGAGACTTTTTGGACTGATCATATTTTTTTAATGTCAGAAGCCAAATAATGCCACAAATTTGCTTTTATTTGAGTATTTTATTTTATTTTGACAAGTACACCATCCGGTTGCGAGTCCCTTTAAGGACCAGTACTAAAGTAGGTGAACGAGGATGTTAGTCGCACTTGCCAATGAACACAATCTCATAGAAATTAAAAGAAAAACTATTTTTTTTAAAAAAGAAAAAAATACACTTAAAAAATGTACTTGTTGTAACATGTTAAAGTCTTAAAGAATAAAAGATTCACTTTTACAAACAAAAAGTGCACTTTAATGAGGTCAATTTTAAGAAAATATGCTTATTTGAAAACAAGATGCACATTTAAAACAAATAAATACACTTTTTGCTATGAAAAGGTACAGAAAAAACAACACTTTCTCAAGTTGCTTTGGTAAAAAGGTCACCTTTTTTGAGAAGGTAGTAGCATGAAAAAGTGTCTAAATGATTATTATACAGAATAGACCCTGAACTAACAGCTGCTACAGATTAGCTTAACTTAGTCTGAGTCTGCTCTGTCTGTATAAGTGATGAAGTCTTAGCTATGAGGTAAAAGTCAATACGTGACTACAGCAAAGGTGTGTAAAAGTGGCGTATTTAATATTTGGAGGACAATTAAAACAAATTTCTTAAATACGCCACTCCATATCTTAAATATTTCACTTTTGAAAAGTGGCATCTTTTCTTATAACAAATATGTCGCTTAAACGCCACTTTATTGGAGTGGCATATTTAACTATCTCAATAAAAAAACAAATACGAGGCTTTTCTTTCACTTATGTAGAGTGGCGTCTTTTCATAACAACAAATATGTCGCTTAAACGCCACTTTATTGGAGTGGCATATTTAATTATCTCAATAAGAAAACAAATACGAGGCTTTTCTTCCACTTATGTAGAGCGGCGTCTTTTCAACATGACAATACGTCGCTTACACGCCACTTATCTGCCACTTTTCCATACTTTTTGTTAAATACGCCGCTTCATTGCAAGGCTCGTTTTTGCTACTGGCCCAAGTGGCGTAAAAGCTTGACATTAGTGGCGTAAAAGCTGCGTTTTTAAATAGCTGCGTTTTTTTCCCGCAAGGGATAAAAGGAAGTTGAAAGTAAAGCAGAATACTCCTTAAGGCGCATTCTGCTTTACTTTCAGCCTGCTTTAAGCTATCATCTGCTAGGATATAGAATTTCTTTTTACAGAACATATTATGACTGTTTATAATGAACGATTTTCTTGAGTGGAGGGTAATGGGTTAAATCACCAAATGGCTAACATTATCAGCACAGCTCCAGATAAAGAGTGTTTAAAACACTAAAATCTTTGTCACCATCAAACCCTATAATGTAACTCATTAGAATTGTGACAAAGTTAGGATTGACAGTGACATAAATTTGAAACTGTTGGGAATAATGGGGGAACTCACCTTAAACTGGAACCCTGATCAGTGATTCATTTTTTATGCCCCGGTAAAAAGTGGTACGAGGCATATAGTGTTATTCTTGTTACTATAATCTTTTGTAACTGCAAACTTGTGTTAACCCCTTACCTGATAGCCTATTTCTAGAACTGAAGATAGGTAACTACTTAAAGCAGGTTGAAAGTAAAGCAGAATGCGCCATGAGGCGCATTCTTCTTTACTTTCAGCCTGCTTTAAGCTATCATGTGTTAGAATATAGAAAATATTCCATATAATATATATTCATGACTGATTAAATTGGAACTATTTTCTTCAGCGGAGGAATAAATCATATTCGCTAAAAGGCGCTTCTATGGGGAGAAAGGGTTAAACAGTCAGTCAAAGAAAACACAAAGGCAGTTTTTTAGACAGATTTCTGTGGGAGAATTCTACATTATTGTTGTTTTTAGCTCACCTGGCACGAAGTGCCAAGGTGAGCTTTTAGGATCGCTGGATGTCCGTCATCTGTCTGTCTGTCCGTCCACAATTGGTTGTGAACACTCTAGCGGCTACAAATTTCATCCGATCTTCATGAAACTTGATGACAATGTTTTTCTTGATGAAATCTAGGTCAAGTTGGAATGTGGGTCATGTCGAGTCAAAAACTAGGTCACTAGGTCAAATTATAGAAAAACCTTGTGGTGAACACTTTAGAGGCTACAAAACTCATTGGATCTTAATGAAACTTGATCAAAATGTTTGCCTAATTAATATCTAGGTCAAGTTCAAATATGGGTCATGTCCGGTCAAAAACTAGGTCAAATTATAGAAAAACCTTGTGAACACTCTAGAGGCTACAAAACTCATTGGATCTTAATGAAACTTGATCAAAATGTTTGCCTAATTAATATCTAGGTCAGTTCAAATATGGGTCATGTCCGGTCAAAAACTAGGTCACTAGGTCAAATTATAGAAAAACCTTGTGAACACTCTAGAGGCTACAAAACTCATTGGATCTTAATGAAACTTAATCAAAATGTTTGCCTAATTAATATCTAGGTCAAGTTCAAATATGGGTCATGTCCGGTCAAAAACTAGGTCACTAGGTCAAATCATAGAAAAACCTTGTGAACACTCTAGAGGCTACAAATCTCATTTGATGTTTATGCAACTTGGTCAGAATGTTTGCCTAATTGATATCTAGGTCAAGTTCGAATATGAGTCATGTCGGGTCAAAAACTAAGTCACTAGGTCAAATCATAGGAAAACCTTGTTAACACTCTAGAAGCTACAACTCTCATCCGATCTTCATGACACTTGGTCAAAATGTTTTCCTAATTGATATCTAGGTCAATTGTGAATGTGGGTCATGTCCGGTCAAAAACTAGGTCACTAGGTCAAATTATAGGAAAACCTTGTGATTCCTTTAGAGACTACAAATTTTATTGGATTTTAATGCAACTTGGTCTGAATGTTTACCTAATTGATATCTAGGTCAAGTTCAAATATGGGTCATGTCTGGTCAAAAACTGGGTCACTACGTCAAATCAAAGAAAAACAGTGTTAACCCTCTAGAGGCTACAAATCTCATTAGATCTGAATGAAATATTGTCAGAATGTTTGCCTACATTGAATCTAGATCAAAATCAAACGTGGATTTTGTCTGGTCAAAATCTAGGTCACTAGGTCAAATCATAGAAAATTCTTGTTTACACTCTAGAGGTTTATTGTGGGTCATGTCCAGTCGTAATCTATATCACTATAGGTCAAGATTTACATGGTGAACCAGGTGAGCGATTTAGGGCCATGGTGGCCCTTGTTTTTTGTCTTGTAGCGATGAAGCAGTGGAAGCAATACTTATGTTTTGCATTTATGTTGGGATAGATTAGGGAGGTGACAGCATCAAATTTTTAAATTTTATTCCAACAACACTAAAAACATGCTATCGGGGTAATGGGTTGAGTAAATTTGAGTTTTCAAGGCTTATATGGGTAAATGGCTATTCCTGCTAGGTTATCAATGGCTTCAAGATGGCATGTTACAAGTCTAATTCATCTCTTGCTATGAACATATATTAAACAGTACAGACCAAGATCAGACAGCTTCTGAAGGAACTGTCTGATGAGTGTCTGCACAGATTTCTTATAGAATCTTTCTGACACGAGTCTGATTTCTCTTCAGAGGAATATTTACGGGAAACCTTGTTTAATAAAAAAAAACAACAACAAAAATGCTATCATATTAGATCCACTCACTATGCTAGGACATCACAATTTAGTCCATTATTATCAGTAAGAATTTGTATGCAAAGGTCTAGTCATGAAAAAGGAAATCAAACTACATGTACCTTCAGTAAATATTGACAATCAGTTTTTGATATATTGTTAGTGACTTTAGGAGAATGGAGTAAAAGAGGTCATCTCCCTTTAGTCATTTTTGACTATCTAAGTAACACCTAGCTTTAACCATTTATTCTATAGACTGTTTCTAGTTTTTAAGACAGGTGACTATATAAAACAGCCTGAAAGTAAAGCAGAATGTGCCTTAAGGTGCATTCTGCTTTACTTTTAACCTGCTTTAATCTACCATCTGCTAGGATATAGAAAATAGTTATTATGGTACATATTCATGACTGTATAAATTGGAAATATTTTATTTAGTGGAGTAATAAGTTAAAAGCGCAAAAACGAGTATCTATGGAGTACATGTATATGGTTAAGTGATCAGCTGTCCTCAACACCGTCAGAATTAAGTTCAGTGGTTGTAATGGCAAGACTTCTTTCTGCGATTAGTTAAAGTATTTCTGCAAGCTCTAATATGATAATGTTGTTGTTGTTATCAGCTTATCCACCTCTAGAAACATTCCAAAACCATTTATAAAGGTATGAGTTGAGTCTGAGATAATTCTCAAGCATTTGATTGTTCAGATTTGAGCTATGCTCAAATCTGACCAATCAAATACTGGAGAACAATCTTCGACTCAATTCAATACCTTTGTAACCTTGAACCCATACTCTTGTTTGGGTTTGAAATTATTAGGGCTTTTTGTGGGCCAAAAGTGTCATTGCAATGTAAGATTTTTTTTGCTTGATAAATCAATTATGTTCACACTACCCTGTCAGCATAGTGTGGTTGACTTTCATGTCTCTTTACAAAGTGGTGCAGGCGTGTAGTCAAGTGATACATACTCTACGATGTTTGCCACACATTGGATTCAACAACAGTTTCTCATCAACTCTTTCAAACAGTTCAGACCCAACAGTATTTTATTATTATAATACAGCAGCTGGTCTGGATCTACACCGTTTGCCATTTTGGAAAGACCTTTATTCATGACATGTAATGTATATTTATGATTTTTTCAGGATGAAGTTATTTTGTTTTAATTCTATATTTAACCCTTTCAACACTGTTGACATATATTGAAGACCTTTGCAAAGATTTGGGGTTCTGATCAAGCCTCATTTATGCGCACTTAATGTGGGGCCCGATCAGGACCCGAACTGTTTGTCACTCTTGATTCAATCTCTGTAAATATGAAGTATGAATGAAATTTTAGAATTTTGGCAAGACATATTTATTATAACATAACAGTTATGCAGTGTTTAACCCATAATTAACCCCACAGCCTGTTTCTAATACTGGAGATAGGTGACTACTTTCAGCCTGCTTTAAGCTACCAGCTGCTAGAATATAGAAATAATATCTATTGTTAAATATTCACAACTGTATAAATTGGAACTATTTTCTTCAGTGGATGGATAAATAAGAGGCATAAAAAGGCGTTTTTATGGGGTTATGGGGTAAGAAGTTAAATACACTTGATACAGCTGATATATTGTAAAAGATGTATTATGTCGTAATATTTTAAGAGAACTTTTCAGTTTTTAACGAGTTTCATCTGTAAATTTTTCATTTGTCAGTATGGTTTTTCTGTCAAAATATGGGCTATGTTTTAAAGCATGTGCCAAATAATTTTCTATGTATTTTCCGATATAAAAGCACACTATCACTGCAAGAGGGGTTTATTATGTTTTACCAAGTTTTTCATCTACTTTGTATCTTTTTTTCAAAGGACTAAAGTCTTCCCCTATCCTTTCCTCTGTAACAAACTGTGCTTGTTTCTTATAGTATATAAGGAAGATGGAAGTTTAACCCATTACCCCATAGCCTGTTTCTAGTTTTGAAGACAGGTGACTAGTTAAAGCAGGTTGAAAGGCAAGCAGAATGCACCTTTAGGCGCATTCTGGATTACTTTCAGCTTGCTTTAAGCTACCCTCTTGTATGATATAAAAATACTTCTTATGATGCACATTATTGACTGTATAAAAAGACATTTTTCAGTAGAGGAATGATTTAAAGCTGTAAAAAGGTGTACTTATGGGGTAATGGGTTAAAGCAATAAGAAAGCAAAGCAGCTTTATTTTCACCTAGCTTTAAGCTGTATTCCACACCATCAATGAATACTCATCTCTGGTGCTAATGTTAGACAGGGCTCCAGATAAGAGGGCATACACCGAACAAATCCAACATTTTCTCACTTGTTTCAGCATCAAATCCCATGTTGTAATTACTCATTAGAATCGTCTCGAAGAGACAATTCTAATGAGTAGTAACACCATAGGTTTTAATGTAGAAATAAAAATTTTAGTTTTTGAAATACTCCCCTTATCTAGAGCCCTGGTTTGAGGAATAGGTAAAGTTGTTCTAAGGGGGTATATGCAGAGACAATGGTTTATGGTCATCGTATGTACAAATATTTATGGGTTAATGCAAGACATAATTGTATGTATGCTGTATCCATGATGAGACTTGAATAAAGATATTATTACAAGTACATGGAAGAGCAAAGGCTGATGAACAATTGTGCCCAAAACGGTTTTGAAGATACTTTTAGTTTATGTAAGTGTCAGAGCAATTAGGTAAATTGAGAAAATATTTTGTTTAAGAGTTGGTCTTGTGTTGTTCAGCCAGTGAAATGATAGTCTTTAATCCTTTACCCCATAGTCCGTTTCTAGTTTTGAAGACAAGTGACCACTTAAAGCAGGTTGAAAGTAAATCAGAATGTACCTTAAGGCATATTCTGCATTACTTTCAGCATGCTTTAAACTATCATCTGCTTGGATATAGGAAATATTTATGTTGTACATTCATGACTGTATAAATTGGAACTATTTTGTTCAGTATAGAAATTACCTAAATGCATAACAAGAGCCCCATGGGGCATATGTCGCTCACCTGAGAATAGCTGTACATCAAAATGGAGATAATGATTTATGTCAAGGACGGGGTCATTTTTTACCCGAGGGGCATAATTTGAACAATCTTGATAGAGGACCTGTAGATGATGCTATGTTCCAAATATCTAAGATCATGGTACTAATGTTCTAGACAAGTAGACTTTTTTTAAGTTTCCATTGAAAAAATCTATTTTTAGCTCCTGTGACCTACATATGCAACAGACTGGAACAATTTGAACAAAATAGATATTTAGGACATCTAGAAGTAACACCATGCCGAATATCAAAGCTCTGGCTATATTAGCTTCAGAAAAGAAGACATTTGAAAACTGTGACCCCCGGAGTGGGGCTAATTTTGACCCCAGGGGCATAATTTGTACAAACTTGATAGAGGACCTGTATATGATATGCAATCGACCAGAACCATTTGAACCTTATTGGTATAGGACATCTAAAAGTGTCACCATGCCAGATATCAAAGCTCTGACCATATTAGTTTCAGAGGAGAAGACGTTTGAAAATTTCACTATATAACTCTATGTAAAACTGTGAACCCCCCCCCCCCCCCCCCCCCCCCTGGGCGGGGCCAATTTTGACCCCAGGGGCATAGTTTGCACAAACTTGATAGAGGACCTGTAGATGATGCTATGTGACAAATGTCTATGATCTGGCCCTTGTAGTTTCAGACAAGAAGATTTTTTAAGATTTCCTTGGTTGCCATGGCAACCAGAGTTCTACATTGTTTTTAATTCTTTGAACAATTTTGAAAGAACTTGACCCAAGGAACATTCGTGTAAAGTTTGGTTGAAATCTTTTCAGCTGTATATGAGGAGATGTCATTTGAAGCAATTGTTAAAGACAATAATGACTGTATAAAGTGAAATTATTTTCTTCTGTGGAAGAATAAATTAAAGACAAAAAAAGGAATATGTATGGGTTAATAGGTTAATAAATATCATTATTTACATTTTCTAAATATAAGAAACTATATGTAAATGAGTGGCAAATAGTTTGGATCCAGATTAGATGCAGCATTATGTGGCATCTGACCTGGATCCATACTGTTTATGGTCAAGAATTAATCGTGGACTGATAGACAGAAAGATAAACAAACAAACAAAATACAAACAAACAAACAGACAGACCAAAAGCAATATGCCTCGAACTAAGTTGTACTTGAGCATAAAATAGCAGACATCATCATTTTCTGTTATGTATCTCAGTGACCTGAGTTCAGAGCTAGCTATGGGTCAATTATGCAATAACAGACGGTCCCTCAGAGAAATTGCTATTATCATGCTGAACTGTTGTCTGCTCCAAATGTTTGTATGTGAAATATGTAAAAAATAATAACTTATATTTTCTAAATATAAGAAAATATGTAAATGAGTGGCAAATAGATTAGATCCAGATTAGATGCAGCATTATGTGGCATCTGACCTGGATCCAAACTGTTTGCAAAAATGTTGCATTTAGTATAAGGGTAGCTTCTTAGCCTGGAAGATACAATGGGTCTGTGTAAAAACGGATCATTAGAGAGTTTTTACTGTCAGACCTGCATCAAATTGCACTGATATGACAAGGGTTGAGTCAAATTTGACTCTAGGGTTTTGATTTTTTACAATTTTGAAAGTGATTTAGTAGAAGATACTATTCATGCAATATCTAAGGTGTGGGAACAGTGGTTTTTTACAAAAAACTTGTTTAAAGTTTTTCACTTTTTTTAATAAATTTCAATTAGTAGTCCACATTTGAGTTTTATTTTAACAATTTCTGTAGAGAAGCATCCAAGGAACACCGTCAGCAATTTAGTTTTTCCCTCAAACTCGCGGTTTCAGAGATGTCGCTTGAAGTAAATTTGAACGGACAGACGGACGGCGGGCGATCACAACAGCTCACCTTGAGCCTTCGGCTCAGGTGAGCTAAAAAGGCCTATCTATTGAGTAAAGGATTAACCTGATACTCCATAGAAGTGCCTTAGAGCACCATTAGCTTTCCGCCTCCACAACAGTGCCATAACAGGTAACAGCTTAAAGTCAGATGAAAAGTGAAGTAGAAAGCTTCTGTTGAATCTTCTCTACTTTACATTCATCTTGCTTTAATAAGCAATTTTCCTACCTTAAACATAGATGAATGAAGGTGAATCACACTCTGGCTATGGAGTAAAGGGTTAAAATAGGTAGCAAATCAATGTAGGACAGCAGTTAAGCAGGAACACTCCTAAAGGAGCTTTCTGAATTACGTTTGTCTTGCATTAACCCATTACCCCATAAATACGCCTTTAATTTATTACTCCACTGAAGAAAATTTTATTATTTATAGAATCATAACTATGTACCATAAAAATAATTTCTATATTCTAGGAGATGGTAGCTTAAAGCAGGCTGTAAGTAAAGCAGAATGCACCTTAAGGTGCATTCTGCTTTACTTTCAACCTGCTTTAAGTAGTCACCTGGCTTCAAAACTAGAAACAGGCTATGGAGTAAAGGGTTAAGCCAACAGTGTTCTATATGTTACTAAATTCATTATCATTTGATTGGTTACTCTACACAAGTTTCACCATCTGTATACTTGTTGGTTTTCCTATTATTGATTGCTATATACAAGAAATACACAAGATGATTTGAAATTACAGTGTTTGTGTCTTTTATGCATCATTCAGAAAGAAAAGGGAAATATAAATTCAACTAACTGATTTGCAACGTTTATCATAAAACAGTAACAACTAAAACAGCTTAATGTAAAATCAATTAAAGCACCTTTTTCGGTAAATTATCATTGGATCAAAATATTAAGTAAATTTAAAACATCAAAATAAAGCTTCATAGAAAAAGTGTAACAGGGAATGGCACAGATATTGAGTACATCTGTATTGCAAGTGAATCAACAAACCCATATTACACAACTTCAAAATCACCATAAAAACCATACAGAAGAGTAAAGGTTATTCTTTCCCATTTAAACAAAATTAAATGCAATACAATAAAAAAAGAAAAAAAAAGAATGTCCATTGAAAAATGCCAACATCTTTTTAATCTGAAAGGCAAACAAATTGAGGCCTGATCAGATGCCGAGTTACTCGACGTCTGATCTGGCTCCAAACTGTTTGCAATTAACATAATAGTTAAAGCAGAAAAAGGATATTGGGAAAGAACAACGTTTGCTCCACTGTACATTCTAACTTCCCAAAAACTGGACTCCCTAAACTGTGGACAAAATTCCTGGTCTACTATGTTACCAATCATTCAAGCAAAATGTATCCAATCTCATATGACAGGTGCTTAAGCAAAACAATGCAGAATGTTATTTCTGCATTTACTATTGCCCTGCATTTAGCAACCACCTGTCTTTAACAACGACCATTTATATTCTCCCAAATTTGGGTACCTTTCTAAATTGAATGTTTTTCTCGGTGTGGATGAGTTCAGTTTTTAGAGGTCCTATTAAAACAAGAGGGCCAAGGCCCACAAGTCGCTCACCTGAGAACATTGTACCTAAGCTGACTGCCGGTGACTGGGCAAGACAATATTGTGATATATATAGCTATAAAAAGATTTTTAAAGGTTTTCCTTTAAGTCTATATAAAACTGATAAGCCTCAGGGCAGGACCAAGTTTGATCAAGGGGTCATAATTTGAACAATCTTGGTAGAGGACTATAAGCCAAAGCTTCATGTTGAATATAAATGATATGGGCCTTACAGTTTCAGAGAAAAAGATTTTTAAAGGGTTTCCTATGAAAAACTAATAAGCCCGAGGGCGGGCCATTTTTGGCCCAGGGGTCATAATTTGAACAATCTTGGTAGAGGATCACAAGGCAAAGCTATGTGACAAATATCAATGGGCCTTACGGTTTCAGAGGAGAAGAGTTTAAAAGGTTTCCTATGAAAAACTGATAAGCCCAAGGGCGGGGCCTATTTTAGCCCAGGAGTCATAATTTGAACAATCTTGGTAGAGGACCACAAGGCAAAGCTACATGTCAAATATTAAAGATCTGGGCCTTACAGTTTCAGAGAAGAAGATTTTTAAAGGTTTTCCTATATAAGTCTAAGTAAAACTGATAAGCCCGGGGGCGGGGCCAATTTTGACCTGGGGGTCATAATTTGAACAATCTTGGTAGAGGACCATAAGGCAAAGCTACATGTCAAATATTAATGATCTAGGCAATACCTGTCTTCTTCTGAGAAGAAGATTTTTTAAGGTTTTCCTATGAAAAACCGATAAGCCTCAGGGCGGGGTCATTTTTGGCCCCAGGGTCAAAATTTGAACAATCTAAGTCAATCTTGCTAGAAGATCATTAGGTAATGATACATACCAAATATCAAAGGTCTGGGCCTTTGGGTTTTGAGAAGAAGATTTTTTAAGATTTTCTTATGCATTAACAGTTGTCTATACGGTCATGTTAGAAAATCTGGTCCCACAGCAAGGGGAATAACTCTAGCCAAAATCTTTGAACAAGATTTCCTTCCCCCTTGTCACTGATGCTTATGACAAATTCTGGTCCGGTCAGTGGTTTCAGAGGAGATGTTGTTTGAAAATGTGAACGGACGACGGACACCGGACGGAATGGTATCACAATAGCTCATCCTGAGCCTTCGGCTCAGGTGAGCTAACAATGGAATCATGCCTAAGCATTCCTGAACTGCCTAGGCTGCAATGAGATCATAACAATTTTCATATTCTACATGCTATCTGCAGTATAGCAATTTTCTTTGAAATAAAACAGAAACATAGAATACTATTTGCCGCCAACTACAAATATTAATACAGGTAAACATTACAGGAAATACTCTCTAGTTTGATTGCATGAAACACAGATGGCAGCTTAAACCATAACCCCATAACTACGTTTTTTTACCACTCTTATTTATTCCTCCACTGAACAGAATGGTTCCAATTTATACAGTCATTAATAAGTATCATCAGAAATATGTTCTATATTCTAGCAGATGGAAGCTTAAAGCAGGCTGAAAGTAAAGCAGAATGCGCCTTAAGGCGCATTCTGCTTTACTTTAAATCTGCTCTAAGTAGTCATCTATTTTCAAAACTAGAAATGGGGTAATGGGTTAAATAAAACAGAAAAATCCAAGGAACATCTAATACTATTTTCCCCCACTTACAACAAGAGCCCCATGGGGCATATTCGCTCACCTGAGAATAACTGGAAAAATGGAGATACATGTATTGATTTATGTCCAGGACTGACCTAGATATGCAACAGACCGTAACAATTTGAACAAAATATGTAAAGTATATTTAAAAGTGTCACCATACAGAATATAAAAGCTCTGGCCATATTAGAGTCAGAGAAGAGGACGTTTGAAATTTTCTCTATATAACTCTATGCAAAAACACTGACCCCCGGGGCGGGGCCAATTTTGACCCTAGGGGCATAATTTGAACAAACTTAATAGAGGACCTGTAGTCGATGATATGTGCCATATGTCTAAGCTCTGGCCCTTGTAGTTTTAGACAAGAAGATTTTTTAAGTTTTCACTGAAAAAAATCTATTTTTAGCTCCTGTGACCTAGTTATGCAACGAACCAGAACTATTTGTACAATTTTTGTATAGGACATCTAGAAGTGTAACTATGCCAAATATCAAAGCTCTGGCCATATTAGTTTCAGAGAAGAAGACGTTTGAAAATTTCACTATATAACTCTATGTAAAACTGTGACCCCCGGGGCAGGGCTAATTTTGACCCAAGGGGCATAATTTGAACAAACTTGATAGAGGACCTGTAGGCGATTCTATGTGCCAAATAACTAAGCTCTGGCCCTTGTAGTTTCAGACAAGAATATTTTTTAAGTTTTCATTGAAAAAATCTATTTTTAGCTCCTGTGACCTAGTTATGCAACGGACCAGAACCATTTGAACAAATTTGGTAAAGGGCATCTAGAAGTGTCACCATGCCAAATATCAAAGCTCTGGCCACATTGGTTTCAGAGAAAAAGACGTTTGAAAATTTCACTATATAACTCTATGTAAAACTGAGACCCCCGGGGCGGGGCCAATTTTGACCCCAGGGGCATAATTTGAACAAACTTGATAGAGGACCTGTAGATGATGCTATCTGCCAATTATCTAAGCTCTGGCCCTTGCAGTTTTTGACAAGAAGATTTTTTAAGATTTCCTTATTTTTTCACTTTGGTTGCCATGGCAACTAGAGTTCTGCATTGTTTTCAGTTCTTTGAACAAATTTGAAAGAGCTTGACCCAAAGAACATTTCTGTAAAGTTTGGTTGAATTCTGTCAAGCGGTATAGGAGGAGATGTCATTTGAAGCAATTGTTAACGACGACGGACGACGCACAACGCACGACGGACGCCGGACACAGGGCCATCCCAATAGCTCACCTTGAGCCTTTGGCTCAGGTGAGCTAAAAACTGGTAAACCTCTCTAGTATGACCCCTAAAATAAAGCTTATTGATTGCATGAAACACAGGTGGTAGCTTAAAGCAAGATTAAAGTAAAACAAAGTTCTCATGAGCTTTCTAAACAGAAAGCTCCCAGGTCTTTCCGTTTTACTTCCACCTTTGCTTTAAAGGAGCTTTCTGTTTTACTTTCACCTTGCTTTAAACAGCCACCTGCCTTGAAGACAAATAAAATGTAATTGAAATAATTTAGTGGTCGTAATAGAGAGAACTATCAATATATGCCTCCTGCATCGGTAGATGGCATTGGCATAAAAATATTCAAAACATTTTATCTAATGTAAACTCTAATAACTGCTATTGTCGATAAGGTTTGACCTGTCAGTTTATGAATATTCCGTCTTTTTCCGTAAGCTATGTTTATCTTCCGGATACAACAAAACAGTGTATAGTAAATAAGCCATTCAACGATAACTCGAATTTGATTATAGTATCTGATAAAGATAACTACAGTCGGTAATAGCTCAGTGGTTATGTATCTGCGCTGCCAACGTAAGGGTTATGGGTTCGATATCCGATAGAGTTTATTTTGTAATATTTCTTAATGTGTCTTTTTTTTAAAACTTTTTAATGGTAGACACATACAAACCATGGTATTCATGCATTTGTATAAAATAAAGTACAGTGAACTTGCCTAAGGAAACTTGAATAGACAAGAGCCCCATGGGGCATATTCGCTCACCTGAGAATAATTGGAAAAATGGAGATATTGATTTATGTCCAGGACTGACCTAGATATGCAGCAGACCGGAACAATTTGAATAAAATATGTAAAGTATATTTAAAAGTGTCACCATACAGAATATAAAAGCTCTGGCCATATTATAGTCAGAGAAGAAGACGTTTGAAATTTTCTCTATATAACTCTATGTAAAACAGTGACCCCCGGGGCGGGGCCAATTCTGACCCTAGGGGCATAATTTGAACAAACTTAATAGAGGACCTGTAGGCGATGATATGTGCCATATATCTAAGATCTGGCCCTTGTAGTTTTAGACAAGATTTTTTAAGCTTTCATTGTAAATAATCTATTTTTAGCTCCTGTGACCTAGTTATGCAACCAACCAGAACCATTTGTACAATTTCAGTAAAGGACATCTAGAAGTGTCACTATGCCAAATATCAAAGCTCTGGCCATATTAGTTTCAGAGAAGAAGACGTTTGAAAATTTCACTATATAACTCTATGTAAAACCGTGACCCCTGGGGCGGGCCAATTTTGACCCCAGGGGCATAATTTGAACAAACTTGATAGAGGACCTGTAGGCGATTCTATGTGCCAAATATCTAAGCTATGGCCCTTGTAGTTTCAGACAAGAAGATTTTCTAAGTTTTCATTGAAAAAATCTATTTTTAGCTCCTGTGACCTAGTTATGCAACCGACCACAACCATTTAAACAATTTTGGTAAAGGACATCTAGAAGTGTCACCATGCCAAATATCAAAGCTCTGGCCACATTGGTTTCAGAGAAGAAGACGTTTGAAAATTTCACTATATAACTCTATGTAAAACTGTGACCCCCAGGGTGGGGCCAATTTTGACCCAAGGGACATAATTTGAACAAACTTGATAGAGGACCTGTAGATGATGCTATGTGCCAAATATCTAAGCTCTGGCCCATGCAGTTTTTGACAAGAAGATTTTTTAAGATTTCCTGCATTGTTTTTAATTCTTTGAACAAATTTGAAAGAGCTTGACCCAAGGAACATTTATGTAAAGTTTGGTTGAATTCTGTCAGGCGGTATAGGAGGAGATGTCATTTGAAGCAATTGTTAACGACGACGGACGACGGACAACGCACGACGATGGACACAGGGCCATCCCAATAGCTCACCTTGAGCCTTTGGCTCAGGTGAGCTAAAAAGTGTGTATACAGTGGAGAAAATGTTATTCTCTCCCATTTAAACGCAAAGGCATATCAATAAATCATAGAGCAGGACAAATTTTCGACAATATTTGCTATTCATGTTGATCTGAGTGGCAAAAAGTTTGGAGCCTGATCAGACGCCGGGTCTGATCGGGCTCCAAACTGTTTGCTATGGAAATAATAGTTTTAGCGTAAACGCGTTTATTGGAAAAGAAAAACGTTTTCTCCACTGTAGCAACATTACGTTATGCAAAGCACTCTCTGGCTAAAAGCACTCTTTGTTACTTCTGTATCTCGTTAAGCAGCAAGTTTTTCTTTACCCAAACGTTTACTGTTTTTTTAAGTAAAATATTTAGTTATCGAAAAAAAAATACCTGAAGCTGATGTTTACAAAACAGTGCCTAGAATCGAACCAACGACCCTAGCACTACGAGTCAATGACACTATCCACTAAGCTATTGCGACAGTGGCGTTAGATCATCGACTGAAGTATAATACCTGAAGCTTTCATTGGTTTATAAATAAAGTATACGGAAACTTCCGATGGTACCAACGAAAGTTGACGGAAAGTGATGACTGACAGATCAAACCTTATGGATAATACAGTGGAGAAGACATTCTTTCCCATTTAAACGCAAACGCAGCACACTAAAATCGAGAAAATGGCAACGTTCTGATAAATATAACTATTCATTTTAATCCGAGATGCAAACAGTTTAGAGCCTGATCAGACGCCAGGTGACCCGGCGTCTGACCTGGCTCCAAACTATTTGCATTGGAAGTAATAGTTTCAGCGAAAACACGTTTATTGGGAAAGAATAACATCTTTTCCACTGTACATCTTAAACTCTTTCCCCCATAGGTTGTTTTTAGTGTAACAGACAGGTGGTTGCTTAAAGCAGACTGAAAGCAAAGCAATAAGCTCCTGCAGGAGCTTTCTGCTTTACTTTAGATATGCTTTTAACATCAATCTGTCAGAATGCAGGAAAGACTTCCTGTCCCTTTCTATCAGGAAAAGATAGAAACATGAAAAGTCATGGATCTTTGTGAAGAATGAGTAAAAGCATTTCTATGGGTGAAAGGGTTGATGCTTAGAAGTCAAATAATTTCTTCAAAACAAGGCAAACAGGTAACATGATGAGAAAACAAGCTCATTATTATACTCCACACCTTTGCAAACACTTTGGGTCTAGATCAGATACAAATAATTCATCTGATCAGAATCCAAACTGTTGACTAGTATCTATATTTCTTTGGTCAAAGTGATTGAAATCTAAATTTAGGATATTGGAACGGACAACAACTTGAAAGTATATAAAAGTGTTAACAAGATGTCCAACTGATCTGATATATTCAAATCAATAAGTTTAAAATACAGTAAAACCTCTCTATAACGACCACTAAATTAAATTAATTATTTTGTGTTTAAGACTGCTTAAAGCAAGATGAAAGTCAAGCAGAAGTCTCCCAAAGGAGCTTTCTGTTTTATGTTCACCTTGCTTTAAAGGGACTCGCAACCGGATGGTGTACTTGTCAAAATAAAATAAAATACTTAAATAAAAGCAAATTTGTGGCATTATTTGGCTTCTGACATTAAAAAAATATGATCAGTCCAAAAAAAGTCTCAAGAATCGTCACCGAATCTTAGATTTTTAGATATTTTCCATCGTTTTTCTATACCGACTAGTAGACGGTATAGTTGTTGTTGTTGCTTCTCTACACGGGCTCAGACATAAACACGAGCCGAATTACGAAGTTGTATGCACTTTCGATTGCTACACATTGAAATACGTTAAATCGATCCGAGATAATCAGATAGTTCCGTGGTCCATTGGTCTAAGCGGTTTCCCCTATTTTGCCTTCTGTCCACCAATGCCGGGCCCCGGGTTCGAATCCCACCAGAAACCAATATATTTTTTTATTGAAATACATTTTTTTAAACAGAATTTCTTATCCTAAACTAATTCTTTACCATTTATATAAGCGTTTGACACATATTTACAAATTACTATTTTTAATGCACCATCTGGTTGCGAGTCGCTTTAAGCGGTCACCTGCCTTTCATGCAATCAACGAGGCATTGCATACGATACGAATACCCTCACCAAGTTCTAATGATGACCTAGTTATGGACAGCAGGAATTGGAGACATTACATTTTACAAGGGGTGATGTTTGTGAACATGTGTGTGAAGTTTCTTGGTAAATGAAATATATTCCGCCATCCCAAGATGTACTCACACACCAAATATGCTATCCCTAGCTGATAAACTACATAAGATATGCTCTGGACAAGTTTTTTTTACAATTGAGGTCAAAGGGCAAGGTCACAGTGACCAAAAAGTAGTATGGAAAGGCAAAAGGCAAGCTTTATTTAACGTCGCATATGGTAAACAATCAACATAAGCTCTGTAGAGCTTTTATTGCGACAAACAAGGTATCCATTAACATGCATACTTACCTGGGCATTACAGTCACCTTCCTAGTAGTACCCTTACAATGCCGAAAGTCCGGCAAGGGAGCTACTAGTACCTTTTTTATAATGGTCTTTGGTATGACCTGGCCGGGGATCGAACCCGCAACCTCCCGCCTCGTAAGCGGACGCTCTACCACTGAGCTATCGAGGCGGTGAAACACTCTACGATCCAAAGAAGTACTCACACACCGAATTTGGTGTCCCTAGTTAATGTTGTAAAGGAAATTTACTCCTGACAAAATGTGTTGTGTACACAAAAATATACACACATACATACATACAGGCAGATCCCTTTATACCCTCGACAAAGTCGTGAGGGTATAACAAGGGTATAATTAGCCTTATTTTAGTGGATATAATACAGAGGTTTTAAAGTATAATATAATGTCAAGTATCACAATGCATTAAACAGCAAATCAACTAAAATACAAATCAAGACAACAAACTTAAACTCCTCTACACCCCTATTCCCATAACTTGATTCTAGTTTTTTTTAGGCTCAGGTTACCACTTAAAGCAGAATGCTTCTTAAGGAGCATTATGCTTTACCTTTAGCCTGCTTTAATCTACCATATGGAATGATATACTGGAAAGTGCCTTCTATGTTTTTTGTTCAGGGTTTCCTAAATGGGTTCTACTTTCAATAGTGTAGAAAGGTGTCTGGTCTAAACGTTCCACTGCACCAACGCCCCACTACATAAACGTACCATTTGTGGATCCAACGTCCCATTTTTTAAAAATTATATATATCACCCGTATTTGACAATTATTAATTGATGCAAAAGTGAAATAGTGATTTAAATGAGTAACTGGGATTAATTGAAATATTTTTTGCTTACATACTGTGTACATACGATGTTCCTATGTGAGTATATATTATCCTCCGTTAGTCGGGGTTGTTTTATCCACTTATAGCATCGCGTTAATCTTCGTATTTCGTAGAAGATAAGTTTCCTTTCGCTTATGCCACACCCAAGTAGCTACCTTTTTTCACTGTGTATATGTTTCATGTCTACGATTACACTCTTTGAAATGTCAGCATACATGAAAGGGAAATTTTGTTACAGATAATATTGACTGGACTATTGATTTGTTAGGTAATTATAGTGGAGAACACATTATTCTTTCCAAATAAACGCATTTTTGCTAAAACTTATTATTGACATTGCAAACATTTTGGAGAGTAACCCGGCGTCTGATCAGGCTCCTTAATTTTTGCCACTCAGATTAAAATAAATATTCAGAATTGACCACTAGTTGTCATTTCCTACATTTTATTGCAATTGCATTTCGTTTGCGTTTAAACGTGAAAGAATAAGTTTTACTGATATTACGATTTCTTTGAAATTACATGTGTTTTCGAACCTGCGACTACTTTCAGTCAAGTTTCAAAAAGATGCCTTTGTGAACTGTTAAAATCGGTGTCAATATAAAAGTACCAAGTTAAATTTAATAAATGAGATTTTTCTAATTTAACGGCAGATTGACAATTCAGTTTTAAGTGTAGCCGCATTTAATCCAAAAAAAGAATCATTTTGAATGGGATTTTTGTTTTAACACCAATTTGTAGGTCTCTTAACCCTTTCCCTAATGAATACGCCTTTTAACGCCTCTGCAAACAGAGCAGACATAGGTCAGGGCCTACTATACCTGTCTATAGAGTTATCATAGATCAGAGTTGTCACAACTGTTTAGCAAAAACGATTGTTAATTATAACAGAGTGGAAATTTAGTTAATTATTCATAGTGGGTGGAGTCTGGAAAGAATATTCACAAGGGAACGAGCTAATATTATGTACATATAAATGAATTTCGGCTTTTGTTTTCGTATGTCCGGGATACTCAGCACTTTTATATGGTCGCCAATGTTCGACCATGAGTTCATACTATAAATTTTAATTGATAAAATAAGTTTCAAGACTATATCTGAAACCTATTTTAAATGTTGTATTCGGTATTTCAATGTGTCTTTGAACGCCATGGCCGGAGTGTCAAAAAAAGTCCAAAAATAGAATTAATGCATAACCCCTATTTTAAATAGGAAACTCGGGGCGTTTTCGTAGGTTTATGCATTCAGCCCTAACGACGAGTATACTCGTCATTAACAAATAATGTACCTATGAAGAGTACACATGTCATACGAATACAGTGAGGAACCTGATCAGAGGGCTCCTCTGCCCAATGTCTGCTCGTATGTCAGTTTGCAATATATTGTCTTATTAAATCCTAAATAGTCATTAATGGACAAAACTTAGCTGGAAACTGGAATTGTCCATTCAGGGATGAATAGGTTAAGGAAGGTGGGTATTTTCAAATTATCGGCGATTATAAACCAAGAAAAGCCAACTTTCTTAACAGGGGTGTCGATACAGTTATTTAAACAATATATATATATGCCTTTAAATACGATATTAGTACATCAAATTTATTTTAGTTGGTGTTTACGACGGTTAGGTAGGATCGGCATTTTTCATATCGTCGCCGATTTTTGGACAATAAAAGTATCTTTTTGAGCGGGAATTCATATTATGACTTATAAACTGGTGCACAGATACCTTTAAATACGCTTTTACAACCTAAAACCCTTTTCCTGTGGTGTTCTCTGCATTTCGAGTCGCCCGTTGATGAAAACAAAGAAAATGAATTCTGCTAAATATGACGCCTGCTTAAATCAATATATCCTCTATATGTGACTTTATTAATATCCAATTTACAAACAGTTTGGAATATATGATGAGAATTGAGTTGGTCTCTAATCTGGATGAAACTGTTTGAAAAGGTTATCAGGAGATTAGCTTTAGCTGCCGTCACGGCCGTCGGAGTGTACTATTTGCAATTTTTTCTACGATCGGGTGTTCATTTTTGTAATAACAGATATCCTAAATCAATCAGATTATATATCGTGAATAATCTCAAAAACAATAAATTATACAAAAATAGTATAATAAAACTGATTTTCTATAATTTTTATAAAGTGGGACGTTCCATTCAGATAATTGGGACGTTCCGTCTGGTACTTTCCGGTATTGGGACGTTGAGACCATAAACCATGTAGAAAACCATGTAGAAAAACCGTGTAGAAATAATTAGAGGTGTGAAAAGGTATATTTATGGGGGAAAGGGTTAAAGAAAATGTTTATGTCACTTTGATAACCTGACAGGGTCCGTAGATACCTGTACAGTTGTCTCAGGAAGTAAAACTTGCTTAACCCATTACCCCATAAATACGCCTTTTAGTTTTTCCTCCACTAAAAAAAAGTAATTCCAAACTATACAGTAATAAATATGTATGATAAGAAATATTTTCTATATTCTAGCAGATTGCAGCTTAAACCAGGCTGTAAGTAAAGCAGAATGTGCCTTAAGACACATTCTGCTTTACTTTCAATCAGCTTTTAGTGGTCACCTATTTCAATAAACTATAAACAGGTCATGGCCCTCATGGGGTAATAGGCTAAACTTAATTGTACTGCAAAGTTAAAACATGGCAAAGTCTCATTTCAAATTTTTAAATACAGGCATGTTCGACTAAAAGTCAAAGTTAGGATATTACTAGAAATTTGAGTTATAGAACTTTGACTGTAAGGGTTAACTAAAGTTGACTCTACATGTCAAATATTGCTGCATCATTGACTTTTTATGCAATGCAAAGATTTACTTGCATTTTCAAACAGTTTTGGTCTAGATCTGACCAAAAGAACTCAAACTTTGATCAAGACCTATACATTTCAATATCAATTTTGGAATTGCAGAAAACTTTGCAAGAATGTTTTGCACAATAATTATGGCATCTATTAAATATTAATTCACAAATGAAGTACTGATCCAAAATAGCAACACAATATGCATTCAATTACTTAGCAATGTTCTTTAATCCTTATATACTGCTTAACCCTTTCCTCCCCGAAACCTCAAATGGACAATTTTAGTTTTCAATTTAGTCTAGTTCATTTTTGACTTTTAAGGTTGATTTTTACAAAATATGTCAAAATGACAAACAGTGTAGACCCTGATCAGAGGGCTCCATAAGGAGTCCTCTGATCAGGGTATACACCGTTTGCATAGGACAAGTGTACTCCTCACAGTTACATTGTTTGCAAATGACACATAAATGCATGACTAGGGTTCAAAGGGTTAAACAGGAAATATCCATAAGTCTGCACAGGGCTTGTCATATTTTATAACAATATAGGGACAAGCCCTTTGGAAGTTATATAAAGCACTCATTTATCTCTAAGAAACGCACATGTCCATGTAACCCTTCCTCTATAGAAAGTTATATCTACTAGCTCATTTGAGCACCTAACTACACATCCACAGAAGCACCAAAAATGAGAATGAATTGATGTTGAATACAGCTGGTAGCATAAAGCAAGAGGAAAGAGAAGCAGAAACTCCTAAAGGAGCTTTCTGCTTTACCCATCTTATTTTAAGCAGTATTATGCCTTAACCCATTACCCCATAACCTATTTCTCGTTTTTAATATAGGTGACCACTTAAAGCAGGTTGAAAATAAAGCAAAGGCGCATTCTACTTTACTTTCAGCCTGCTTAAGCTATCATCTGCTAGAATATAAACAAGAGGGCCTGAAGGCCCTGATATCGCTCACCATTTGTAATGAAGCCTGATAGCTTTACCTTTGAATTTCACCCGTTTTATTCTAAATCCATTCAAGTTTGTCGACCTACTGTAGTATAGAAGAGTACATCAAAGGCAGATAACTAGAGCCTAAACAATACTGAAATGAAGCCTTTTTCTAGCATTTCAAAGTATATCAAGGGCAGGTAACTATTGCCACAATGATTACATTTCAACAATAATTGCACTCCTTCCAGAACATATAGCTACATCCTTGTGTACAAGTATAATCAAAATCCATTGAAAACTGTAGTTGCAAGAGTGTAAACGCTGTAAAATATGGCATTTTCAGCAATTCAAAGGTAGATATCTCTTGATCTATTTGTCCGATTCCAACCATGATCAACCTCATATGAAACTCTATGGCCATATACAATATGGGCAAGTTTGAGAGAGCTTGGATAAATATTGTGGCCTCTAGAGCGTAAACACTGTTAAATATATCAGTTTCAGCAATTCAAAGGTAGATAACTTTTGACCTATTGATCCGATTACAACCATAATTGAACTCATACGAAGTCTTATGGTAATATACAATCTGAGTAAGTTTGAGAAAGATTGGATAAAATTTGTGACTTCTAGAGTGCAAACATCGTTAAATATGGCATTTTCAGCAATTCAAAGGTGGATAACTCTCGACCTATAGGTCTGATTAAAGCCATAATCAAACTCACTTGAACTCTTATAGTCATTTACAATCTGAGCAGGTTTGAGATAGATTGGATTAAAATTGTGGCCTCTAGAGTGTAAACACTGTTAAATATGGCATTTTCAGCAATTCAAAGGTAAATAACTCTCGATCTATTTGTCCGATTTCAACCAAAATCGAACTAATCCGATCTCTTATGGTCATATACAATCTGGGCAAGTTTGAGAAAGATTGGATAAATACTGTGGCCTCTAGAGTGTAAACACCGTTAAATATGGCATTTTCAGCAATTCAAAGGTAGATAACTTTTGATCTATTTGTCCGATTTCAACCAAAATCGAACTCATCTGAACTCTTATGGTCATATACCATCTGGGCATGTTTTAGACAGATTGGATAAATACTGTGGCCTCTAGAGTGTAAACACTGTTAAATATGGCATTTTCAGCAGTTCAAAGGTAGATAACTCATGACCTATTTGTCCGATTTCAACCATAATCAAACTCATCTGAACTCTTATAGCAATATACCATCTGAGCAAGTTTAAGAAAGATTGGATAAATATTGTGGCCTCTAGAGTGTAAACACTAAAATTGTTGACGCCAGACGACGCACGCCAGACATTCAAGGATTGCAAAAGCTCACCCTGAGCTAGCTCAGGTGAGCTAAAAATAGTTTTTATGGTGCATATTCATGACTGTATAAAGTGGAACTCTTTTCTTCAGTGGAGAAATACATGTACATCAAAGGCGTAAAAAAGCGTATTTATGGGGTTATAGGTTAAACAAATTTAGATATATAGGTGACCTGTACACATTGTTAGAGAGGAAAGGGGTTAAAAATCGAGCTATGGAAGGATTTAGTTACACATGTTTTCTAGCTCTTCTGTATCAGGGAATACTAACAGAAATTTTACATCTAATACAACAATGATGTCAAATAACTACTACTTAAAAAGCAACCCAGTTGCAGCCAAAGGCACAATATACAAAACATTGTGATTGAACTTATATATTTAACAAGAAAACAATGTTTTTGTTTATGGTATGCAGTATCCTTGTTCTGGTATTTTGTCACAGCTTCAGAAAAGTGAGTTCACAGAACAGCCCCAACAGGTATATCCACATTGATGGGCACATTCCTATAACAAGATGTGTTAGTGAAACACTATGCCCTCTGATATGACCAAAGCCTCTAATGACCTTGACCTTTGTTTGATATGACCAAACCTGTACTGAGCTCAATGGACTTCTTCAAATGCCAACTATGAAGTCTATATCACATATAGATCAAAAGTTATGACCAAGGTTAAATTCAGTCTACTTGACCTCTATATAACCTTGACCTTTGTCTGGCATGACCAAAATTATATTGAACGTCATGACTCTAAGAATTGGGTACACATACCAAATATGAAGTCTCTAGCACATGCCTTATTTCTAAAGTTATGGCCAAAGTTAAAGTTATGAAAAACTAACAGACAGACAGTCACCAAAAATAGTATGCCCCCACCTTATAATGCTGAGGATCGATCGAGGGCTTAGAAATAGTCTGAATGTTGCAATTGAAGAACTTATGCAAACTATTAAAACAACAAAGCTGCATTCTACACAGTGTGATAAAATTCTGGTAAAAAGTGTTCACGCTAATTAGACCAAACAAAACAAAGAAAGATGAACACCACTTCTGTCTTTCAACAGACCCTTGTACAAACTTAAGTTGTCTCTAAATGTAAACAAGAATCAATGAAAATAAAACTTTTGCTGCAAAGAAGTGAAAGCAAGACCTACAGATAATAAGAAATTGTGTAGAGAAAAAACACACTTAAAATTGGAGCTTAATACAACAAGAGCCCCATGGGGCATATTTTGCTCACCTGAGAATATCTGAAACAAGAGGGCCATGGCCCTAAATTCGCTCACCTGAGGACATTGAAGTTTGTACCTAAGTTGACTGGGCAAGACAACATTTTAATGTAACTATAAATGGAGTTATCTTCCAGACAAGAAAACATGACAAAAGTGAATTTTGTTGCCAAGCTTATGACCCTTATCCATGACACATCCTCTTATCAAGCTATTTCCATTTCCAATAAATGATAATTATTTCACTAGAGTCAGCAGAACTGGAATTATTTTCCTGACAATAAAATATGACAAAGGGGAAAAACTAAATATTGCTGCCCTTGTGCATGGCATTTTCTCTCATCAGTTTCTTTCCATACATAAAATTTCATTACAATAGCATCAGTAGAACTGAAGTTGTCTTCTTGACAAGAAAATATCACAAAGGGAAATAACTAAAAAAACAATGATGTCAGAGTTATGGCCTTTGCAAATGGCACTTCCTCTCATCAGGCTCTTTCCAAATAGGCAATTTCATTTTACCCATTACCCCATAGCATGTTTCTAGTTTTGAAAATTGGTGGCCACCTAAAGCAGGTTGAAAGTAAAGCAGAATATGTCTTAACCCTTAGCCTGCCACTCACGACTATAGCTTTATATGCAAACAGCTTGGATCCGGATTAGACGCCGAGTAACTCGGCGTCTCATCCGGATCCAAGCTGTTTGACACTCGGACAACATTTTCAGCAATTTTGAGCAACTTTGAAGCACTTTGAAACTTGAAGCAGACGAGAAATATAGCAGACGACAATTTATTTGGCGGGCTAAGGGTTGATGCACACTTTGCTTTACTTTTGCATCTTACATTTTCATGACTGTTTAAAGTGGAATTATTTTCTTAAGTAGAGGAATAAATCAAAGGCCTAAAAATGCACATTTATGGGGTAATGGGTTAACAAACGTCAGTATATGTGGTGAAAGGGTTGAATCCTGGACAAGAAAAAATGAAAAGACATTCAGATAACTCTGACAAAACCAATATTAAACATATGTATAAATATGGCATAAGACATAATTACATAACTGTCAGTGGATCACTTCCAGATCCTGTTTCTCTAAGTATGAATCAGACTGAACCATATCTAAACTTTAGCAGACAACATGTTCAGCTGATCATGACCAGTTCTATGATATTCCCTACCAGTTCAGAGTTGCATAATATTTGACCTCAGTGGCTAGAACTCTGGGGGCTTACCCTTACCAGACTGAAATGATGTCTGCTTAAAACCTACTGTATGTGAAAAGTGTACAAAAAAACAATTAAGAAAATGTTAAGTTGGTAAATGAGTGGCAAATAGGTTGGATCCAGATTAGATGTAGCATTATGATTATGTTGCATCTGATCTGGATCCAAAATGTTTGCAAATATTGGCTATTTGCCCTTAGTATATTAAGAGTAACTCAGGTAAAATACAGTTCTACTTCTGCTTCATCAAAAATACTGTGAAACCTGCCTAGAGCAGCAGTTAAACTGCGCAGGGTGCATGGCGTCAAGTGTGACCCTAGGGATTTCATTTTAACAAACTATAGAGGGATCGACCAGGAGATTCTACTGTAAAAATATCAAAGCTTAGGGCCTAGTAGTTTTTAGCAAGAAGATTTTTTAATTTTTTTTGCTTTTTTGCTTTTTCAAGCAGAGTTTTTGCTTTTTCTCTTTCATTTGAACAACTTCTGTAGAGAAGCATCCAAGGAACATCATGAGCAGTTTGAATCAGCCCTACAATCCGCGGGTTCAGAGGAGATGTCGTTTGAAGTAAAAGTGAACGGACAGACGGACAGACGTACTACGGACGGTGAGCGGTCACAATAGCTCACCTTGAGCCTTTGGCTCAGGTGAGCTAAAAAATGGAGATAATGATTTATGTCCAGGACTGTCCTAGATATGCAACAGACCGGTACAATTTGAACAAAATATGTAAAGGATATTTAAAAGTGTCACCCTTGCGAATATAAAAGCTCTGGCCATATTAGTGTCAGAGAAGAAGACATTTGAAAATTTCTCTATATAACTCTATGTTAAACTGTGACCCCCGGGGCGGAGCCAATTTTGACCCCAGGGGCATAATTTGAACAGACTTGATAGAGGACCTGTAGGCGATGCTATGTGCCAAATATCTAAGCTCTGGCCCATGTAGTTTCAGACAAGAAGATTTTTTAAGTTTTCATTGAAAAAATCTATTTTTAGCTCCTGTGACCTAGTTCTACAACCGACCAGAACCATTTGAACAATTTTGGTATAGGACATCTAAAAGTGTAACCATGCCAAATATCAAAGCTCTGGCCACATTAGTTTCAGAGTAGAAGACGTTTGAAAATTTCACTATATAACTCTTTGTAAAACTTGTGACCCTCGGGGCGGGGCCAATTTTGACCCCAGGGGCATAATTTGAACAAACTACAAACTTGATAGAGGACCTGTAGATGATGCCATGTGCCAAATATCTAAGCTCTGGCCCTTGCAGTTTTTGACAAGAAGATTTTTTAAGATTTCCTTATTGTTTCACGTTGGTTGCCATGGCAACCAGAGTTCTGCATTGTTTTCAGTTCTTTGAACAAATTTGAAAGAGCTTGACCCAAGGAACATTCCTGTAAAGTTTGGTTGAATTCTGTCAAGCGGTACGACGCACGACGGACGAGACGCCGGACACAGGGCCATCCCAATAGCTCACCTTGAGCCTTTGGCTCAGGTGAGCTAAAAACTGAACATTGGGAGCTACATGTTTGATACCACCCTCAACACCACCGCTAAAGCAATAGCTTAGTCTTGTTTTCACCCCTTTGTCCCAGCGAGACAAAAATGAAGTCTAATCCACCTCTGCTATCATTGTCACGTAAGAAGCAATACAGTAAAACCAGTCTATTATGACAAATACATGAGCTCAAATTGTCAGAGCTTAAGGCAGGTAGCTGCTTAAAGCAAGATGAAAGCAAAGCAGAAAGCTCCTGTAGGAGATTTCTGCTTTACTTTCATCTTGCTTTAAACTGCCACCTGTCAAACATGCCATCAATAAGCCTACATTTCAGTGGTCCTAATAGAGAGGTTTAACTGTATATTTGTCTTGCATTTGCTTCTGTATAGATTGTCAGCAAAAAAGAACAGTTCATTAACCCTAAATGTATGTTGAACATAAATTTAAGTATTTTCACAAACAGTGCACACCCTAATCAGAGGCTGCCATAAGGAGCCCTCTGATCAGGGCCTGAACGGTTTTGTTTTTCTTTTATCACTCGGAAATATTTTCTAAAATCAGCCCTAAAATTCAACATCACTTCGAAAGCGGAACAATCAGTAAGAAAAGTTCAGCATAAAATGGGTTCAGAACTGAAAGACTTTCAGGATTTCACAAAGATCTATATGTCACTATCTGATGACAAAATAACCACCTGGTCCTGTCCGAGCACTTTGACGGAGGATATTTCGTTCTTATTAAAATCGGTATTGGCAGTACCCTGACCGCCTGATCTCATCTCCTGGTATACATTTTCAACATTAACTTTCATCAGCTTCATTGTGTTTTCTTTGTTAGGTTCAAAGTTCTCAATTATGATAATACTGTCATCCTCGCCATCATGACCACTACTTTCAACAGTCACATGTTCCATAGCCGTGTCCTGTGTATCCCAATACTCACTCTTGTACTGTCTGTTGTGGGTGGATGGCCAGCTGGAAGCAATGTTCTTGATCAGCAGCACTGGATTACAGTTCTTATTGGATTGCAGCGTCTCTGTGGACTGGGGATATGTTAGCTCTATAACGGGGTTTTTCTTCACGGGAGAACATTTTTTTTCTGCAAAAGTGAAATCTGTGCTTAACCTTAACTTCATTCAAATACAGTAAAACCTCTTTATAACGACCACTAAAAAGATGGTTTATTGATTGTTCGAAGCCTAAAGCAAGGCGGAAGTAAAACAGAAATCCCCTATAGGAGCTTTTCCTTTACTTTTGCCTTGATTTGCGCAGTCACCTGTTTTGAACACCTTATAACTAATTGTTTTGCTGACCAAGCTAATTTTTTCCTTGAAATATTCCTTTAATGTAGTTTTACATGTAATTCAATTTACAAAACTAATATTCATAAATCAGCTTAAAGAAGAGTGAAACTAAAGCAGAATATGCCTTAAGGCACATTCTGCTTTACTCTCAACCTGTTTTAAATGGTCACCTGGCTTCAAATTAGAAACATGTTATTGGGTAAGGGGTTAAGGAGATTTCTGCAAAACTTTTTAAAACAATGTCCAAATGCGATTTCCATTTTGAACTATTCAGGATTTTTATTGCAAATATAGAAGCCCTGTTATCTGGGTCTATACTGTTTGTATAAGACAAGTATACTCTACACCAGTACAATGTTTCTAAAGGATGAAATGGGGGTCAATTGGTTAACCTTTTACCCCATAGCATGTTTCCAGTATTGAAGATAGGTGATCACTTCAAGCTGGTTGAAAGTAAAGCATGCGCATTCTGCTTTACTTTCAGCCTGCTTTAAGTTTCTATATGCAAGAATATGGAAAGTATTTCTTATAATACATATGGCATGACTGATTCAATTGGAACTATTTAATTTATTTGAAGGAATAAATTACAACTGTGCTAAAAGGCGCTTCTATGGGGGAGAGTTGAGCATCTGCAGCTATTTGTATAATCAAAGTTTGCAAAATGAACGTCAATTGTCTATCGAAATGTAAAATAATTAATTTTCATTTATCAGAACAACAATAATATGAATGCTTGTTTCAGTGAACTCTTTGCATGCTGGGTAATTTTTTGGTCGGTAAAAATTGTCATCTGCAACTGTTTTAGAAATGAAATTTTCTAAATTTCTTTTTCAAAAACAGGATCAGTGTCAAACAGTTTAGATTCTGGCGAGATGGCACGTTATGTGGCGTCTCAGTAGCATCCAAACTGTTTGCAAAGGTTAATATGGTTCTGCCACTATCCTACTAAGAGTTAAATCAAACTTTTATGATCAGATGGCATCGCCAGTATCTTTCAAGATGGTAGCTTAAAAGCAGGTTTAAAGTAATGAAGAATGTTCCTTAGGAGCATTTCGCTTTACTTTCAAACTGTTTTATGTAGTCTGCTGTCTCCAAAATTAGAAATAGGCTATGGCATAAAAGTTTAACTAAAGACAGCAGTTGAAAGAAGACTGTCGGTAAGAAGAAACTCTTATAATGCTTTCTGATTTACTTTTAATTTTCTTGAAACAGTCTATCATTAATCGTGTCCTCCATAGAAGCTCATGTAAATCATTTCTCCACTGAACTAAGTAAAACAGTTACAATTTATTCAGTCTTAATCATGTACCAGAAAAAATTATTTTCTTTATCCTAGCAGATGGCAGCTTAAAGCAGGCTGAAAGTAAAGCAGAATGTGCCTTAACTCTTTCCTCCCTGAAACTTTAAATGGACAATTCCAGTTTCCAGATTAGTGTAGTCCATTTCTGGCTTTTAAGGGTTGTTTTTGCCAGGGCTCCTAGGAGCCCTCTGATCTGGGTCTTCACTGTTTGCATAGGACAAGTGCTTTGGGGCTTTTTTTTTTATAACATATGCTTTTTAGCTCGACTTTTTCAAAAAGTCGAGCTATTGTCGTCACCCTGTCGTCTGCGTCAGCCTCTGCGTCGGTTAAGTTTTTTGCTTAAGGTTTTTGTAAGAGTTGTTTCTCAATAACTATCAAAGGTATCCATTTGAAACTTGGAATAGTTGTTCAGTATCAAAAGGGCAACTCATTACAACAAGGCAAGTAACCCTGGGATTTGTCATTTCAGAGTTATTGCCCTTGTTTTAGTTACTTAAAAATTGTAAATTAACATATCTCAATAACTAGCAAAGGTATCCATTTGAAACTTGGAATAGTTGTTCAGTATCAAAAGGGCAACTCATTACAACAAGGCAGGTAACCCTGGGATTGGTCATTTCAGACTTATTGCCCTTGTTTTATTTATACTTAAAAATTATAAATTAACATATCTCAATAACTATAAAAGATATCCATTTGAAACTTTGAATACTTGTTCAGTATCAATAGGGCAACTCATTACAACAAGACAGGTAACCCTGGGATTTTTCATTTCAGAGTTATTGCCCTTGTTTTATTTACTTAAAAATTGTAAATTAACATATCTAAATAACTATGAAAGATATTAACTTGAAACTTTAAACAGTTATTCAGTATCAAAAGGGCAACTAATTACATTAAGGCAGGTAACTCTGGGATTTGTCAGTTCAGAGTTATTGCCCTTTTTTATTTACTTCAAAATTGTAAATTAACATATCTAAATAACTATGAAAGATATTAACTTGAAACTTTAAATAGTTATTCAGTATCAGAAGGGCAACTCATTACAACAAGACAGGTAACCCTGAGGTTTGTGTATCCAGAGTTATTGCCCTTGTTTTATTTACTTAAAAGTTATAAATTAATATATCTAAATAACTATGGAAGATATTAACTTGAAACTTTAAATATTTGTTAAGTATCAAAAGGACAACTCATTACAACAAGGTAGGTTACTCTATGATTTGTAATTCCAGAGTAATTGCCCTTGATTTATTTACTTAAAACTTGTAAATTGAAATATCTTAATAACTGTCAAAGGTATTTACTTGAAACTTTAAATACTTGTGTTATATCAAAAGGGAAACTCATTCAAACAAGAAAGGTGATCCGGGATGTGCCATTCCAGAGTTATTGTCCTTGTTTTGACATATAGTTTACTTTAAATGGAATGTAGACTGTCCAATTATGTTTGAGTTGTTGTTGCTTACAAATTTCTATGATCAATAGGGCATTAAACACCCATACACATTCTTAAGTTTGAAAAATGTAGCTGTCTCAAGTATATGAAAGTTGAGCTTCCAGCACCCGTTTGCGGTGCTCTCGTTTAAGGATAGAAGCTGATTTAGTAAGTGTTTTCATTGAATTTGAGCCAAAAAACAGTTAAGAACAAGAGCCACTTGCGGCCCTAAATCGCTCACCTGAGAAACTATTGTGTTACACTCGATGCATTATAAAGTTTGTCATTGCATGTATGTGGACTGTTGCATGAAATTGAAACAACTCGGAATAAGGTTTTCCTGTAAAAGTCTATGTAAAACTGTTAAACCCCGGGGCGGGTCCATTTTTGACCCTGGGGTCATGATTTGAACAATCTTGGTAGAGGACCATAAGTCAAAGCTAGATGCCAAATATAAAAGGTACGGGCCTTATGGTTTCAGAGAAGAAGATTTTTAAAGGTCTTAGTACATAAGTCTTTGTAAAACTTATAAGCCCCGGGGCAGGGCCATTTTTGATCCGGGGGGGGGGGGGGGGTTGTCATGATTTGAATTGAATGATTTGAACAATCTTGGTAGAGGATTATTTAGGCAAAGCTAGATGCCATATTTAAAGGTCTGGGTCTTAGGGTTTCAGATAAGAAGAGTTTTAAAGGTTTATTCCTATATAAAGTCTATGTAAAACTGATAAGCCCTGGGGCGGGGCCGTTTTTGACCGGGAGGTCATGATTTGAACAATCTTGGTAGAGGACCATAAGGCGAAGCTAGACGCCAAATATAAAAGGTCTGGGCCTTGCGGCTTCAGAGAAGAAGATTTTTAAAGGTTTTCCTATATAAAGTCTATGTAAAACTGACAAGCCTCGGGCGGGGCCATTTTTGACCCTGGGGTCATGATTTGAACAATCTTTGTAGAGGACCATAAGGCAAAGCTAGATGCCAAATATAGAAGGTCTGGGCCTTACGGTTCCAGAGAAGAAGATTTTTAAAGGTTTTCCTATATAAGTCTATGTAAAACTGATAAGCCCCGGGGCGGGACTATTTTTTACCCTTGGGTCATGATTTGAACAATCTTAGTAGAGGTTCATAAGGCAAAGCTACATGCCAAATATAAAAGGTCTAGGCCATACAGTTTTAGAGAAGAAGAGTTTTAAAGGTTTTCATATGAAAAACTGATAAGCCCGGGGCGGAGTCATTTTTGACCCGGGGGTCATTATTTGAACAATCTTGCTAAAGGTTTACAACATGATGCTACATGTGAAATTTGGTTGTCATAGGACTTATATTTATTGACAAGAAGATGTTTAAAGTTTTGACTTTAGTTGTCAATATTACGTAAATACGGAAAATGACTACGCCCTCTGGTGGCCATGTTTTTTGACGGATCAAAATTCTTGAACAATTGTGAAAGTATATCAATTGAGAAACATTTTGGTGAAAACCAAATTGAAATCGGACCAGTCGTTTTTGAGAAGATCTTTTTAGATATTGTGCATGGTTGCCATGGCAACAAGACCGATTGCCCCACCCACTTTTTTTAACAATTTTTGAAGCTCACAACTACAGTATTAGGTATCTGACCAAGTTTGGTTAAAATTGAGCCATTGGTTTCAGAGAAGAAGTTATTTGAAACAAATTGTGAACAGAGGACACGGACACGAACACCGACACCGACGTAGGGCAACGGATCACAATAGCTCACTTGAGCACTTTGTGCTCAGGTGAGCTAAAAATGCACATACTTCAGGCAACATACTAAAATGTATACACTTTGCATCATACTTTTAGTAAGCATCACTTTTTAACTGTTTTAATGTCTGTTTATGCCAATTATAACTTAACATTATTTCAGAAAGCCAAAATAATGCATGCCAACTTTTTGCCGAGAATGGCTATAGACAAAAAAAAGAACATTATAATCTATGTTTGAACAAGGGCCACTATGGCCCTAAATCGCTCACCTGGTAACCATGTACACCGTGTGACCTAGTTTTTGACCGGGCATGACCCTCATTCTAACTTGACCTCGATTTCAATGAGACAAACATATTTTTCAAGTTTCATGAAGATTCAATGAATTTTGTAGTCTCTAGAGTGTTAACGAGGTTTTTGGATGATTTGACCTAGTGACCTAGTTTTTGACAAGACATAAGCCACATTTGAACTTGACCTATATTTCATTGAGGCAAACCTTTTCATCAAGTTTTATGAAGATCAAATGAAATTTGTAGTCTCTAGAGTGTTAATAAGGTTTTTCGATGATTTGACCTAGTGACCTAGTTTTTGACCATACATAACCAACATTTAACTTGACCTAGATTTCATTGAGGCAAACATTTTGATGAAGTTTCATGAAGATCCAATGAAATTTGTAGTCTCTAGAGTGTTAACAAGGTTTTTCGAAGATTTGACCTAGTGACCTAGTTTTTGACCGGACATGACCCACATTCGAACTTGGCCTAGATTTAATTGAGGCAATAATATTGATGAAGTTTCATGAAGATCCAATGAAATTTGTAGCCTCTAGAGTGTTAACAAGGTTTTTCTACGATTTGACCTAGTGACCTAGTTTTTGACCAGACATGACCCACATTCGAACTTGACCTAGATTTCATTAAGGAAAACATTTTGATGAAGTTTCATGAAGATCCAATGAAATTTGTAGTCTCTAGAGTGTTAACAAGGTTTTTCGATAATTTGACCTAGTGACCTAGTTTTTGACCGGACATGACCCACATTCGAATTTAGCCTAGATTTCATTGAGGCAATCATTTTGATGAAGTTTCATGAAGATCCAATGAAATTTGTAGCCTCTAGAGTGTTAACAAGGTTTTTCGATAATTTGACCTAGTGACCTAGTTTTTGACCGGACATGACCCACATTCGAACTTGACCTAGATTTCATTGAGGCAATCATATTGATAAAGTTTCATGAAGATCCAATGAAATTTGTAGCTTCTAGAGTGTTAACAAGGTTTTTCGATAATTTGACCTAGTGACCTAGTTTTTGACCGGACATGACCCACATTCAAACTTGACCTAGATTTTATTGAGGCAAACATTGTGACCAAGTTTCATTAAGATCCAATGAGATTTGAACCTGCTAGAGTGTTAACGAACAATTGTGAACGGACGGACGGACGGACGTTCTCACAGTTGGACATTTGTTGGGTATTTTTTTGTTTAAAAGTACCCAACAGTACACTAAAATACCCAACAATAACAATAGGGCAATCACGGAATGAATGGAATCTATTGTTCTCCCTACCCAACAAAGGACCTTTCGTGCGCTCGGACAGACAGACGACGGACGACGGACATCCAGCGATCCTAAAAGCTCACCTTGGCACTACGTGCCAGGTGAGCTAAAAACCTATGTAGAAATTTTCATAGAGATTCATATTGACTCATTGTGCAAAAGCCTCATACTTAACTCATTTTGACACACTTTAACCCACTAGCTTGTATTGTGATAAGCATTGATATTTCGCTACAATGGCTTATTGTGAACCACCTAAAATAAGAAAACGCCCTATTAAGCGCATATAACTGCACCCACCATTTATCATTATGGTTCCCAGTTTCCTCTTTTTCATTGATGCCGCCATTTTTGCCTTTTGCCTGTCCCTATGTCTGAAAGTCAAGGGAGAGAACCCAGTCTAAGTCACATTCTGCTTTGTTTCAATCTGCTTCAAGTATATATAACCAACTTTCTTTGAAATTAGAAACAGACTATGGGGTAAAGGGTTAAAATTAGCCATCAATGGACTGATCCTAATAGCAAGACTTATCTTACCTTTCTTTGGCCTTCCTCTTTTTTTCTTTGATTTGGCATCTTCCTCTGTAATACTAGTAAGTTTCTCTGGACCCTTTAAGTGTTTTGCTAATTTTAAATGTTTTTCTGTCTTCAGGTGAGTGTTCAGGTACTTGTAGGACTTCTTACACTCTTTACAGTACTTGTAGTTGGCTTCCTTCCTAGATCGGTTTGTGTGTCTAGACATGTCGCTCCCATAAGTTCTGCTCTCTGCCTGGTCAGTCTCCATTTCATGTGTACTAGTACCACAGTGTTTAGTTGTTGGACAAATGTCTGTTAATTCATGGACAGTTTCAATTTTACTGGTCACTTTATGACTAGGCTTCTTTTGACTTTTGTTGTACACTGGCTTTGGTGTGCTCTCTGCCTGGTCCGTCTCCATTTCGCTTGTACTAGTACCACAGTGTTTAGTTGTTGGACGAATGTCTGGTAACTCATCGAGAGTGTCAGTTTTACTGGTCACTTTTTTACTAGGCTTCTTTTGACTTTTGTTGTGTACTGGCTTGGGTCTGGTCACTGCAGGTTTCGCTCTCTGTATGTGAATATTAGAGGTGAGGTGTTTTCTATAGGAGCAAATGTTAATATACCAGACTTCACACACTTTGCAGTACATCCTGATGTTATGGCCTCTCTTGACATGCCTGAAACGAGTCTCCTGAAAAATAAACAAGAAAGTATAGTAAAACCTTTCTATTGCGATCACAAAATTGTGTTAACTATCAATATTATTAGTGGTTGTAATATGGAGGTTTACTGTATACTGCAAGAACCATGTTAATCCTTTTAATACCACACATCTGTTTGGGAAAACTCTTCTATCAGTCTGAATCCAGATCTGGCCTAAAATTTATTGGGATCTGATCAGGAGCCAAACTGTTTGTCTCTTGGATCCTGTATCTAATGAAAAGAAAAGGCCCATGGGCCATATTTCACTCACCTGAGATTACAGCTGACAAAATGGAGAGAATGATGTATGTCCAGGGTGAGGTACACTTTTACCCCAAGAGCAGGCATGATTTGAAAATTCTTGATAGAGGACTTGTAGATGATGATATGTGCAAAATATCTAAGCTCTGGCCCTTGTAGTTTTTGACAAGAATTTTTTTTTAAGATTTCCTAATTTTTTTCACTTCGGTTGCCATTGCAACCAGAGTTCTGCATTGTTTTTAATTCTTTGAACAAATTTGAAAGAGCTTGACCCAAGGTACATTCCTGTAAAACTGGTTGAAATCTGTCAAGCGGTATAGGAGGAGATGTCTTTTGAAGCAATTGATAACGATGATGGACGGCAGACATTGGGCCATCACAATAGCTCACCTTGAGCCTTTGGCTCAGGTGCTCTAAAACAATAATCTTCATATGAAATAAGCAATGTGTTTGTGAAACAGGAATATCCCCAGCCAGCAGTATGTTCGGCAGTGTACAAAAGGAAGACGCATGCCAAGTATAATTATAGTCAAGGTTAAGAGTTTTGGTTAAAGTTTGATTTGAACAGGTTATAGGTCAAGGTCTCATGGTATAAAAATTATTGTATGGTTGAACATGTCTAACCACAAAAAAGATACATACCAAATATGAAAGCCCTAGACCTGTTGGTTCAAATGTTATAGGAATTTAAAGATTTTTACAGAAGGTCAAAGGTCACAAGGGCAAAAATGTTAAACATAATCGAAAAGTTTCGACAAAAGCAAGACACATGCCAAGTATAAAAGGCCCATGTGTAATAGTGCAAAAGTTATATAGCCAAGGTTAAAGTTTTTGGTCAATGTTTGATTAAATAGATCAAAGTCAAGATTACAGGGTATAAACATTGGTATGGTTGGAAAGGTCTCAACACAAGACAGATACACATTAAATATGGAAGCCATATTATTATACCAATAATTCGTTCAATATTTATAGGCATTTAAATATTTTAACAAAAGTAGGTCTAAGGTAAAGGTCACAAGGGCAAAAATGTTGGCATGGTCGGAAAGGTCTTGACATAATCAAGGTACAGACCAACTATGAAACCATATGTCCAGTAGTGCAAACTTCTTAGAGCTCTATTAAACTTATGTTGTGACTGCCTATTAGTCATCTCAAGAAGACAATTCTAATGAGAACTCGAAACAAAGTTCCAAGAATGCTTCTAAAGCCATTTCACCATAAATACAATTTTTCAATTTTTCATGCATTTAAATTATTCCTCCACTAAAGAACATAGTTCTTATTCATACAGTCATAAATATGCACCATAAAGATATGTATCTATATTCTAGCAGATGGTAGCTTAAAGGCAGGCTGAAAGTAAAGCAGAAAGCACCTTTAAACCTGCTTTAAGTGTCCACCAGTCTTCAAAAGTAGAAACAGGCTATGGTGTAAAAGTTTAAGGAGCATTCTGCTTTACTTATAGCTTGCTTTAAGCTTTTGAGATTTTGCATTTCTGCATGTGCTGGGTGTACTTACTCTATCAGGGAACTTGAGTTTGCACTGGGCACACCATTCTTTGTGTTGATCTATACAGTGTCTCTTCATCCGACTCTCAGTGTTGAAGGTCTCGCTACAAGCCGGGCACTTGTACTTCATGTTGTCTACAGTTCCTTGGTTGCCAATACATTTAGTCTCCCGTTTTATTTCTTTTGTCTGTACTTGCAGTTGCTTTTTAACCACATTAACATGGCTACTAATCTGCTGTTTCTTAAGTTTTGGAGGCTCTTTCTTACTGTTAATTATTTTCATACCCGACCTTTCATTCTTGATGCGTAATAATGGAATTTTCTTATTCTTATTTTTCATTTCTGCGGTTTCGTCAGGAACCTCCGTCTTTATTTTCTTTGGCCCAACACATTTCTCTTTCTTCACCCTATCTGTCTTACTGTCCCTATTTACACTAGTCTTACTCTCTAGGTTTTTGTCCTTTTTCATTTCATTGTTATTCACTTCCTTTTTCTTATTCAGACTGTCCACTTTCACTTGATTTTTCTTAGGTGACATAATCTTCTGTCTAGATACGTCAGAACTGTCCAATTTACCTGTTTTCATTTTTTTCCTTTGTTTAGTATTATCTTGTTCACCTTTCCTCTTCTTTTCAACAAGACTTTCTACCTTTTTCAAACTGTTAGTTCTCTGTTCTTGATTATTACACACAGTCTTATCAGATACATGTCTGTCATGTGATCTAAGATTATCTTTTATTTGATCAGCTATCACCTCTTTTTCACAGTGAGCACTACCTGTGTATGATTTCTGTCCCTGACTACTATGCACAATACCATCAGCTGCATGTTTGTCATGTGTACTTGGGCCATCGTTTATTTGTTTTGTAACAGTGTTTACATGGTGTGCATTATCCATGTCTGGCTTCTGCACCTGGTTATTAAGCACAGTACCATCAACTGCATGTTGGTCATTTGCTATTGGGCCATCGTTTATTTGTTTTGTGACATCTTGAACACTATGTGCATTATCCATGTCATGTGATCTTGGATCCTCGTTTACTTGTTTTGTGACATCTTTGAGATGGTTTGCATTATCCACAATTTCAACATAAGTGTGACTATGTTTACCAACAATTTGTTCATTTTGAATCTTTTGAATATGTAACACTTTATTTTTTCTACAAGAACGTTTTTGACTGGCATCAAAGTCTGCTAGAAATTCAACAGCATCTTTATAGAGGGTCTCATCTGTACCAGTAGTTTTAATAGGCTTTGCCTTGGGCATAGGATATGGAAACTTTTTCTGGAACCGTTTTGTTCTCTCTGATCTTATCCTAGATTGGTATGCTGTGCGAGAAGCACTGTTTCCATTAATATCACTTAGTCTAGATTCATTCTGAGACTTGTCTCTAGGTGTGCCAACATCCAAGAGGTTGTCATGTTCTGAACAATTACTTGAAGGGTTTCTGCCAGTCTTATAAACACTACCTTGCTGCTCTGGAAATGTCAAAGATCTATCATCTATCATTTCTGCAATAACATCATCAAGAACATTGCTGTACCCCTGACTTGATTCATTTGTGTATTTGTCTGTATCTTCAAGCTCATAGACGTTCATTACAGTAGGATTGCCTTCTGGTAGTTTTGTTTCAATGTCTATACCTGAATTCTCTTTAAACACATCATCCTGTTCAATGGTTTTGAAATCTCCAAGAGGAGTGGCAGTGAGTTTATCATCACTGGAGAAAGTTTGATTTAAACACATTCCAAAATCCTCCTGCATCTCTGAATAAGTCCTGTTACTTGTGACAGATCTGCAAACACATGCTTCAGTCAACTTACTTCTGTCAACACAGCCACATGGGTTTCCATTTCCATGACACTTTGATCCCAGCCTTTCTGAATTCGAACCATATGTAAAACTTTGGTAAGAATTTTGATATGGAACACTTGCCCAAACTGAAGAATATGGCACTGAACATGTCATAGCCCTGTTCTGTGTTGTAGTCTTCAGTTTGGTGCAGTTTTGCATTATTGATGGACTTACTACTAAAGAATATGACACTGAACACGGTTTGGCTTGAGCAAAGGTCATTATTGATGGATTTGCTAGCAACGGTAGGGCAACACGTTGTGCTGTCAGGAAATCACAATTGCTTGTAACACTTTCGTCTTCCCTGTGTCTGTTGCAAACATCTAAAACATCAGTTCTAGTTGTAAACAAAGTGTTTTTTGTTGTCTGCAACTTTCTCACACCATCCTCTGGTACAGACATGTAAAATGAAGCAAAGTTTCCTGTTCTTGACTTTGGTGTAGAATACTTAACATGGTTTTGTTTTAACTCACTTCTTTCAACTCCAGAATAGTTTTTCTGTGAAGAGTCATTGCCTCTGCAATGCTGAGGTATAACAGTGTTATTTTGTTTGGGCAATATCCCTTGAGCGACTGTTTCACTGCTTGTCCTCGTTTTCTTTTTAACATTATTTCTCACTTTGTTTTCCACTACTGGACCGACCCAGTCTGGACTCCACTCCTTACCTTGCACAGACATTGCACTAGTTGTCTCACTACTACAATTCCTGTTTCCATGCCCATCTCTATGTGCAACTGTTTCTGTTTCCAGTCGTTGACATAAACTTTCAGCTGTATATCCTGACACCAAACAATTTGAAGTCTTGCTAGTAACATGTTTTGAATGATTGGATTGTGCAAGACCTAGCACACCTTTTCCCTTTGCAGCACTATCTCTTGACACACTGCCAATGTTTTGGTAACTTATATTATCATCAGAGCTATTCCTGCCATTATTGGGGTCCTCTGAGCAGTCACTGTCATCCATGGACTCGTGTATGTTTCTCAGCTCTTTTTGCACCATATTTTCCACATTTGAAGAAACCAAGTTGCTAGTATTATCTTTCATACCTGAACCGATTTTTTCGTGTAAACGTTGCGCTACTGTATTTCTGAAATAGAGGCGTTGCTTTGCAGAGTGGTAAGCATTTTCAAAGTTTCCCTTTGAAGACAACCTGCTCTCATTTGGTTCTGTTTGTCTGATCCTGCTACTAGATGCTGAACTTGTCAAGCTGTAATTTACTCTCCTGTGTTTGTTAGTTAACTGTTCTGTTTCCATTTCTGTATCAGCACTTGGAGTTAGCTTGCCATTTACATATGCTTTTCGGGTTTCTCTTTCCTGCAAATTTGGTTCTTTGTTCATTACAATATCTTGTCTATTGCTTATTAAAGGCTCTGCAACACTGTCGGAAGCAAGTTTGAAGTATTTGTATTTATCATATCTTTCTGTCACTCCTGTCTCTGTATGTATCTTCAGACCACCATAGTCTCCACATTCTTCTGTTCTATTGTATTGATCACAAAGTGAAACTTGCCTTTCTTCTTGTGTCAATTTCTTGCACCAGAACTTTTGATGTTGGCCTTTAGTACATCTCATAGCTTCATGTCTCAAGGTGGTGGAAATGTTATTGCCATTAACAATGTTTGGTTGCGGACTGCTCACTGATGACATATTTTCATCATTTACATCAATGGGTGTGGTCTGTGTGGTCCGACTCTGCATATTTTCCCTAGGTTTGTTACCACCTTCTCTCACAGGTACCAAACATGGAGACGTTTTGCACGGCACATGATGTGATACTTTGGTCTTTTTCTTAATGAACAGTTTCACATTACTTTTCTTTCTGTTGATCTGTTGTCTCACAGGCAGCTTACTACCTACTCTTCTTCCAGTTTTCACACAAACTGTTCCAGACAGTTTTGACTTCATTGTTTGTTCATATTGCTTTAAGAGTCTATTTTCTGTATCCAGTTTCAGAGAAATTGTTGGTCTGGCCACTTGTGAGAGGTTACTGAATGCTGTGTTGATGACTGGGTTAGCTACGTATGACAAAGATGAAGATACTGTAGCAATAGTAGGCGTCAGGCACTTGGTTCTAGACAACAAATACTTGTGCTTCCTTTCTAGATCTTCAATCTTCTTTACATAACTGTCTGACCTAGACGTAGTACCAAATAAACTGGAAAATGGTTTGTTTAGTGGAATTTGAAACTTTTTCAGAAGTTCATTATGTTTTAGTTTGTTTTTATTGGAAGTCTTTTCATCATTTGCTTTCAAACCAGGCCTTGTGTCTGTGCTTTGTTCAGTCATACTTTCATTATAAGCTTTACATAAGTTGCACTCAACTATTTCAGTTGTGTCACTCACAAAAGTAGGACAGTGATTACTATTTCTTGAAACATGTTTGCCACTTTGAATCCTCTTTATATCAGTCATGTTCTTGCCTCTATAACTCTCTGTTTCATTACTCTTTCTAGTGTTGTTTTCATCAACGTCTGTGGCCTGGATACCATTTTTTATCCTCTTCAATACAAATGTTTTCAAACATTGAGAACTTTTTCTGGGAATTGTGTTGCCCGAGATAGTCTGTCTGCCTTCAGGGATAGATTTGGGGTGAGGAATAGATGTCTGAATAATTGTACACCCATTCTTATAACCTGCATTTCTCTTTGATATTTCATAAGTGACTTCTCTCAGTTCTGTATCATTCATACTATTCTTGTCTTTCTTACAACTAGAAAATTCACAAGATTCCCATGGTCTGTGGAAGCCTGATTTTAAACCATGTGCCTCGATGACTCTGTGCTCTACACTTGGTTTGGTTTGCAGCACTTTTTCCTTGTTCAAACAGTACACTATTTTCTTTCTGTAATATGGTGAACTTAACACGCGCTTTCGCGTCCTTGCGTCATTCTGTTTCAAGTTACAAACATTTGTAATTTTACAAGCGCCTCTATCTTTTTGCACAGGAGAATTTGATATGGACATGTTTACAGTATCAATAGTACTAGTACTGGACAAACTTCTAACCCCACTCTGATCCAGGCAGTCTTTTCTAAATGTCTCTACAAAACCTGGCAGTGTTGGACTTGGGTCAGTTTCTGGTCCACCATCTGTACTTAAAGGGGTTAGGTTCTGAAGACGTGATTTCAGGGTATTCAGAGAGCAGTTGTTCCTATTAATGGTAGACTTAAGTGTCTTAATACATTGCTCACTACCACTGGCTGTTGCTAATTTACCTCTTGAAGCAGCTCCAGTGCTCACAGGTTTAACACACTGTTTGCAGCTATTACTATTCCTCACAGTTTGAACCTGTATCTGCATCATTCTGCTACAGCAAATAGGTGGAGAACTATCACTACAAGTCTCAATTCGTAAACAATTAGGATCAAAATCAGACGCTGATTTAATCGGCGTCTGATTTTGATCCAAATTGTTTGCTGATGACAGGTTTTCCATTATACCATTGACCAATCTGGACCCAGAAACTACTGATGATGCTGGTCTATTGAAATTAACAATGGTCTGGCGGACATTCTTATTCTCATCTGCAAATGCATGTTCTTGAAGAGAATCAGGAGGAAAGGCAAGTGTAGAACTGTCAATTTGCTGTGGTACTATGGAGAACACACTCCTGTTGTTGCATGGTGGCCATTTTGTGACAAGGTGCTGACAAGGAGGAACAACACATGGGTTTGGTGTACTGAATCCAGTATTGAAACGGTCCACTCTATGTTGGTCAGGGCATGAATTTGGAAAAGAGCAATGACTGTAAGTGCCAGGATGTTCATGGATAAAAGAGTTGCTCTCTCTAAGAGACTGAATCTGGTTTCCTATGACTGGTATCGAATGGATGGTCATATCTCCCTGGCTGGACAGGTCTCCGCTGGCTGCTTTCTCCTGCCTTGCACTAAACTCTTCTTCTATACTGTGACTTTCCGAACAAAGATTCTCCGTCTGATTGTTGCTTATCAATTCTAGTTCATCTGAATTTATTGAGTAGACACATCTACTAGAGCTCTGTGACGAATTCTTGAAACGATCATTAGCACTTTCTTGAGATGATGATGAATATTGCAGCTGACTTGATCCTTGCTCAGTAGTCTCATCGCTTACATCAATATAGACAGGAGATATTGAAGGGTCATTAGAAGTTGAGAAGAAACTTCTTACAAATGAGCTTGGATCAGCATTGAAGTGTCTTCTAGCTTGTATTGAACTGTCACTAAATACATCATCATGACCTTCTGTATCACTGTATGTGAACGTTGTACTAGTTGTTCGCTGCAGACTAGTTTTAGGGCTAGACGTTTTAATGCAATGTGAAACATTGATGATGTCACTTGTGTTATCTATTTGGTACAAAGATTGCTCAAATAAACTTCTTCTTGAAAGTCTCTGCTTGTTGTGATGTTCAAATTCTGTAATGTTTTTCACTTCATCTTTTCTTTCTGTAGCAAGCCGTCTGTCGTTAGAATTTTCAATTCTCCTGACTAGCAGTCCATTTTCACTGTTCCTGTAGTACTTTCCCTGAGGGGTAGGTGTAGTTTGCTTTGGGAGTCTAAGTCCAGTCTCTCTCTCAAAACTTTCTCTTCTATGCCTCATTTTCTGTGATCTGAAAATAAGAATATTAAAGTGAGATGGCTATGATGATACTACATAAATACACCATTTGACATCTCTAATCATTGCTACACTACAGAAAGTCCCCTACACCTAGGAAGTCCTCTAAACAAGAAACAGATAAAGAATTTCATATATTTTTTCAAATGGGAACTTAACCAATTACCCATGAATACACATTTTTTATATAAGGTTCAATTTATACAATTATGAACATTTATAACAAGAACTGCTATTTATTCCTATATAAGCCCCGGGGTCATGATTTGAACAATCTTGGTAGAGGACCATAAGGCAAAGTTATATGCCAAATATAAAAGGTCTGGGCCTTACGGCTTTAGAGAAGAAGATTTTTAAAGGTTTTCCTATATAAGTCTATGTAAAACTGATAAGCTCCGGGGCGGGCCATTTTTTACCCTGGGGTCATGATTTGAACAATCTTGGTAGAGGACCATAAGGCAAAGTTAGATGCCAAATATAAAAGGTCTGGGCCTTACGGCTTCACAGAAGAAGATTTTTAAAGGTTTTCCTATATAAGTCTATGTAAAACAGATAAGCCCCGAGGCGGTGCCATTTTTGACCCTGGGGTCATTATTTGAACAATCTTGCTAAAGGTTCAAAACATGATGCTACATGTGAAATTTGGTTGTCCTAGGACTTATAGTTATTGACAAGAAGATGTTTAAAGTTTTGACTTTAGTTGTCAATATTATGTATACCGAAAATGACCACGCCCTCTGGCGGCCATGTTTTTTTACGGATCAAAATTCTTTGAACAGTTTTGAAAGTATATCAATTGAGAAACATTTTGGTGAAAACCAAATTGAAATCGGACCAGTCGTTTTTGAGGAGAAGATTTTTTTAGATATTGTGCATGGTTGCCATGGCAACAAGAGAGATTGCTCCACCCACTTTTTTTGAACAATGTGACTTTGTCATAAATAGTTTTCAAGAAAATGACAGTCCAAAGAATAAATGCATATTAAGGAACAAAATTTCAAGTTATAAAGGGCCATAATTCTGTCAAATTTTGTGCAAGAGTTGTCAAACTTAATGAAAAGTCTCACAATACAACACTTATAATGTGTACTAAGTTTGAGGACAATATCATGAATAGCTTTCAAGAAAATGGCATGTTCAAAGAAAAAATTCTCAATTAAGAGACAAACAAAATGATGTTAACAAGAGGCCCATGCGGGCCTAAATATCGCTCACCTGCAAAAACCAACACAAGGGTCACGTGACCCCAGGGGTGGGATCACTTTTCACCAAAGAGACATAATTTAAAAAATCTTGCTGATGAACTTGAAAATTAAGTGTGCTGTCAAATATTTTGTACATGGATGGTTTCAGATAGGAAGAATTTCCATTGAAACAAATCTGTTTTTAGCTAATATGACCCAGATATGCAACAGACCCGAACCATTTCAGCTATATTGGTAAAGAACATCTAAAAGTGTCACTATGCTAAATATCAAAGCTCTTGCCATAGTAGTTTCAGAGAAGAATATGTCACTACATAACTCTATGTAAAACTGCGACCCCAAGGGTCTTGGCAGTTTTAACCCCAGGGGCATAATTTAAACAATCTTGATAGAGGACCTAAAGATGATGCTTTGTGCCAACAAGAGGGCCAGAATGGCCCTTGATCGCTCACCTGACCATGGTGACACTAGGATGGGTCACGTGATTTCGTCAATTTTGACCCCAGGGGCAAAGTTTGAACAACTAAGATAGAGGACCTGTAAACGATGATATGTGCAAAATATCTAAACTCAGTGTACTATGGTTTCAGACACGAAGATTTTTGAAGTTTTCATTGAAAAAATCTATTTTTAGCTCCGGTAACCCAGATATGCAACAGACCAGAACCAATTCATCCATATATGTGAAGGACCTCTAAAGTTACATCATGCCAAATATCAAAGCTCTGGCCATTGTGGTTTCTGAGTAAAAGATGTTTGAACTTTTCCCTATGTAACTCTACGTAAAACGGTGACCTCCGGGGCAACCACTTTTGACCCCAGGGACAAAATTTTAACAACTTTGATAGAGGGCCTGTAGACGATGCTATGTACAAAATATCTAAACTCAGTGTACTATGGTTTCAGAAAAGAAGATTTTTGAAGTTTTCATTGAACAAATCTATTTTTAGCTCCAGTGACCCAGATATGCAACAGACCATAACCAATTCAACAATATGTGTGAAGGACTTCTAGAAGTTATACCATGCCAAATATCAAAGCTCTGGTCATATTGGTTCCAGAGAAAAAGATGTTTGAACATTTCACTATATAACTCTATGTAAAACTGTGATCCCCAGGGCGTGGCCAATTTTGACCCCAGGGACAAAATTTGAACAACTTTGATAGAGGATCTGTAGACGATGCTATGTGCAAAATATCTAAGCTCAGTGTACTATGGTTTCAGACAAGAAGATTTTTTTAAGTTCTCATAGAAAAAGTCTATTTTTAGCTCCAGTGACCCAGATATGCAACAATCTTGATAGAGGATCTGAAGATGATGCTTTGTGCCAAATATCTAAGCTCAGGGTACTGTGGTTTCAGAGAATAAGATTTTTTAAGTTTTTATCGTAAAAATATATTTTTAGCTCCTGTGACCTAGATATGCAACGGACCAAAACCATTTGAACAATATTGGTAAAGTACCTCTAGAAATTACACCATGCCAAATATCAAAGCTCTAGCTATATTAGTTTCAGAGGAGAAGAGGTTTGAAGATTTCACTATATAACTCTATGTAAATTTGTGACCCCGGGGCGGGGTCATTTTTGACCCCAGGGACATAATTTGAACAAGGGCCACCATGGCCCTAAATCGCTCACCTGGAACACCATGTAAAACTTGACCTATAGTGACCTAGATTATGACCTGACATGACCCACAATCAACCTCTAGAGTGTAAACAAGATTTGTCTATGAATTGACCTAGTGACCTAATTTTTGACCAGACACAATACACATTTGATTTTGACCTAGATTTGATGTAGGCAAACATTCTGACAATATTTCATTCAGATCTAATGAGATTTGTAGCCTCTAGAGTGGTAACAAGATTTTCCAATGATTTGACCAAGTGACCTAGTTTTTGACCTGACATAATTCATATTCGAATTTGACCTAGATATTAATTAGGCAAACATTCTGACCAAATTGCATTACAATCAAATGAGATGTGTTGCCTCTAGAGTGTTCACAAGGTTTTTCTATGATTTGACCTAGTGACCTAGTTTTTGACCAGACATGACCCACATTCGAATTTGACCTAGATTTCATCATGACAAACATTGTCATGAAGTTTCATGAAGATCAGATGCAATTTGTAGCCACTAGAGTGTTCACAAGGTTTTTCTATAATTTGACCTAGTGACCTAGTTTTTGACCGGACATGACCCACATTCAAACTTGACCTAGAGTTTACCAAGACAAACATTGTCATGAAGTTTCATAAAGATCGGATGAAATTTGTAGCCACTAGAGTGTTCACAAGGTTTTTCTATAATTTGACCTAGTGACCTAGTTTTTGACCGGACATGACCCACATTCAAACTTGACCTAGAGTTTACCAAGACAAACATTGTCATGAAGTTTCATAAAGATCGGATGAAATTTGTAGCCACTAGAGTGTTCACAAGGTTTTTCTATAATTTGACCTAGTGACCTAGTTTTTGACCGGACATGACCCACATTCGAACTTGACCTAGATTTTATCAAGACAAACATTGTAATGAAGTTTCATGAAGATCAGATGAAATTTGTAGCCGCAAGAGTGTTCACAACCAATAGTGAACGGACGGACGGACAGACGACGGACGACGGACATCCAGCGATCCTAAAAGCTCACCTTGGCACTTCGTGCCAGGTGAGCTAAAAATCTTGATAGAGGACCTAAAGATAATGCTTTGTGCAAAATATCTATGTTCAGGGTACTGTGGTTTCAGAGAAGAAGATTTTTTAAGTTTTTATTGAAACAATCTATTTTTAGCTCCTGTGACCTAGATATGAAACAGATCGAAAATATTTGAACACTTTTCAAAGAGGACTATATAAGGATCATTCCTGCCATGTTTGGTTAAAATCCATCCAGTCGTTTAGGAGAAGATGTCGTTTAAAGAAATTGTTGATGACGGACGAACAAACGAGGACGGACACAGGACGATCAAAATAGCTCACCTTTGCACTTTGTGCCAGGTGAGCTAAAAAAGGCAAATGTCCCGGAAAAACGTGACGGACGGACTGAGTGACTGACGGACGTACAAGGCATTTCCTATATAGCCCCCACCACACAGTGTTGGGGGTATAAAAAGAAATATTTTTCTGTATTCTAGCAGATGGTAGCTTAAATCAGGCTGAATGTAAAGCAGAATGTGCCATAAGGCTGTTTTCAAACCAGAAACAGGCTATGGGGTAATGAGTTAAAATGGGCTGAAAGTAAAGCAGAATGCTCCTTTAGGAGCGTTCTGCTTTACTTTGAACCTGCTTTAAGTGGTTACCTGTTTTCAAAATTAGAAACACATTTTGGGGTAATGGCTTAACTGAACATTCATCTAAGTAAACCGTACAACCAATTTCAAACCTTATGTAATTTAGGAGCTGAATAAACTTAAACTCTAAGACTGATAGAGGACTGTAGGTAGTATTTTCAAACAACAAAACTAATAGTTGAACTTTGTTAACCCATATTGTTAAATTATTACATGTTATCTACAGGCAAATGGTGACCCATTACAAAACTTAATAGTGCTGCAAATGGGAGACAATATCTCACATATTTAGGGGGTCAACTGGTCCTTGCCTGTAAACATAGGTTTCTATATACCAAAATGTTCGCCTAAGCCTGTAGCTATTGGATCCGGTTGATGCAGTTGGCAAAGCTTATATATATAAGAAAACCAACTTACTTTGTAATCTGTTTTCTTATATATATAAAAACTGGGGGGGGGGGGGGGGAAATATCATCCTATCCCGAAATAATCAATAATTATTAACAAACAGATCAGAGCCAGTTTAGATGCAGAATAACCGTACATCAAATATGACTCGGACCCATTTGAAATTAACAGGAATAATTTGTAAGTACCCCTCTCATTAGGATTAGGATGGGATGATGGAACCCTACCCACCCACTTGTATATAAAGTCTCTAGTTGTCTCTGTGTGTAACAGGAAAACATGATATTTCGTCTGTGATAGATGCTAAATCTATAAATATATATTTATAAAACAGGTGTGTATGTTGTGGATTTATGAAGGTGTGGTATATGCAGACAATCACTCACCCTAATGGGGCAACAAATTACTTGATGTCTGATCTGGTCTATGCTGTCTGCTTATAATCCCCCTGTCCACTATTCATTCTCTATTTGTGCAGCAGCTAAAGCATGCTATCTCATATGTGATATCAAAAATCTGTGATGTATGAATGTATTTTATAATAGACTTTGTAGAATTTTACTGTATTAACATGATAATGTATTTCTTTTACAGGCTGTTAGTTAATCTTACTGTTAAGAAACTTATGTTATTATGTCGGTAAATAGCTTTTAGCTAATGTTATATATGTTGTGAAAACACCCGACTATAAATAAAGTTTCTTGTATCTTGTATCTTGACAACATAGCAATTCAAGATGGCTTCCAAGATGGCCGCCGGTAATACTGAAAATCCGTTACGTCTTAGTTGTTGGTGCAATTTTCGAAAAAATCAACTAAATTTGCCTCAAATTTATTCGAAACATATCAAATATGTATTTGGAACAAAGAATTTATAAATATTGGCATTCAAAATCAAGAAAACTTTCAATATGGCCCCCAAAAAAGCATATTTTGCGCTTTTTCTCATGATAATGAAATTTTAACTAATGAAGAACTACAGATATTTTGTTAATGGCACTGGTTTCTTCATACTAAAATGTCTGTCTAAGTCTGTAAATTATGGAACCAGTTGCTGCATTTAAGGTGGTTCGACAGCGGGCGGCCCGCATCTTGAGTTCCGGAAATGCTGATGACTTTCACCTGATCATTGCGGCACATGCTTATAGTAGTAAATTTTGATAAAGAAAGGTTTGATCTGCTTCAGTGTCTTCTCTGTTAGCGCAGTTGGTACGGTGATTGATGTGCAATCCAAAGGTTCTAGGTTCGATTCCCACTCACTTCAAAACTTTTTTTTTTTAACAAATTGTCCGAATTTAGTGACTCGTCAATTCATAACGCAGTGATCAAAGGACAGGCTATGTTTAGTCTAGAAATAATGAATAATATCAGATGCAAGTATAGTCAAGTGACAGCTAAATTTGTGAGGATTTATAGCCTATATAACAGACGGCAGCTTAACACAGGACAAAAGTAATGCTAAAAGATAGATCCTAAAGGAGCTTTTATGCATTACTTTTGTTATGCATTAAGCAGTCACTTGCCTTTAAAGATCTACAGGCTACCGTATTCAATGGTCCCTCTTTACAGGTTTGACTTATGGTATTATTTAGAGCTGACGGCATTTTAAAGTTGAACTCAAGGGAGGTTACTTGTTTTGTGTTAACATCTTGTCAGAATTTCAGGAAATCATGTATAAAATGTAAATTCTACTGTAGATTTTCATTAAATTTTTATGACTAGTAGAATTAAGTTATATCTATCTAATAAGAGTAAAATTAGTGTATGTTACACAGCTAGATTTTTGGTAATTTGAGATTTTCAGAATTTGACTTTTTTAAAATATTGATATTTCAAGAAAATATGTCATGAAATACTTTTGTTTGCCCAATATCTTATAGTCTATGCACAGTTCACTTGAATGTACAGAAATTATTGAGTTATATCATTCTATAAAGAAAATATTCCTGTTTATTAAGCAAGAGCCCCATGGGGCATATTTCGCTCACCTGAGAATAGCTGAAAACATGGAGATATTAATTTATGTCCAGGACTGACCTAGATATGCAGCAGACAAGAACAATTTGAACAAATTATGTAAAGTATATTTAAAAGTGTCACCATACCAAATATCAAAGTTATTATATATTAATGTCAGAGAAGAAGACGTTTGAAATTTTCTCTATATAACTCTATGTAAAACTGTGACCCCAGGGGCGGTTCCAATTTTGACCCCAGGGGCATAATTTGAACAAACTAGATAGAGGACCTGTAGGCGATGCTATGTGCCAAATATCTAAGCTCTGGCCCTTGTAGTTTCAGACAAGAAGATTTTTTAAGTTTTCATTGAAAAAAATCTATTTTTAGCTCCTGTGACCCAGTTATGCAACCTACCAGATCCATTAGAACAATTTTGGTAAAGGATATCAAGAAGTATCACCATGCAAAATTTCAAAGCTCTGGCCATATTAGTTTCAGAGAAGAAGACGTTTGAAAATTTCACTATATAAATCTATGTAAAACTGTGACCCCCGGGCGGGGCCAATTTTGACCCCAGGGGCATAATTTGAACAAACTAGATAGAGGACCTGTAGGCGATGCTATGTGCCAAATATCTGAGCTCTGGGCCTTGTAGTTTCAGACAAGAAGATTTTTTAAGTTTTCAATGAAAAAAATCTATTTTTAGCTCCTGTGGCCTATTTATGCAACCGACCATACCATTTGAACAATTTTGGTATAGGACATCTAGAAGTGTCACCATGCCAAATATCAAAGCTTTGGCCACATAAGTTTCAGAGAAGAAGACGTTTGAAAATTTCACTATATAACTCTATATAAATCTGTGACCCCCGGGGCGGGGCCAATTTTGTCCCCAGGAGCATAATTTGAACAAACTTGATAGAGGACCTGTAGATGATGCTATGTGCCAAATATCTAAGCTCTGGCCCTTGCAGTTTTTGACAAGAAGATTTTTTAAGATTTCCTTATTTTTTCACTTTGGTTGCCATGGCAACCAGAGTTCTGCATTGTTTTTAATTCTTTGAACAAATTTGAAAGAGCTTGACCCAAGGAACATTTCTGTAAAGTTTTGTTGAATTCTGTCAAGCGGTATAGGAGGAGATGTCATTTGAAGCAATTGTTAACGACGACGCACGACGGATGATGGACGACGACGGACGCAGGGCCATCCCAATAGCTCACCTTGAGCCTTTGGCTCAGGTGAGCTAAAAAGGAGCTTTTCTCGACAAAAGGTCCTGTCAGAAAACAAGAGGGCCATGGCCCTTAATTCGCTCACCTGAGGTCATTGTGCCTTAGCTTAAAGGGACTCGCAACCGGATGGTGTACTTGTCAAAATAAAATAAAATACTCAAATAAAAGCAAATTTGTGGCATTATTTGGCTTCTGACATTAAAAAAATATGATCAGTCCAAAAAAAGTCTCAAGAATCGTCACCGAATCTTAGATTTTTAGATATTTTCCATCCTTTTTCTATAGCGTTAGCTAACGGTATAGTTGTTGTTGTTGCTTCTCTCCACGGGCTCAGACATAAACACGAGCCGAATTACGAAGTTGTATGCACTTTCGATCGCTACACATTGAAATATGTTAAATCGATCCGGATAAACGGATAGTTCCGTGGTCCATTGGTCTAAGCGGTTTCCCCTATTTTGCCTTCTGTCCGCCAATGCCGGGCCCCGGGTTCGAATCCCACCAGAGACCAATATTTTTTTTTATTGAAATACATTTTTTTAAACAGAATTTCTTATCCTAAACTAATTCTTTACCATTTATATAAGCGTTTGACACATATTTACAAATTACTATTTTTAATGCACCATCTGGTTGCGAGTCGCTTTAATAGGCAAGACAACATTTTAATATAGCTGTAAATGGAATTATCTTGCAGACAAAAAAAAACATGACAAATTGGAATAACTTAAAAAAATATTGTTGGCAGAGTTATGGCCCTTATCCATGACATTTCTTCTTATCAAGCTACATGTATTTCCATATGATTATTTATTGCGCACTCTGCTTTACTTTCAACCTGCTTTAAGTTATCATCTACTAAGATATAGATACTTTTTCTTATATCTTACATGTTTATGACTGTATAAAGTGGAATTATTTTCTTTAGTGGAGGAATAAATTAAAGGCGTAAAAAGGCATATGTATGGGGTAATGGGTTAACATCAGTAGAACTGGAGTTATCTCAAAGACAAGAAAATATGACACTGGGAAATATCTCAAAAATGACATTGACCTTTGTAGGACATGACCCAAGTTATAAAGTTTCTAACTTTAACAAAGTTATGGCTAAGATTAAAGTTGTGGACTGACAGACAAACAAATGGACAAACAGACAAAAAAGCAGACAGACAAAAACAATATGCCCCCAACTGCAGGGCATAAAAATATAGCAGACAACACCATATGCTTCTGTTTACAGTGAACCTCATCAGCTGACCAGCTGACCTGAGTTCAGTTATGTAACTCTGCCAGTAGGAAATTTGACTAGGGTCTAACTCTTATAATGCTGAATTGCTGTCTGCTATACATATTTTGAATGTGAATTATGACCTAGATATTTAACCGACCAGAACCATTTGAACAAACTAGGTAAAGGACATTTAGAAGTGTCACCATGCCAAATATCAAAGCTCTGGCCATATTAGTTTCAGTGGAGAAGACGTTTGAAATTTTCACTATATAACTCTATGTAAAACTGTGACCCCCGGGGCGGGGCCAATTTTGACCCCAGGGGCATAATTTGAACAAACTTGATAGAGGACCTGTAGATAATGTTATGCGCCAAATATCTAAGCTCTGGCCCTTGTAGTTTCAGACAAGAAGATTTTTTAAGATTTCCTTATTTTTTCACTTTGGTTGCCATAGCAACCAGAGTTCTATATTGTTTTCAATTCTTTGAACAAATTTGAAAGAGCTTGACCCAAGGAACATTCCTGTAAAGTTTGGTTGAAATCTGTTCAGCCGTTTAGGAGAAGATGTCATTTGAAGCAATTGTTAACGACGACGGACGACTGACGACGCACGACGACGGACACAGGGCCATCCCAATAGCTCACCTTGAGCCTTTGGCTCAGGTGAGCTAAAAACGGCACTGTAACTTTTTTTTATTTTAACGATTTTTCACTCTCCATATGGTATATTTCAATTTAATCAAGGTTTCAAAGAATTCTGACACAGAATAAGCTGACCCGCGAACCACCTTAACAAAACTTTGGTTAAAGTAGGCCATTCATGATTGTTTCCAAAATGGCGCCAATTAGATATATGTACTTCATATATAAGTGGACATTTTCATATATAGAATCAAAGCGCTGAAGGCGCTGGAAGACTGTCGGTGTGATAAAAGAACACCTGCTTCCAGTTGTACCATTCTGATTTATTAAACGTTCTGAGATAATTCCATGCAAATTCCCGTAATGAAGAATAACGTTTTTGGCGCACAAATGTGGAACAATATTCACAAGATTTTTAACAGACAGACAGACAAACAGAAAGCACCACCTCAACATGCCTCTCCCTATATAGGGCGAGATTTAATTGCTATGCTGCAGCTATGTTTATTACAAGACAACAGTAAAGCATAAAGTTTGAGGAGTTTTCTACACCAATATTGTTATTCATAAAGCAGTCCCATAAGTCAATGCCTTTTTCATTGATTTGTTCATTTGCCCATTAATAGGGTTACAACACTTTTTCACAATACATATATGGTGAGAAAAATATACAGTCAGACCAGGACTCGTACTTCATTGCAACCCTGGTTTACTAGGCGATTGCTCCCCCAGACTGAGCTACCAGACTGCTTACACAAATCTCTCACTATTTCACTATAAACTCAAACTAGCTACAAACATCCATACCGGTAATACACCTTATTATGCTTTACTGTCAGTCTGCTTTAAGCTAACTACAATGTACATATTAGTCCTGTACCTGGCCTAAAAACCCGTTTGCAAAATGGTGTTGAGAGAGTTTCTCACTTGATATGAGTTAACGAGACCATAGACATCACAAATCACCGAGGTGCTTGTCTGCCACACTGTCACGTTTCCCACAATATCCAAATCCAATATGGCCGCCGCCAGCCATTTTGGAAAAGCTAACTTTTTTGTTTTTTGGAGAATAAATAAGTGTAATACCTCTAAATTGATTGTTTTTTGGTGTGGAACTCATTTCTGATGCCCTTTGTGCAATCTGGGGTGTCTTTGATTTGGAAAGGTCAAATTTCACATTAGCCAAATCCAAAATGGCCGCCGCCAACCACGTTGGAAAAGCTTTTTTCGTTGTTTTTTTAAGAAAAATCAAATATAATACTTCTAAATTGATTATTTTTTAGAGTATAATTCACTTCTGATGCCCTTTGTGCAATCTGGGATGTCTTTGATTTGGAAAGATCAAGTTCCGCAATAGCAAAATCCAATATGGCCGCCGCAAGCCATGTTAAAAAAGCTAACTTTTTTCCTTTTTTGGAGAATAAACCAATGTAATACCTCTCAATTGATAATTTTTGGGTGTTGAACTCATTTCTGATGCATTTTGTGCAATCTGGAATGTCTTTGATTTGGAAAGATCAAGTTCCACAAAAACCAAATCCAATATGGCCGCCGCAAGCCATGTTAAAAAAGCTAATTTTGTTTCTTTTTTGGAGAATAAACCAATGTAATACCTCTCAATTGATAACGTTTGGGTGTTGAACTAATTTCTGAGGCCTTTTGTGCAATCTTGGATGTATTTGATTCGGAAAGGTCAAGTTTCACAATAGCCAAATCCAATATGGCCGCCGCAAACCATGTTGAAAAAGCTAATTTTGTTGTTTTTTTGGACAAAAATCAAATGCTATACTTCTAAATTGATTATTTTTTAGAGTAGAACTCATTTCTGATACCCTTTGTGCAATCTAGGGTGTCTTTGCTTTGGAAAGATCAAGTTCCAAAAGAAGCAAAATCCAATATGGCCGCCGCAACCATGTTGGAAAAGCTATTTGTTTTCTTTTTTGGAGAATTATCAAATGTAATACCTCTAAATTAATAATATATTGGTGTGGAACTTATTTCGGAGGCCCTTTGTGCAATCTTGGGTGTTTTTGATTCAGAAAGGTCAAGTTCCACAATAGCAAAATCCAATATGGCAGCCGCAAACCACGATGGAAAAGCTAATTTAAAAAACTAATAATTAAGAAAGATCAAATATACATGTAATACATGTATATCTTAATTGGTTATTGTTTGTGTTTAACTCATTTCCTCTCTGAGGTCCTTTGTTCAATATGGAGAGTCATTGGTTTGAAAAGGTCAAGTTCAATGTCTTTTTGATACATTAACGACCTTTGGCTTAGCTTGAACAGCAGTAGTCAGTATGTAAACAAGATGTAAGTAAATGGCAACTCTCTGACATTAGACAGAGAAAACACGACAGTGAGCGGGACTCAATCCTACGTCCTGAGGTAAGAGGCTTTTATCCTAACCACTAAGACTACCACAGGCCCATGGACAGACGGTAGGGCCGGGGCAGAATATATAACACCTTGTTCCATATGCATGGAAAGATACATCAATAAAGCATCAACAATTGATTAGATACACATGTACAGTTAAACTTCGATGTATCGAACTTCAAGGGACTGTGAAAAAAACTTCGAAACAACGGGGCTTCGAATCATGAATGGGTCGTGATTTGAATATTGAAGTTCGATGCATATAAGATAAAACTATTGTTCTATGTACTTCTAGGCATATTGAAATAAAACATAAATTCGACGTGTTCTTTATCATTTATTAAAACAACGGCATAAATAACAGAATATAATACATGTGTACAAAGGTAAGAAAATGCATAGTTATACACGTTTAAACATAGAAAAGGAAAACTATCTTACTTTCGACTTTACCGGATGCTGAGATGCTGTCAATTACACAAAGATACGAAACTGCGGCGGGAATGCCGAAAATCGTACTTTTGTGTAACTGTCAATCATTTTAGCTTTTAAAATGAAATGAACATTTGATTTAATAAAAATGATGATGATTTTAAAACAATAATTTCGACTTTGTGGTTGTCAAGATTGCATGTGCATGAATACGTACATACAGATATCGATCTCGTACCAGAGTTGTCGTTCGTTTCTAACGAATCACAATTCTGTTAGGATAGATTAAAAAAAAAAACAGTGCATAATTATTATCTTCAAGATTTTTATTTACATTTTTTTCATATCTTGATCTACTCAATACTGCATCAATGTACACCATCAGAAATATTTCCTATGTTAAATAGAGTCTGAGTATCACGAGCACATAAAATAAGAAGCACATGTCTGTCTAGCACAAATGTTTTGTCACTGTCCCTATCACACACACACAGTTCATCTTGCGCAAAAAAAGTCATCTAGAGTTGACTGGCGAGAGTCTGTTTTGCGCAAGTAAAATCTGTTGAACACAGCACTAATGTCACTCAACACACCACAAACACGCTCTGTATCCGGCCCGAGTCCCTGCTGATGAAGATAGTCTGTCACCATGTCCAGTCCGTTGAATGCGTCGTGGATGGTTCTCTGTGGTCTTGCCGGCGGCTGGTCTTCGTCTTCGTCCTGGGGGGTTGGCTCACGTCGAGAGAGTACATTCTCTACGATCTCGTGATCAGACAAATCCGCACAGACAGGCACATTGTCGTCTGCTGATGTGTAATCTTCGAAGCTGACACCACCAGTCAGTCTTCTCAACATACACAGTGGAATGTCGTCTTCGGGATCGTCTTCCTGTGGCTCCGAGGCCTCAGTGCCAATTGGAAGCTCGAATCCCGCATGCCGAAAGCAGTTGGCAACCGTGGCGGGTGTTACTAGACGCCAAGCAGTTTTTACCATGTTCAGGGCATCTAACATACTGATGGTAGCCACAGTGTCAGTCTCCATAGCCCTGAGCTGCTTCTGGATTACCAGCTTTCTGTAATGAGTCTTGAGATTTCTTATGACTCCTTGGTCCATGGGTTGCGTGAGGGACGTTGTGTTCGGAGGCAAGAACACAAGCTTCACAGCTTTGAGCCCAGTCACGTGTGGATGGACTGGACAATTGTCGATAATCAGTACAATCTGACGTCCCTGTACTGTCATCTTTTTGTCCAGCTTTTTCACCCATGTGCCAAATATTTCTGAGGTTACCCATGCCGTTTTATTGGCGTCATATTCTAACGGCATGTGCTTCACATTCTTGAAGCAGCGTGGGTTGCGAGCTTTGCCTATGACTAACAGTGGCAATTTATCAGTGCCTGTCATATTGGCGCAAACAAGGACTGTAACTCTTTCCTTGCTTAGCTTGCCTCCATGACATTTGACTTGCTTGTACTCAAGTGTCTTATCCGGAAGCATCCAGTAAAACAAGCCAGTCTCGTCGGCATTGTAAATGTCATCTGCTTTATACTCATGCAGTATGCTTTGCATTTTCGTTTTCCAGTCAGATACAGCTTCTGAACTGGAATTTACGGCATTTGCTTCCCCACAGACCTTTTTGAACGTCAGGTCATGTCGTTCCTTAAAACGGTCAAGCCATCCGTTGGAACATTCAAAGTTGGGGATCTGAAGTTGTTCAGCAAATGTCTTAGCTTTTTCCTTTAAAACATCACCAGAGATTGGGATGTTTTTTGATCTTGCGTTCGCAAACCACTGCAGTAACGCAGACTCAAGCTCGGGAAATTTGGCCTTTTTGTCTCTTTTTCTCTGAGAGCCAATGTCAGCTTCGAGAAACTTTCTCTTGATTTCTTCTTTGTTTTTGAGCCAGGTAGAGATGGTATTAGCAGGAACACCAAATCTGCTTGCAACGTCCTTTTTCTTCACGCCTTTTTCAACCTCAATGATAGCCTTGTATTTTGTGTCATAAGTCTGTAGATTCATTTTCCTCTTTACACCTCGTTTTTCCGACCCAACTGATCTAGGTATCCCCCCGCATGACACGGGTCCTTCCCTAGATTGCTCAGTTGTGAGATTGGTCTGCCCAGCTATCCCCCCGGATTGGTTACCGGGTCCTTCACTGGACAGTCCATGATCGGAGCGAGATTCATCTGCCATGTTGTGGAGCTCTGAGAATAGAACGCTGACCACAGGTTTTGCAGCATTATTTATACGATTTCAACGAGACCTTAGTAAAAACTTCTCACACAGTTTGGCTTGTTTCGTTAATTGTTGGTCCGAAACAGCCTTTGCGGTTTATTTACTCATTCGGATAAATTAGTGTCATACAGCCTTTAAATATGGCGGAGATGTAATTATCATTAACGAAAGCTGTGAAACAATTAAAGGACACATTTGCCCAATTATTACTGATTACATATGATTATACAGCGTGTAGGATTAAAAGAGCACCCTCTGCGTGATCACACGCGAAGGTGTGAAAAATCAGCGTCAGTCTAGCGAGTCATGTAATCCGTTGATCCAGGTTAGTTGACAGACACTCGATGTTCGATACATTTGTGGTATTTTATGTTGGATTTATATAGACAGGACTGGAAAAAAACTTCGATACAACGGGGAATTCGATTCACATAACTTCGATTCATGGGTTTATTTTTACAAGGAATATATAGTGGAAAAGATCGGGACTTCAAAAAAACTTCGACACACCGGGGTATTCGAATTATCGAAGTTCGATACATCGAAGTTTAACTGTAGTTCCAAAGTCATTTCGTGCCGGGTTTTCACAGGGTGAAGAAACTGAAGACAGACATGCAACAAAAGTGTCGGTTCATCAATTTTTATTCATGATATGCCCGGTTTTGTCGAGATAGGGTGAGAATATACTGACAATCAGTTGTATCCCTTTTCTCTATTTATCCCTTCTGACGATTGTTCCCCTCAAAATCAATCGTGTCGGATCCTTGTGGTAAGGAGTACATTGGTACTCTGCTGCCCTAAAAGTGCCTTAAGCCTTTACCATAGAGTCTGCTCACATTGTATTAGTGTACAGAGACGTGTGATACTCGTTGATGTCTTTGCCGTGCTGCAGAGGTACTTTTTGCAACACATTTTGTCATGGAAAACTGGACACTTCAGTTTCTTCACCCTGTGAAAACCCGGTAATATGTATTAACGTCTTTGCGTTATCAAAGTAAAATGCTGAAAAGTGTTAACTTTTATTCTATATTATTTTTCATATTAAGCTCTCAATTCTACTGACAACGGTAAATTTTTAGAACATTGGTGACCAGTGAAAACAGTGTGGATCCAAATGGTTGTATTTGTTGAATAGATCGATAGTGTCGGGTATGACTAGTTTTAATCTCATATGAGGTTTGATAAACCCGTGAAAACTTACACAATACAGGCCGTTAGCTGTTGGAGAACAATAAAGTACAGGTGATTGTATTGGTTGTATTGTTATTCATGCATCCTATTGTGCTTCGTGTTTTTTCATGCAATGAATTTTACCCTTTGCCTGCTAATCGCGACTTGTGTTAAAGTTGCAAACATTGTTGATCCTGTTTAAACTCTGAGTTAATCAGCGTCTCAACAGAATCCAAACCGTTTCACGTTCGTTTTTATATAGTTTCCTTAGTTAACCGATTTTTTCTGATTTAGCAAACAACAGTTTGGAAGTAGATAATATGTCTGCAAAGGGTTAAGTATAGATCTACACAGTTTGCAATGTGTATAGATATTCAGAGTATCGAATTTAAGTAGCTATAGACCGCTATTGTTCCTACAGTGTATATACATGGAATATGCCGTGATCAAATTACTCCCGAAAACAGCCATAGCTCTTTTATTTTATTTTTCTCTCCACAATCCCGATAGGCAAAAAGATTCGTCATATAGCCCGCAGGCCCCTCATTGACTGTCAAAAAATGAGATAGCCCGCGGGCTATTTGCCGGAAATTACGGTACCGCTTAAAGCAGGGTGATAGTAAAGCATAATGTGCCTTGCATTGATCTATAGGTTTGGTGGTATGCATTCGAGAATTGTCATTTTTCACCGCTCAAATGATGATGAAATATGCATAAATTATGCATTTATTCAGATACAAACATCAGAAACGACTTTAAATGTCCCAAAGTCAAGAAGTTAAGTTGCTGTATACTCAAACAACTAAAAATAACCTTATTACCAAAAGAATTCCTCCTTTCAGAACCGAATGCAGAATTACTTCAAATAATACCAACTTTATCTTTCTTGTTACAAATTGTTAGTAATAACAGATATGTAAGTCTTTATTGATAAGATGTTTAAAACAGCTCACGTTTAAAAATAGTGACTGTCAACGTAGACCCAGGGCATACTGGTGACGTCACTCCTGTGAAACTTAGAATGGGGTCCAGTGTCAGCTAATTTTTGGTGTTCAATTATTGTAGTATACAAGTAAGTGTCCCAAATGTTATATAATCATCATCATCCAGTTTAGTTTAACCAGGCGATTGATTAGTCCTTCTAACGAAGGTGAGGCCTGGCTGTCCAGTCTTGAATGAAGTCTTCGCCGTCACATTTTACAAGGTCCTTGCATGATAGCTTTGGTCTGTCTTGACCCCGCTGTGTTGGGATGTTCAGGCATCTGATTTCAGAAATCCAGCTAGGGCTTGTCTCTACATGGCCAAGCCATTTTAGCCTAAATGATTGGAGAGTCTCCGCAATGCCTCTTATGTTCAGCTGAGATAACATAGAGTTAAAACTTAAAAGGGACATCTTCTTCTGGCTTGACTAGGCAGATCCATTGTATCATGGCTTTGTCATTTTGCAGCATATGTCTGAGTGTATTTACTGATACAGCCTATGTCTCAGATCCGTAGAGCATAACACTCCTTACTTAGGCTGAGTACACTCGACCACTGGTTGCTGATGGCCGAAACTTGCTTATGAATATGGGGAGGAGCTCTCTGAACTTACTTTTCCAGGCCGACTTACAGCGTGCTATTACTGCAAGCTCACATCCTCCTCCAGACCACAGATTGTCCCCAAAGTAGCAAAAGTCTGTTACGACATTGAGATTTTCATTTCCAGCCTCTACCTCTGTCATAGGCCTACTATCTGTTGGTCTGGCTGAACCCTCTAAGCATGGACATTTGTACTGTGGATCTCAAGTCAATGCTAAAACACAAGTGCTCCTTTTGATGACAGGTTCAATGATTTGTATACATGCTAGAACATTGAGTTGACGTGAAATAGCGATCGCAACCTGGAGTTTGTAAAACAGATTCAGCAATGACACAGCTCCTGCAATACAACTGCCATTCTAAGCAAAGAGAAGGAGCTTCCACGTTCAGACATTATAAAAAACGCGAGATTCCATTTTCATTTTTTATTGGAACGTCTGTTTATTCGAAGACTCTAAGGAGAGCGCTTGTAGAATTGCTACATGAGAATGTACTTTTTATTAATTCCGTACAACAGAGTCCTTGAAATCTCAGCCCTATTGGGCGATGCTGTAATCAGAAGATAGGCAAATGAAGGAATTATCTGTTTCCTCTGCAGTCATCAAAGGCAAAACCGAACCTCCCAAGGTATACGTTCCTATCAAACTTGATGGTAAGCGTGCACAATTACAGCTAAACAGCTAGTTCGAATGGCTAGAAAGTGTATGCCTTACTCAAATGCTGTCCGAAGATATGAATCTCACATGGTCAGCATATCACAATGCGTCGAAAATGTGTATTACATTTGAAGTAAGTATTACCTCACTGCTACTCTGATACGGAACGCAGCTCACTCAGTGGCTACCGTACGTCATGTTATGGATACAGTTAGGGATACGGTCGCATACCTGAATCCTGCTTAAAAACCTGTCCTCACCGCAGATCAGCCAATATATGCTGTAGCAAAACAAATTCAATGGAAATGGCCCAAAGAGTATAGAGATGACAAGTGTGTCATCATGTTTGGCAGCCTGCATATAGAGATGGCTGTGCTGAAATCCATTGGATCGTTTCTCCATTCAAATGGATGGACAGGAGCCCTCGCAGAGGAAGAGGTACCATCCTCAGGAACGGCATAGTCGTTTTTGATGCCTCTAGTGTGACAAAAACCAGCAAAACTCACCAAGTTACAGCATTTCTTGCCCTGTACAAAACTCTAAAGGATTGAAAAGATTCATATTGTATTGGATGTGAAGGAAAAAACCAGCCATCTCTTGACTTTGAACCTTAGTGCAACAAACGGATAAAAGAAAGTCCACAGTTCAACTACTGGTCCATTGTGTTGTCAATGGAACTGACTATTCTGTCAGTAATAATGTCGTTTCGGGCTAATTTCAACCTCTACCATTAGTATCATTGATACCTTTCTTCTTCTCAAACAACAACGTCAACTATGCATGCTGGCTACCGGTGCATCTGAATGACATGATTACCTTAGATGCGGCGCATCCTAACAATAAACATGTACCAGGCATTTCAGGACTGAAAATTGTTGGGTTTAAATCGAAGCGAATTTTCTCTGCAATGGCAGTTGACCAGGCCCATGAGCAGACTAATGCTACAATCAAAGGAGAAAGAGGGGCTATAGGTGTGACAGAATACCCTTCTGCGTTAATAAGATGGATGGTAGCTGGATCTGAAGTTTCACGCAGCACTTCATGAACATATCAAACGGACTGCTTACCAAGCAGGGTGCATATGGGGACAATGCTTAGAACCGTAAATGGAATCTGCAAGCGCTGCCAATTGGGAATGGACAATGCAAAGCAACATGTGGATGGTTCACTGGACCTCAATGGCACCAAAAGCAGAGATATGCAAACAGCTGACAAATTGCGGGTGCAAGAAGGAATGCATTGGACACTGCAAATGCTACAAAAATGGACTTGCCTGTACCAAATTGTGCAGTTCAAGAGTGAAAACATAACATTTGACTTTAGTTTCAGTGAATTGCTTCGGAAACATGATAGAAAATGTACCAGAAATATATTTTCACGGTGTTTGAACAGGTTTTCGTGGCCATTTTGGAAAATGGCCGCCATCTTGGTTTTTCTACATACATCGTTGTTTATCAGGAAGATCATATGACATGGTTTGTTTGAAATAATTGCCATTTTTCTGAGGTGACAATGGTTTGTTAAGGATTGATTAACTCGAAATATCCCTCGGTGGCGGCCATTTTTGAAATTTGTTCCAAATACATATTTGATATGTTTCCAATAAATTTGAGGCAAATTTAGTTCAATTTTTCGAAAATTGTACCCACAACTAAGACGTAAGGGATTTTCTTTTATAACCGGCGGCCATCTTGGACGCCATCTTGAATTGCGATGTTGTCCATCCGCTTTGCCAACTGCATCAACCGAATTCATAATCTGCAGACTTAGACGAACATTTTGGTATATAGAAACCTATGTTTACAGGCAAGGACCAGTTGGCTGTCTTAAATGGTCTGATATTTGCAGTACTATAAACAACAGGTGATAGATGGAAAAACCTTGTCGACAGAAATGTGTGCAGCAAGTATGAAAGCTGAAGGTCGAAGGGTATAGCAGTTGTGAGCCCTTCAAAACATAAAATCTAAATGCAGAGGCTTAGATCTATCAAGATCAAATTTTTCATGGCTGGAAAGGACTAGTCTAAAGACATGCATGCTGCAAGAATGAAAGCCGTAGATCTAAGGGATACAGTAGATGTAAACACTTTTCAAAGTTAAATGCACATTTCAAAACTTAAAGGCAGAGGTTGAGATGAAGTTAACAAGGGTCCAAAATTTCTTATTTTTGGAAAGGTATTGTCTAATATAAAGACATATGTGTGTTGCGACTAGCTTTAACATATGAAAGTATTAGGTCAAAGTGTAAAGTAGTTGAGAATTTTCAAAACTTAAATGAGCAAATGTTATGATATAAATTTAAACACAGAGATTAAGGTCAAGGTCAAGGACATAGACACAGGAGTAAAATTGTTCACAAGATTGAATATAAAGGTCTTGTTCCAAGGTTTGGGTGCTTGGTCTTGTCCATTATACACATGCAAACTAATATGAAAGTTATATATATCTCAAGGCCCTAAGTTCAAGATCAAGGTCACAGTGGTAATTCTTTTTGCATGGAAAAAAAGGTCTTGTCCATATACATATGCATACCTAATATAACAAGAGCCCCATGGGGCATATGTCGCTCACCTGAGAATAGCTGTACATCAAAATGGAGATAATGATTTATGTCCAGGACGGGGTCATTTTTTACCCGAGGGGCATAATTTGAACAATCTTGACAGAGGACCTGTAGATGATGCTATGTTCCAAATATCTAAGATCATGGTACTAGGGTTCTAGACAAGAAGACTTTTTTTAAGTTTCAATTGAAAAAATCTATTTTTAGCTCCTGTGACCTACATATGCAACAGACTGGAACCATTTGAACAAAATAGATAAAGGACATCTAGAAGTAACACCATGCCGAATATTAAAGCTCTGGCTATATTAGCTTCAGAAAAGAAGACGTTTGAAAACTGTGACCCCCGGGGTGGGGCTAATTTTGACCCCAGGGGCATAATTTGTACAAACTTGATAGAGGACCTGTAGATGATATGCAATCGACCAGAACCATTTGAACCTTATTGGTATAGGACATCTAAAAGTGTCACCATGCCAGATATCAAAGCTCTGGCCATATTAGAAGACGTTTGAAAATTTCACTATATAACTCTATGTAAAACTGTGAACCCCCCCGGGTGGGGCCAATTTTGACCCCAGGGGCATAGTTTGTACAAACTTGATAGAGGACCTGTAGATGATGCTATGTGACAAATGTCTAAGATCTGGCCCTTGTAGATTCAGACAAGAAGATTTTTTAAGATTTCCTTATTTTTTCACTTGGTTGCCATGGCAACCAGAGTTCTACATTGTTTTTAATTCTTTGAACAGTTTTGAAAGAACTTGAACAAAGGAACATTCGTGTAAAGTTTGGTTGAAATCTTTTCAGCTGTATATGAGGAGATGTCATTTGAAGCAATTGTTAAAGACAACAATGACTGTATAAAGTGAAATTATTTTCTTCTGTGGAAGAATAAATTAAAGACATAAAAAGGAATATGTTTGGGTTAATAGGTTAATAAATATCATTATTTACATTTTCTAAATATAAGAAACTATATGTAAATGAGTGGCAAATAGTTTGGATCCAGATTAGATGCAGCATTATGTGGCATCTGACCTGGATCCATACTGTTTATGGCCAAGAATTAATCGTGGACTGATAGACAGAAAGATAAACAAACAAACAAAATACAAACAAACAGACAGACCAAAAGCAATATGCCTCGAACTAAGTTGTACTTGAGCATAAAATAGCAGACATCATAATTTCTGTCATGTATCTCAGTGACCTGAGTTCAGAGCTAGCTATGGGTCAATTATGCAATAACAGACGGTCTCTCAGAGAAATTGCTATTATCATGCTGAACTGTTGTCTGCTCCAAATGTTTGTATGTAAAATATGTAAACAAGAGGGCCATGGCCCTAAATTCGCTCACCTGAGGACATTGAAGTTTGTACCTAAGTTGACTGGGCAAGACAACATTTTAATATAGCTATAAATGGAGTTATCTTCCGGACAAGAAAACGTGACAAAAGTGAATTTTGTTGCCAAGCTTATGACCCTTATCCATGACACATCCTCTTATCAAGCTATTTCCATTTCCGGTAAATGATAATTATTTCACTAGCGTCAGCAGAACTGGAATTATTTTCCTGACAATGAAATATGACAAAGGGGAAAACAAAATATTGCTGCCCTTATGCACTAGGCATTTTCTCTCATCAGTTTCTTTCCATACATAAAATTTCATTACAATAGCATCAGTAGAACTGGAGTTGTCTTCTTGACAAGAAAATATCACAAAGGGAAATAACTAAAAAAACAATGATGTCAGAGTTATGGCCTTTGCAAATGGCACTTCCTCTAATTAGGCTCTTTCCAAATAGGCAATTTCATTTTACCCATTACCCCATAGCCTGTTTCTAGTTTTGAAAATAGGTGGCCACCTAAAGCAGGTTGAAAGTAAAGCAGAATGGGTCTTAATGCACACTTTGCTTTACTTTCAAACTGCTTTAAGCTACCATCTACTAGGATATAGAAACTTATTTCACATCTTACATTTTCATGACTGTTTAACCCTTTCCCCCATAGAAGCGCCTTTTAGCACATTCAGTTTATTCTTGCTCTGAAGAAAATAGTTCCAATTTATACATTCATAAATATGTATAATACAAAATATTTTCTATATTCTAGCAGATAATAGCTTAAAGCAGGCTGAAAGTAAAGCAGAATGCGCTTAAAGCGCATTCTGCTTTACTTTCAACCTGTTTTAAGTGGACACCTACATTCAATACTAGAGATATGCTATGGGGGAAAGGGTTAAAGGGGAATTATTTTCTTAAGTGGAGGAATAAATCAAAGGCCTAAAAATGCACATTTATGGGGTAATGGGTTAACAAACGTCTGAACAAACGACTGAACCATTTCTAAACTTTAGCAGACAACATGTTCAGTTCTGTTGGCCTGATCACTGAGGTCAAATATTATGTAAGAGTACTGTAGCAGCAGCAGTCTGGGAGCTTACCCTTACCAGACTGAAATGATGTCTGCTAAATACCTTCTGTGTGTAAAAAATGTACATTTTTTTTTTTTAGAAAATGTTAAGTTGGTAAATGAGTGGCAAATAGTTTGGATCCAGATTAGATGCAGCATTATGTTGCATCTGATCTGGATCCAAACTGTTTGCAAATATTGGTTATTTGCCCATAGTATATTAAGGGTAACTCAGGTAAATACAGTTCTGCCTAAATCAAAAATACTGTAAAACCTGCCTAGAGCAGCACTTAAACTGTGCAGGGTGGTGTCAAATGTGACCCTAGGGATTTCATTTTAACAAACTATAGAGGGATCCACCAGGAGATTCTACTGTACAAATATCAAAGCTTAGGGCCTAGTAGTTTTGGGCAAGAAGATTTTTTAAAGATATTTGCTTTTTTGCTTTTTCAAGCAGAGTTTGTGCTTTTTTTCCTTTTTTTTGAACAACTTCTGTAGAGAAGCATCCAAGGAACATCATGAGCAGTTTGAACTCTCCCTACAATCGGCGAGTTTCAGAGGAGATGTCGTTTGAAGTAAATGTGAACGGACAGACGGACAGACGGACGGACGGACAGACGGACAGACGTACTACGGACGGTGAGCGGTCACAATAGCTCACCTTGAGCCTTTGGCTCAGGTGAGCTAAAAATAATAACTTATATTTTCTAAATATAAGAAAATATGTAAATGAGTGGCAAATAGTTTAGATCCAGATTAGATGCAGCATTATGTGGCATCTGACCTGGATCCAAACTGTTTGCAAAAATGTTGCATTTAGTATAAGGGTAGCTTCTTAGCCTGAAAGATACAATGGGTCTGTGTAAAAACGGATCATTAGAGAGTTTTTACTGTCAGACCTGCATCAAATTGCACTGATATGACAAGGGTTGAGTCAAATTTGACCCTAGGGTTTTGATTTTTTACAATTTTGAAAGTGATTTAGTAGAAGATACTATTCATGCAATATCTAAGGTGTGGGAACAGTGGTTTTTTACAAAAAACTTGTTTAAAGTTTTTCACTTTTTTTAATAAATTCAATTATTAGTCCACACTTGAGTTTTATTTTAACAATTTCTGTAGATAAGCATCCAAGGAACACCGTGAGCATGTTAGTTTTTCCCTTTAAACTCGCGGTTTCAGAGGAGATGTCGCTTGAAGTAAATTTGAATGGACGGACAGACGGACAGATGGACAGACGGACAGAGGGCGATCACAACAGCTCACCTTGAGCCTTCGGCTCAGGTGAGCTAACAAGAGGCCCATAAGGGCCTAAATATCGCTCACCTGGAAAAACCAACACAAGGGTCACATAACCCCTGGTATGGGATCACTTTTCACCCCAGAGACATAATTTTCATTGAAAAATCTATTTTTAGCTCCTGTGACCTAGATATGCAACGGACCGGAACCATATTTACAATACTGGTTAAGGGCTTCTACAAGTGTCATCATGCCAAATATTAAAGCTCTGACCATATTAGTTTCAGAAGTAAAGATGTTTGAAGATTTCACTACATAACTCTATGTAAAATTACGACCCCCAGGGCGTGGTCATTTTTTACCCCAGGGACATAATTTGAACAATCTTGATAGAGGACCTGAAGACGATGCTTTGTGTCAAATATCTAAGCTCAGGGTACTGTGGTTTCAGACAAGAAGATTTTTTAAGATTTCATTGAAAAAATCTATTTTTAGCTCCTGTGACCTAGATATGCAACTGACCGGAACAATATTTACAATATTGGTTGAGGGCTTTTAGAACAATCATCATGCCAAATATCAAAGCTCTGGCCATATTAGTTTCAGAGAAAAAGATATTTAAAGATTTCACTAAATAACTCTATGTAAATTTACGACCCTGGGGTGTGGTCATTTTTTACCCCAGGGATATAATTTGAACAATCTAGATAGAGGACCTGAAGACGATTCTTTGTGCCAAATATCTAAGCTCAGGGTACTGTGGTTTCAGACGAGAAGATTTTTTAAGATTTCATTGAAAAAATCTATTTTTAGCTCCTGTGACCTAGATATGCAACTGACCGGAACCATATTTACAATATTGGACAAGGGCTTCTAGAAGAACCATCATGCCAAATATCAAAGCTCTGGCCATATAAGTTTCAGAGAAAAAGATATTTAAAGATTTCACTATATAACTCTATGTAAATTTACGACTCCCGGGGCGGGGTCATTTTTTACCCCAGGGACAGCATTTGAACACTATTGATAGAGGACCTGAAGATGATTCTTTGTGCCAAATATCTAAGCTCAGGGTACTGTGGTTTCAGACAAGAAAGTTTTCATTGAAAAAATCTATTTTTAGCTCCTGTGACCTAGATATGCAACGGACCGGAAATGTTTGAACAACTTTGAAAGAGAACCATATAAGGATCATTCAGGCCAAGTTTGGTAAAAATCTATCCAGAAGTTTCGGAGGAGATGTCGTTTAAAGAAATTGTTGACGACGAACGGACGAACGAACGGACGAACGAACGACGACGGACAGAGGACGATCAAAATAGCTCACCTTGGCACTACGTGCCAGGCGAGCTAAAAACATTTCTTATGAATTGATACATATTCATGACTGTATAAATTGGAATTGTCATCTTCAGTAGAGAAATAAATTAAAGGCGTAAAAATGTGTATCTATGGATTAATGGGTTAAACACTGAAGGTATGAGAATAAGAGTTGAAGCAGTTCTGGATTCACAACCCATGTTTCAATATATGACAGCAGGAAGATACTGACATACTGATAACAACTAATACCAAGCACTACAGGAGAAGTCTTTTAACAGGGCCAGGAATCGCTATAGACTGAGATATTGAATTTCCCAGTGACACTATCATAGAGTATCACACGGGCCTTTTTTACCACAGAAAATTATGTCTAGATGGCTTTTATGGTGGAAATTCTACTATACAGTAAAACCTCTCTATAACAACCACTACAAGAGGGCCTGAAGGCCCTGATATCGCTCACCTTTTATAACGAAGCATGATAGTTTTACCTTTTAATTTCACCTGTTTTATTCTAAATCCATTCAAATTTGTAGTATAGCATGTATACAACATTGCAATATGACCCATTCTAGTATGTATAGTAGAGTACATCAAAGGCAGATAACTAGAGCCTAAATAATACTGAAATGAAGCCTTTTCTAGCATTTCAAAGTAAATCAAGGGCAGATAACTCTTGCCACAATGATCAGATTTCAACAATAATTGCACTCCCTCGAGAACTTATAGCTATATACATTGTGTGCAATTATAATTAGAAGAGGGCCATGGCCCTAAATTCGCTCACCTGAGGACATTGAAGTTTGTACCCAAGTTGACTGGGCAAGACAACATTTTAATGTAACTATAAATGGAGTTATCTTCCAGACAAGAAAACATGACAAAAGTGAATTTTGTTGCCAAGCTTATGACCCTTATCCATGACACATCCTCTTATCAAGCTATTTCCATTTCCAATAAATGATAATTATTTCACTAGCATCAGCAGAACTGGAATTATTTTCCTGACAATAAAATATGACAAAGGGAAAAAACTAAATACTGCTGCCCTTGTGCATGGCATTTTCTCTCATCAGTTTCTTTCCATACATAAAATTTCATTACAATAGCATCAGTAGAACTGAAGTTGTCTTCTTGACAAGAAAATATCACAAAGGGAAATAACTAAAAAAACAATGATGTCAGAGTTATGGCCTTTGCAAATGGCACTTCCTCTCATCAGGCTCTTTCCAAATAGGCAATTTCATTTTACCCATTACCCCATAGCATGTTTCTAGTTTTGAAAATAGGTGGCCACCTAAAGCAGGTTGAAAGTAAAGCAGAATGTGTCTTAATGCACACTTTGCTTTACTTTCGCATCTTACATTTTCATGACTGTTTAAAGTGGAATTATTTTCTTAAGTAGAGGAATAAATCAAAGGCCTAACGAGAAACCGCCAAGGTCGGTATGGCCGGATTGTCTGCACTTTTGCTTTATATATATATATTGCTGTAGGACTTAAATTTGACTAAAACTGACACTAACAAAAAGGTAAACCAAGACGCAAACGAAAAGGTTAACCAAGAATTCTCGAAGTCATTGGACCTTGAAATCTAGGTCACAGTGACCTAGTTACCCATGGCATGTGATGATGACCTCATTACAACTGTACATGCCAAATTTGGGGGGAAAGGGTTGAATCCTGGACAAGAAAAAATGACAAGACATACAGATAACTCTGACAAAACCAATATTAAACATATGTATAAATATGGCATAAGACATAATTACATAACTGTCAGTGGATCACTTCCAGATCCTGTCTCTCTAAGTATGAAGCAGACTGAACCATATCTAAACTTTAGCAGACAACATGTTCAGCTGATCATGACCAGTTCTGTGATACTCCCAAACTGTTGCATAATATTTGACCTCAGTGGGTAGAGCTGTGGAGCTTACCCTTACCAGACTGAAATGATGTCTGCTTAAAACCTACTGTATGTGAAAAGTGTACAAAAAAACAATTTAGAAAATGTAAGTTGGTAAATGAGTGGCAAATAGGTTGAATCCAGATTAGATGTAGCATTATGATTATGTTGCATCTGATCTGGATCCAAAATGTTTGCAAATATTGGCTATTTGCCCTTAGTATATTAAGGGTAACTCAGGTAAAGTACCGTTCTGCTTCATCAAAAATACTGTGAAACCTGCCTAGAGCAGCACTTCAACTGCGCAGGGTGGCGTCAAGTGTGACCCTAGGGATTTCATTTTAACAAACTATAGAGGGATCCACCAGGAGATTCTACTGTACAAATATCAAAGCTTAGGGCCTAGTAGTTTTGGGGAAGAAGATTTTTTAAAGTTTTTTGCTTTTTTGCTTTTTCAAGCTGAGTTTTTGCTTTTTCTCTTTCATTTGAACAACCTCTGTAGAAAAGCATCCAAGGAACATCATGAGCAGTTTGAATCCTCCCTACAATCCGCGGGTTCAGAGGAGATGTCGTTTGAAGTAAATGTGAACGGACAGACGGACAGACGGACGGACGGACAGACGTACTACGGACGGTGAGTGGTCACAATAGCTCACCTTGAGCCTTTGGCTCAGGTGAGCTAAAAATCCATTGAAAAGTGTGGCCTCTAGAGTGCAAACACTGTTAAATATGGCATTTTCAGCAATTCAAAGGTAGATAACTCTTGACCTATAAATCCGATTCCAACTATAACCTAACTCATGTGAATTCTTATGGTTATATACAATCTGAGCAAGTTTAAGAAAGATTGGATCAAAATTGTTGCCTCTAGAGTGTAAACACCCTTAAATATGGCATTTTCAGCAATTCAAAGGTAAATAACTCTTGGCCTACAGGTCCGATTGCAACCCTAATCAAAGTCATCTGAACTCTTATAGTCATATACCATCTGATGAAGTTTGAGACAGGTTGGATTAAAATTGTGGCCTCTAGAGTGTAAACAACCTTAAATATGGCATTTTAAGCAATTTAAAGGTAGATAACTCTTGACCTATCAATTCAATTCCAACCATAATTGAACTTATCCGAACTCTTGCGGTTATATACAATCTGAGCAAGATTGGGAAAGATTGAATTAAAATTGTGGCCTCTAGAGTGTAATCACTGTTAAATATTGCATTTTCAGCAATTCAAAGGTGGATAACTCTTGACCTATATGTTCAATATCAACCATAATCGAACTCATTCGAACTCTTATGGTAATATACAATCTGAGTAAGTTACAGAAAGATTGGATAAAAATTGTGGCCTCTAGAGTGTAAACACCAAAATTGTTGACGACGAACGACAGACGCCGGACATTTAAGGATTGCAAAAGCTCACCCTGAGCTAGCTCAGGTGAGCTAAAAAGAATATCTCAATGGACATAAGAGTAATAGGCATTTTGAGAAACCCAAATGCAGATTTCAGACAATTCCAGAGAAATGGCAGCCCTGCAAATCAATTTCAGAAGTATAGACAACAATATTTTCAGCAGATAACAACTACTCAGTATTGAAAGCTGTATAAGCCCCGATCTCACTGGCCGGTGCTGGCCCCGGTACGTCCCGGTGGAGATAGCCGGTGAACCGGGGTAGACCGGGATGAGCCGGGGCGATTTTTATGAAAATTTAAATTGCGATCTCACATTCCCGGCCGTGTCTCCCCCGGTGGAGCACCGGTTATGAAGCCGGATCTCCCCAGGCCTTCCCGGTGAGTTCCCGGTTTTGCCCGGTGTAGTTACGGTGCAGGGCCTATCTGTTCCCGGTTAATCCCGGTATAACACGGTGTAACCCCGGCCGTCGCCGGTGGTATCCCGGTGACCTCCGGTATCGTCCCGATCAACCCTGATTGTTCATCGGCGGCGTGCCGGCGTTACCCGGTGTTCGCCGGAAAGGACATAAACAGGGACGGACGTGAATTAGTATTTATTCTATTTTGTCTCTCGCGGTATACGAGATGAAATACAAACGAAATGCAATAAAATAGAACATAATAATTTTGTTGACTGTTCAAACTTCATTTTAATATGAGTTTCAAACAGTTTGCCCGGGGTCTGATCGGGTTACATACTGTTTGTAGTGGACATAAAGACTTTAGCCTGAAGCAATTTATTTATAAAGAAAAACTTTCATTTTTATATGTTAGATATACCCTATACAATAGAGAGGAGGATTTATTTATACTTTTCGGTGGATTACCGGAAAATAGCAGTGGATTATCACTTGGTAATCCACTGCAGTGGATTATCACCAATCACCGTTTTCCCCGTAGGGCTCCCCAAAAATCGTAGTCAATCGTGTCTTATCGTTAAATTCCGGCAGTCCGATTTGTCGCTAACCACTCAAAGGAAGAACACGAATCCAAAACCGGGAGCAACGACGTAATTCGGATGACGTCAAATCAATAAATAAGTGACGTCATCGTACAGGAAACTGTTTCGTTAATGTGTTCGATGTAAACTTGGGGCTCAACACGGGGTAAATAATGTACTTTCGCTTTCACAATTGTCGAACAATTTCGTTTAAAAAGTGGCTTAAAAGCATAAATAAATAGAATAATGGTATTTTTTCAGTATAAGATCGAATTTAATCCATTTCGTGAACATCAGACTGTTATATTTTCACACATGTGATGTTCACTTAATGGATTAAATTTCTATCTTATACTGAAAAAAACAATTATCCTCTATATTATTTCCTATTTAATCACAGACAAAATGCAAACGTTAAAAACAAAATGTAGAAATCTGCATTTAAAAAAAAAAAAAAAAATGTATCCTCTCAAACACCCCGGTTGTTCACGGTTGAGACCCGGAGCTGCCCTGGATGTGCCGGCAAAGATCCGGCGTTGCCCCGGCATTGCTCCAGCATTCCCCGGATGAAGCTGGTTCTGGTTTCTGTCCCGGTGACCCCCGGTTGTATTTAACATTTTAAAGCATCCGGGGATATTAGCCGGTGGCAGCCGGTAGATCCCGGATCGAGCCGGTTGTCCCCGGCGCCGCCAAGGTTGTACTCCCGGTGACTCAGGGTGACTGCCGGTTTGCTAAACCGGGACTCACCGGGGACCCAAACCGGGACAGTGAGATCGTGGCTTAATGGTTAACCCAGAGCTCCAGATAAGGGGAGTATTTCTTTATTTCTGCATTAAACCCTATGGTGTCACAACTCATTAGAATCGTCTCGAAGAGACGATTCTTATGAGTAGTAACACCATAGGATTTGGTACTGTGTGAGTGAGAAAATGTCGAATTTGTTCAGTGTACTCCCTCTTATCTGGAGCCCTGTTAACCATCCAATTAATATTCAACTGGGCTGTAATTAGGCTACTAGACCACAGTAACACTACATCTGACCTGTATAAAGACACCATAATCTTTTACTACCAGTGATAAATCTAGAATAATTGATATTGTGCATCAAGCGAACTCAACAAGGTAAAATCTGTCATGTGTAAAAAGAAACGTGACATATATAGTATTGAAGATATAGTAAAATCTCTCTTTAATGTCACTCAAATTAAGCCTTAGTGTGGTTGTTTTAAACAGGTGTCAGCTTAATGCAGGACAAAAGTGAGGGACAACGTTTTCAACAATAACTTGTCCCTTTACCTTATAGAAGCGCCTTAATCCTCTGTGGAAGAAAATAATTCCAATCTATACAGTCATGAATATGTATCAGAAGGAATATTTTCTTAACCCTTTCCCTTATAGAAGCGACTTTTAGCGTATTTAATTTATTCCTCCGCTGAAGAAAATAGTTCCAATATATAGCGTAATGAATATGTGTCATATTTAATAATTTCCTTATTCTAGCAGGTAATGGCTTTAAGCAGGCTGAAAGTAAAGCAGAATGCGCCTTAGGGCGCATTCTACTTTACTTTCAACCTGCTTTAAGTGGTCACCTATACTAGAAACAGGCTATCAGGTAAAGGGTTAAATCTAGCAGATGGTAACTTAAAGCAGGCTGAAAGTGAAGCAGAATGCGCCTTAGGGCGCATTCTGCTTTACTTTCAACCTGCTGTAAGTAGTCACCTATTTTCAAAACTAGAAACAGGTTATGGGGTAAAGGGTTAACTCTTTCAACGCCATGGACCTGTTTAAAATATACTCAATACATTTGAAAACAGTGTAGACCCAGATAAGGGGGCTCCTATAGGAGGATCTGCACTGTTTTCTAATTAAGACCAATATTTATTAAATACCTGTAATTCAATTTGAATCAAAGTAGACTGGTTCATATTTTAGTAATTAAAAAGATCCACAAGGGAATTTAATAACTGGTTTCTTACTGACTATATAGTCTGTTGCTCAATAGAGGAAGCACTGTAATACTGATTTGATAAAATAGGTGTCAAAGATTCAAAATATCGTAGGCGTTTTGGATAAAAATTCTGACCAGGATGTGTCATTCTATTTCTAACCAAAACGTTGAAAGCAGCCAGAAAAACAAGAGCCCCATGGGGCATTATCGCTCACCTGAGAATAACTGACAAAATGGAGATAAATATTTATGTCCAGGAAGGGGTCATTTTTTACCCGAGGGGCATAATTTGAACAATCTTGTAAGAGAACCTGTAGATGATTCTATGTGCCAAATATCTAAGATCAGGGTAGTAGGGTTTTAGACAAGAAGAATTATAAGTTTCCATTGGAAAAAAAATCTATTTTTAGCTCCTGTGACCTACATATGCAACAGACTGAAACCAGTTAAACAAAATAGGTAAAGGATATCGAGAAGTGTCACCATGCTGAATATCAAAGCTCTGGCCATATTAGTTTCAGAGAAGAAGACGTTTGAAAATTTCACTAAATAACTCTATGTAAAATTGTGACCCCCGGGGCAGGGCCTATTTTGACCCCAGGGGCATAATTTGAAGTAACTTGATAGAGGACCTGTAGGCGATGTTATGTGTCAAATATCTAACATTTATAATGGCCCTTGTAGTTGCAGAGAAGAAGATTTTTAAAGTTTTCATTCAAAAAATCTATTTTTAGCTCCAGTGACCTACATATGCAACCTACCAGAACCATTTGAACAATTTTGGTATAGGACATCTAGAAATGTCACCATGCCAAATATCAAAGCTCTGGCCATATTACTTTCAGAGAAGAAGACGTTTGAAAATTTCCCTATAGAATTCTATGTAAAACTGTGACCCCCGGGGCGGGGCCAATTTTGACCCCAGGGGCATAATTTGAACAAACTTGATAGAGGACCTGTAGGTGATGCTATGTGCCAAATATCTAAGCTCTGGCCTTTGTAATTTCAGAGAAGAAGATTTTTTAAGTTTTCATTGAAAAAATCTATTTTTAGCTCCTGTGACCTAGTTATGCAACCGACCATAACCATTTGAACAATTTTGGTATAGGTCATCTAGAAGTGCAACCATGCCAAATATCAAAGCTCTGGCCATATTAGTTTCAGAGAAGAAGACGTTTGAAAATTTCACTATATAACTCTATGTAAAACTGTGACCCCCGGGGCAGGGCCAATTTTGACCCCAGGGGCATAATTTGAACAAACTTGATAGAGGACCTGTAGATGATGCTATGTGCCAAATATCTAAGCTCTGACCATTGCAGTTTTTAACAAGAAGATTTTTTAAGATTTCCTTATTTTTTCACTTTGGTTGCCATGGCAACCAGAGTTCTGCATTGTTTTTAATTCTTTGGACAAATTTGAAAGAGCTTGACCCAAGGAACATTTCTGTAAAGTTTGGTTGAATTCTGTCAAGTGGTATAGGAGAAGATGTCATTTAAAGCAATTGTTAACGACGACGGACGACGGACGACGACGGACACAGGGCCATCCCAATAGCTCACCTTGAGCCTTTGGCTCAGGTGAGCTGAAAAGCAGTTCAATGCTTTTGAATTATTTTTGGTAGATAAGTTCGGGGAGGGGGTTACTGAATGTCACTTTTTAAAAGCATGGAAAGAATGTTTTCACTTTACACAAGCATTTCAAATATGAAAGCAACATCTCAAGGGACAACACATTTTTCAAAACAGAAACACAGATTTTATTACCATCCGCTCTTGGATGTAAAATATCTATGACAAGGAGAGGATCTTAACTCTTTGCAGTCGAATCACGCCGATATGCGTGATGTAAATATTGGCTTTGGCGTCGGATCACGCCTGTGCGTGTGGTCTATGCGTGATGTTAACAGGCTACTTTTAAGTGCTTATTTAGTTTTCAAAAAAGTGATTTACAGCCTTTTTGTTTAATACCCATTTATATTTTACTAAATAATATTCCATTCTGTTGTGATTGGTTAACCCTGACCTCTACGGAACTACTTCGCGTATGAATCGGTACTACTTTATGTAGAAGCGCGGGTCAGGGACGGCATAAATAGGCTCTCGCGCCATTTGCAAATTGAGTTCATTGCCAGAAGCCAAAGCAGACAGAAGTCAAACACAGCCGTGACAACTTATATACAGAGTGGGTGAGTCAGTTTACTTAGTTACTCTTGATGCTTTATATGTGAACACTTTATTGGCGACGAGGATTTAAAATTGGAAAGTAAAGTAAAGCTACCTTGCCAGTTTGTCACGTATTTTCGCGTGAACAAATTCTCGGGAAAAATTTATTTTTTCCGTGTCAGCGGCGGGAGTTCTTTCTTTAGAAGAAACATATAAAGTGTCATGACAGGTTGACAGTAAAGGATATTTAAATGCAGCACTGCTTTATTTATTCTGCTTCAACATTTAAGTAAACATAAGGTCAAGGTACGCCTAATTAGCGTTGGCTAATTAATTTCTTAGGGAATTTGATAGAATTTTCTTTCATATTTTCCTATGTCAGTCTCTTAGGACAGTTTGCAGATTCCGTTAGTAACCTATGCCAGTCTTTCTTAGAGAAATTGAGAATTAATTTTGTCAATTTATTCTATGCCAGTTTAGTCTCTTAGGGAAATTGAAAAGTAATTTTTCAGTTTGCCCTTTGCCAGTCTAGTTTCTTAGGGAGATTGAAAAGTAATTTTTCCATTGCCCTATGCCAGTATTTCTTAGACAACATTGAGGTTTTTCATGTTGCTCTATGCCAGTTAATTCTTAGGCTAGCTTTCGGATTAAAATTCTGTGTAATTGTCCTATGCCAGTTATACCTTGAGTCGGCTCACCTGGTTGTATTGTTTATGAAAAGGCGTTTTTCATACACTTTGGACTCGTATGATACTCTGTATATATAATTTGAATATTTCATGATATTTCATATCTGAAATATTTCATTTTGTGGTCACGGACTGTCCGTCTTACGTTAAATTTTGTGGTCTTTCAGAGTGCAAGAACGTAAGTCGTAAATTTTGGTTGTCTAGCAAACTCCAAAAAGATATTTTTGTGAGGTGTGCTTTGAGGTCTTTCAGATCCGGTTCATAAGCCATTATATCAAAGTCTTTCAGACTATAAACCATCACCACACACACACACGAAAGTCTTTCAGACTATAAACCATCACCACACACACACACGAAAGTCTTTCAGACTATAAACCATCACCACACACACACACGAAAGTCTTTCAGACTATAAACCATCACCACACACACACACAAAAGTCTTTCAGACTAAAAACCATCACCACACAAGTCTTTCAGACTATAAACCATCACCAGGTACAGTAAGTTAATACCCAATTTTTCTGTGTAGCTTGACAATATGCCAGTTAATATTAACACTGCATCCAAAGATGAGCTCATGCTTGTATCCAGAATAGGGGATGCTAGATCCGATACAATTCTAAACTATAGGGCAAAGCATAAATGCATCTCTAGGGACCAATTGGTTTTCATGTTTCCCGGGCATGTGGTCACGGAGATACTGAAGCATGTGACTTTTACATGGCCACCTGTGGATGTTTGTCCAAAGTCACCTGTCCGTCCTGTAATGGGAATATCTGCTCAAACTGGTCCTCCACAGAGTGCAACCCTGTCACCCCAAATTGACACTTGGGCATCTACCCCTACTTCGGATATGCAATGGATCCAAAAGGAATATGCAGAAACGCAGACTAAATATTGCCAATTATTAAGCGAGACATTGCCAGCAAGGATCCAGAGAGGTGCCGTAAATGGTGGTGGAAACATAACAGTTCCATCTTTTACGTTGCCTGTCGGAGACATTCAGACTGATAAGTCTCTTCATTTAGAAGAGACATTGCCTCTTAGTGATTATGAGAGAGAAAAGAAAAAGTTAGGGATAGCTATACAGACAAGAGGCCCGGAGGGCCACATTTCGCTCACCTGAGACATTGTACCATAGAAGCTGACTGGGCAAGACAACATTTTGATATAGCTGATATAACTGATAAGCCCGGGGTGGGGCCAAATTTGATCCAGGGGTCATAATTTGAACAATCTTGGTAGAGGACCATAGGGCAAAGCTATATGTCAAATATAAATGATCTGGGCCTTATGGTTTCAGAGAAGAAGATTTTTAAAGGTTTTCCTATGAAAAACTAATAAGCCTGAGGGCGGGCCATTTTTAGCCTGGGGGTCATAATTTGAACAATCTTGGTAGAGGACCACAAGGCAGAGCTATATGTCAAATATTAAAGATCTGGGCCTTACAGTTTCAGAGAAGAAGATTTTTAAAGGTTTTCCTATATAAGTCTATGTAAAACTGATAAGCCCCGGGGTGGGGCCAATTTTGACCCGGGGGTCATAATTTGAACAACTTTGGTAGAGGACTATAAGGCAAAGCCATGTGTCAAATATAAATGATCTGGGCCTTACGGTTTCAGAGAAGAAGATTTTTAAAGGTTTTCCTATGAAAAACTGATAAGCCCAAGGGGGGGGGGGGGGGGCTTTTTTGGCCCGAGGGTCATAATTTGAACAATCTTGGTAGAGGACCACAAGGCAAAGCTATATGTCAAATATTAAAGATCTGGGCCTTACAGTTTCAGAGAAGAAGATTTTTAAAGGTTTTCCTATATAAGTCTATGTAAAACTGATAAGCCCAGGGCGGGACCATTTTTGACCCGGGGTCATAATTTGAACAATCTTGGTAGAGGACCATGAGGCAAAGCTACATGTCAAATATTAATGATCTGGGCCTTACAGTTTCAAAGAAGAAGATTTTTTAAGATTTTCCTATATAATTCAATGTAAAACTGATAAGCCCAGGGGCGGGGCCATTTTTGGCCCGGGGGTCATAATTTGAACAATCTTTGTAGAGGATCATGAGCAAAGCTACATGTCATATACTAATGATCTAGGCCTTACGGTTTCAGAAGAAGATTTTTAAAGGTTTTCCTAAGAACAAGAGGGCCATGGCCCTAAATTCGCTCACCTGAGGACACTGAAGTTTGTACCTAAGTTGACTGGGCAAGACAACATTTTAATATAGCTATAAATGGAGTTATCTTCCGGACAAGAAAACGTGACAAAAGTGAATTTTGTTGCCAAGCTTATGACCCTTATCCATGACACATCCTCTTATCAAGCTATTTCCATTTCCGTTAAATGATAATTATTTCACTAGCGTCAGCAGAACTGGAGTTATTTTCCTGACAATAAAATATGACAAAGGGGAAAACAAAATATTGCTGCCCTTAAGCATGGCATTTTCTCTCATCAGTTTCTTTCCATACATAAAATTTCATTACAATAGCATCAGTAGAACTGGAGTTGTCTTCTTGACAAGAAAATATGACAAAGGGAAATAACTAAAAAAACAATGATGTCAGAGTTATGGCCTTTGCAAATGGCACTTCCTCTCATTAGGCTCTTTCCAAATAGGCAATTTCATTTTACCCATTACCCCATAGCCTGTTTCTAGTTTTGAAAATAGGTGGCCACCTAAAGCAGGTTGAAAGTAAAGCAGAATGGGTCTTAATGCACACTTTGCTTTACTTTCAAACTGCTTTAAGCTACCATCTACTAGGATATAGAAACTTATTTCACATCTTACATTTTCATGACTGTTTAACCCTTTCCCCCATAGAAGCGCCTTTTAGCGCATTCAGTTTATTCTTGCTCTGAAGAAAATAGTTCCAATTTATACATTCATAAATATGTATAATACAAAATATTTTCTATATTCTAGCAGATGATAGCTTAAAGCAGGCTGAAAGTAAAGCAGAATGCGCTTAAAGCGCATTCTGCTTTACTTTCAACCTGTTTTAAGTGGACACCTACATTCGATACTAGAGATATGCTATGGGGGAAAGGGTTAAAGGGGAATTATTTTCTTAAGTGGAGGAATAAATCAAAGGCCTAAAAATGCACATTTATGGGGTAATGGGTTAACAAACTTCAGTATTTATTGGGGGAAAGGGTTGAATCCTGGACAAGAAAAAATGACAAGACATGCAGATAACTGACAAAACCAATATTATACATATGTATAAATATGGCATAAGACATAATTACATAACTGTCAGTGGATCACTTCCAGATCCTGTTTCTCTAAGTATGAAGCAGACTGAACCATTTCTAAACTTTAGCAGACAACATGTTCAGTTCTGTTGGCCTGATCACTGAGGTCAATTATGCAAGAGTACTGTAGCATTAGCAGCACTGCTGCTGGGGGCTTACCCTTACCAGACTGAAATGATGTCTGCTAAATACCTTCTGTGTGTAAAAAATGTACATTTTTTTTTTTTTAGAAAATGTTAAGTTGGTAAATGAGTGGCAAATAGTTTGGATCCAGATTAGATGCAGCATTATGTTGCATCTGATCTGGATCCAAACTGTTTGCAAATATTGGTTATTTGCCCATAGTATATTAAGGGTAACTCAGGTAAATACAGTTCTGCCTAAATCAAAAATACTGTAAAACCTGCCTAGAGCAGCACTTAAACTGTGCAGGGTGGTGTCAAATGTGACCCTAGGGATTTCATTTTAACAAACTATAGAGGGATCCACCAGGAGATTCTACTGTACAAATATCAAAGCTTAGGGCCTAGTAGTTTTGGGCAAGAAGATTTTTTAAAGATTTTTGCTTTTTTGCTTTTTCAAGCAGAGTTTGTGCTTTTTTTCCTTTTTTTTGAACAACTTCTGTAGAGAAGCATCCAAGGAACATCATGAGCAGTTTGAACTCTCCCTACAATCGGCGGGTTTCAGAGGAGATGTCGTTTGAAGTAAATGTGAACGGACAGACGGACTACGGACGGTGAGCGGTCACAATAGCTCACCTTGAGCCTTTGGCTCAGGTGAGCTAAAAACTGATAAGCCCCAGGGCGGGGCCATTTTTGGCCCGGGGGTCATTATTTGAACAATTTTTGTAGAATACCATAAGGTCATGATACATACCAAATATCAAAGGTCTGGGCCTTTCAGTTTCAGAGAAGAAGATTTTTAAAGATTTTCTTATGCATTACAAGTTGTTCATATGGTCATGCTAGAAAATCTGGTCCTTTAGCAAGGGGAATAACTCTAGCCAAAAACTTTGAACAAGATTTCGTTCCGCCTTGTCACTGAAGGTTCTGATAAAGTTTGGTTGAAATCGGGTCAGTGGTTTCAGAGGAGATGTTGTTTGAAAATGTGAACGGACGACGTACGACGTACTACGGACGACGTACGACGGACGGAATGGGATCACAATAGCTCACCCTGAGCCTAAGGCTCAGGTGAGCTAAAAATGGAGATATTGATTTATGTCCGGGACTGACCTAGATATGCAACAGACCGGAACAATTTAAATAAAATATGTAAAGTATATTTAAAAGTGTCACCACACAGAAAATAAAAGCTCTGGCCTTATTAGAGTCAGAGAAGAAGATGTTTGAAATTTTCTTTATATAACTCTATGTAAAACAGTGACCCTCGGGGCGGGGCAAATTTTGACCCTAGGGGCATAATTTGAAGAAACTTAATAGAGGACCTGTAGGCGATTATATGTGCCATATATCTAAGCTCTGGCCCTTGTAGTTTTAGACAAGAAGCTTTTTTAAGTTTTCATTGTAAAAAATCCATTTTTAGCTCCTGTGACCTAGTTATGCAACGGACCAAAACCATTTGTACAATTTTGGTATAAGATATCTAGAAGTGTCACCATGCCAAATATCAAAGCTCTGGCCATATTAGTTTTAGAGAAGAAGACGTATGAAAATTTCACTATATAACTCTATGTAAAACCGTGACCCCGGGGCGGGGCCAATTTTGACCCCAGGGGCATAATTTGAACAAACTTGATAGAGGACCTGTAGGCGATTCTATGTGCCAAATATCTAAGCTCTGGCCCTTGTAGTTTCAGACCAGAAGATTTTTTAAGTTTTCATTGAAAAAATCTATTTTTAGCTCCTGTGACCTAGTTATGCAACCAACCAGAACCATTTGAACAATTTTGGTAAAGGACATCTAGAATTGTCACCATGCCAAATATCAAAGCTGTGGCCACATTGGTTTCAGAGGAGAAGACGTTTGAAAATTTCACTATATAACTCTATGTAAAACTGTGACCCCAGGGGCGGGGCCAATTTTGACCCCAGGGGCATAATTTGAACAAACTTGATAGAGGACCTGTAGATGATGCTATGTGCCAAATATCTAAGCTCTGGCCCTTGCAGTTTTTGACAAGAAGATTTTTTAAGATTTCCTTATTTTTTCACTTTGGTTGCCATGGCAACCAGAGTTCTGCATTGTTTTTAATTCTTTGAACAAATTTGAAAGAGCTTGACCCAAGGAACAGTTCTGTAAAGTTTGGTCGAATTCTGTCAAGCGGTATAGGAGGAGATGTCATTTGAAGCAATTGTTAACGACGACGCACAACGCACGACGGACGACGCACGACGATGGACGCCGGACACAGGGCCATCCCAATAGCTCACCTTGAGCCTTTGGCTCAGGTGAGCTAAAAATGAAGGGTGTAAGGTATGAGGCTAAGGACCCCCCACCACAATATGAAAGTGAACCCCATGTACCGTCTTCCAGACGTAAAAACAAGAAGCCGTCAGCTTATCGTTCTCGCATGTCTTCCAGGCATGGGGATGAAAGTGATGACAGCATATCGTCTTCCAGACGTAAAAACAAGAAGCCGTCAGCTCATCATTCTCGTATGTCTTCCAGGCATGGGAATGACAGTAGGATTGACAGAAACCTCTGTATAAAAGGCCCAGGTGCAAAAATTATAGCCAAGGTTAAGGTTTTTGGTTAAAGTTTGAATAGGTCAAAGGTCAAGGGTCAAGGTCAAGGTCACATGGTCAAAGATGTTTGTATGGTTGGAAAGGTCTTGGCACAAGAAATATACATACAAAATATGAAAGCCCTGGGCTAACTGGTGCAAATGTTATAGCCATTTAAAGATTTTTACAAAAGTAGGTCAAATGTCAAAGTCAAAGGTCACAATGTCAAAAAGTGTTGCATGGATGGAAAGGTCTTGACACAAAAAATATACATACAAAATATGAAAGTCCTGGGCCAACTGGTACAAATGTAATAGCCATTTAAAGATTTTTACAAAAGTAGTTCAAATGTCAAGGTCAAGGTCACAAGGTCAAAAAGATTTGTATGGTTGGAAAGGTCTTGCCATGAGGAATACACATGCCAAGTATAAAACGCCCAGGTTCAAAAATGCAAAAGTTATAGCCAAGGTTAAGGTTTTTTGTTAAAGTTTGATTAAATAGGTCAAAGGTGAAGGTCAAGGTCACATGGTCAAATATGTTGGTATGGTTGCAAAGGTCTTGACACAAGAAATATACATACGAATATGAAAGCCCAGGGCCAACTGGTGCAAATGTAATAGCCATTTAAAGATTTTTACAAAAGTAGTTCAAATGTCAAGGTCAAGGTCAAGGTCACAAGGTCAAAATGGTTTGTATGGTTGGAAAGGTCTTGCCATGAGGAAAACACATGCCAAGTATAAAAGGCCCAGGTTTAAAAATGCAAAAGTTATAGCCAAGGTTAAGGTTTTTGGTTAAAGTTTGATTAAATAGGTCAAAGGTGAATGTCAAGGTCACATGGTCAAATATGTTGGTATGGTTGGAAAGGTCTTGACACAAGAAAAATACATACAAAATATGAAAGCCCTGGGCCAACTGGTGCAAATGTAATAGCCATTTAAAGATTTTTACAAAAGTAGTTCAAATGTCAAGGACAAGGTCACAAGGTCAAAACTGTTTGTATGGTTGGAAAGATCTTGCCATGAGGAATACACATGCCAAGTATAAAAGGCCCAGGTTTAAAAATGCAAAAGTTATAGCCAAGGATCGAGGTCAAGGTCACATGGTCAAAGATGTTGGTATGGTTGGAAAGGTCTTGACACAAGAAATATACATACAAAATATGAAAGCCCTGGGCCAACTGGTGCAAATGTTATAGCCATTTAAAGATTTTTACAAAAGTAGGTCAAATGCCAAGGTCAAGGTCACAAGGTCAAAATGGTTTTTATGGTTGGAAAGGTCTTGATACAGGGAAGACACATGCCAAGTATAAAAGGTCCAGGTTAAAAAATGCGCGAGTTATAGCCAAGGTTAAGGTTTTTGGCACAGACAGACAGACGGACGGACGGACGCACGCACGTTCTCACAGTTGGACATTTGTTGGGTATATTTTTTGTTTAAAAGTACCCAACAGTACACTAATATACCCAACAATAACAATAGGGCAATCACGGAATGAATGGAATCTTTTGTTCTCCCTACCCAACAAAGGACCTTTCGTGCGCTCGGACGGACAGACAGAGGGACAGACCAACAGACATGACAAAAACTATATGACCCCGAATCGTAGATTCTGGGGGCATAAAAAGGACATTCAAACCTTACTTAAAACCTTATTGGTCACCATGTATAAAAGAACTACAGTGTTACCGCGAGAGCGCGTTTCTTGCGTTTTTGACGCAACAAAATCACCTTTGACGCAACTAAATTCAGCAAGTGCGTTTTATGTGACGCAAGTCAATTCTGCCGACTAACTGAAACCAAAAATGTTATAATCGTCACATTCATTGAAAGCACGCCGCCGACGCCGGAGTAAATACCATGTGTATGAATTTCGTGTTGGACGCATGTCGATTACGAAATTAACACAGTGCGCTAACAGCCATTTTGGTTGTTTTGATGGGTGCATTGTGGGTATTAGAGTTCAGTTCGACTGGCATATAAACTCACTCGAGTAATTAAAAATCGAAAATTGAAAAGGGCGAAATATATTAACAAGAGCCGCATGCGGCCCTAAATCGCTCACCTGGGACCCATGTTTACGGTCATGGTAATGGACCAGTAATGATAAAATTCCACTATAAGCCATCACCGTTAAATTTACCCCCACCCTAGTTGTTTGAACTAGGAAGATTCTTCGAAGAAAACTGGCAAAGGGTCACCCATCATTACTTTTTTATAAAAATATTCTTAAATCAGACCAATAGTTTCAGAGAAAAAGATTTTTGAAAAAATTCTATACAGAAATATAAGGAAAACTTGCCCCACCCACTGGCGGCCATGATTTTTAAGATATCAAAATCATTTTAAGAAATCTGGTAGAGGGTCACCCATGGATCAGTTGTGTAAAATTATTTTCAATTTGGACCAGCAGTTTCACAGAAGAAGATTTTAAAGTTTTAACTCATGATACAGTATCATAAGGAAAACATGCCCCACCCACTGGCGGCCATGTTTTTTAAGATATCAAAATTATTTTAAGAAATCTGGAAGAGGGTCACCCATTGATCATTTGTGTAAAATTATTTTCAATTTGGACCAGCAGTTTCACAGAAGAAGATTTTTAAAGTTTTAACTATACAGTAATTCATAAGGAAAACATGCCCCACCCACTGGCGGCCATGTTTTTTAAGATATCAAACTTATTTTAAGAAATCTGGTAGAGAGTCACCCATGGATCATTTGTGTAAAATTATTTTCAATTTGGACCAGCAGTTTCACAGAAGAAGATTTTGAAAGTTTTTACTATACAGTATCATAAGGAAAACGTGCCCCACCCACTGGCGGCCATGTTTTTTAAGATATCAAAATTATTTTAAGAAATCTGGTAGAGGGTCACCCATGGATCATTTGTGTGAAATTATTTTCAAATTGGATCAGTGGTTTCAGACAAGAAGATTTTTAAAGTTTTCACTATATAGCCATATAAGGAAAATCTGCCCCACCCACTAGCGGCCATGTTTTTTAAGATAGGAACATTATTTTAAGAAATCTGATAGAGAGTCACCAATGGCAAGTTTGGATAAAATTATTTTCAATTCAGACCAGTAGTTTTTGACAAGAAGATTTTTAAAGTTTTTTCAATTGGTTGCCATCCACAATTTCAATTGGATGACCTATATTTCAAGAAATCTGAGAGATTACCCTACAAGGAACAATCCTATGAAGTTTTAATGAAATTGACCCAGTAGTTTCCAAGAAGAAGATCTTTAAAGAACAAGAGGGCCATGGCCCTTAATTCGCTCACCTGAGGTCATTGTGCCTTAGCTTAATAGGCAAGACAACATTTTAATATAGCTGTAAATGGAATTATCTTCCAGACAAAAAAAAACATGACAAATTGGAATAACTTAAAAAAATATTGTTGGCAGAGTTATGGCCCTTATCCATGACACTTCTTCTTATCAAGCTACATGTATTTCCATATGATTATTTATTGCGCACTCTGCTTTACTTTCAACCTGCTTTAAGTTATCATCTACTAAGATATAGATACTATTTCTTATATCTTACATGTTTATGACTATATAAAGTGGAATTATTTTCTTTAGAGGAGGAATAAATTAAAGGCGTAAAAAGGCATATGTATGGGGTAATGGGTTAACATCAGTAGAACTGGAGTTATCTCAAAGACAAGAAAATATGACACTGGGAAATATCTCAAAAATGACATTGACCTTTGTAGGACATGACCCAAGTTATAAAGTTTCTAACTTTAACAAAGTTATGGCTAAGATTAAAGTTGTGGACTGACAGACAAACAAATGGACAAAAAAGCAGACAGACAAAACAATATGCCCCCAACTGCAGGGCATAAAAATATAGCAGACACCACCATATGCAACCTCATCAGCTGACCAGCTGACCTGAGTTCAGTTATGTAACTCTGCCAGTAGGAAATTTGGCTAAGGTCTAACTCTTATAATGCTGAATTGCTGTCTGCTATACATATTTTGAATGTGAATTATGACCTAGATATTTAACCGACCAGAACCATTTGAACAAACTAGGTAAAGGACATTTAGAAGTGTCACCATGCCAAATATCAAAGCTCTGGCCATATCAGTTTCAGTGGAGAAGACGTTTGAAATTTTCTCTATATAACTCTATGTAAAACTGTGACCCCCGGGGCGGGGCCAATTTTGACCCCAGGGGCATAATTTGAACAAACTTGATAGAGGACCTGTAGATAATGTTATGTGCCAAATATCTAAGCTCTGGCCCTTGTAGTTTCAGACAAGAAGATTTTTTAAGATTTCCTTATTTTTTCACTTTGGTTGCCATAGCAACCAGAGTTCTATATTGTTTTCAATTTTTTGAACAAATTTGAAAGAGCTTGACCCAAGGAACATTCCTGTAAAGTTTGGTTGAAATTTGTTCAGCCATTTAGGAGAAGATGTCATTTGAAGCAATTGTTAACGACGACGCACGACGACGCACGACGGACACAGGGCCATCCCAATAGCTCACCTTGAGCCTTTGGCTCAGGTGAGCTAAAAAGTTGACGACACACGACGACGGACACAGGGCGATCACAATAGCTCACCTTGGCACTTCGTGCCAGGTGAGCTAAAAACTACGACGAGTCCGTGTTTGTTATTTAATGAGATCCTCAGATCTAGTATTATTACGTTTGAATATTCTTTTAAATTGTTTCCTTTGAAAACTTCAGCGCCCAAACAAAGAGAATGCAATGCACAGATTTCGCAGCTTAAGTTCCCGCGAATGGTAGACTTTCTATGTCATTTACTTTAAGGGATCAATTTACCTTCGTCTGACTGGCCGTTCGCCCACCTGTCTGTCAGTTTCATTTTACGATAAATGTTAGTAGATCTAAGTGACACTTAGAGTATCGAAGCCTTTTATATTTGACAAATGTTGTTGTCTGCATAAAGGCTTGACACATTGATGTAGGAGACATTGCCCCGAAAAATGGAAAGCCTCCAAGAACAGAAAACTGTTTGCTTGTTTGAAGTAATAGTGAAAATCACTGACAGTACACATAGAGAGATCTTCACTGATGAGGTGTTATAAAAGTTCTGTTATAGTTAGCGTTTGTCTCTCAGTTCTATTAATTAAGTGTGAAATAAAGACACTGAACAACACAATAACTACTTTATTCAATAGTTCTATCTATTAACATCAAAAAACTTCAAACTCCTGTGACCCCCTAAATTTCCAAATGACCCCCACATTTTCATCAAGGGGGTCAAGAATGACCCTCTAAAATTTCAGTCCTGCAGTAACACTGGAACTACATAAGAACCAAGCTTTGAAACACATTCAGTGGCTTCACTTGGGGCGCCCAAGAAGTGGACCCGCCTATGATGACTATAAAAGTGAAAAGCGGAAATATAGGTGTCAGTTGAGAAAGGCGGCTAACAATTTCGAAAGACTCGAATACGAGCGCATTGACAAACTTGCCGAAATTGACCAAAACGGGTTCTGTGGAAGACCATTAACTCGCGTGAAAACAAAGTTAATAACAATCAGTGTCTTGAAATGACCTTCAAAGGTCAACGTGTAACACAACCGGAAGAGATATTGAATAGTTGGAAAGGTTACTTCACTAAACTATATAGATTCGCTAATAACGTGACATTTGACGAACCCTACAGAACGCAAGTGCAAAGCGAACTAAGTGACTTCCTGCTTAGTTGTGAAAACGACGTTTCAGATCGCTTAACGTCTCTTATAACTATAGATGAACTATCGCATATTGTTAAATCATTACCAAACGACAAGAGCCCATCAAGAGACAATGTGACATACGAACACGTCAAGCATGGCGGACGCATACTCATAGGGTGTTTAGTTAAGTTATTTAACTCAATCATAGAGAAAGAACGATTTCCTGATAAGTTTAAAGAGAGCATAACAGTATCCCTTCATAAAGGACAGGGCAAAAGTAAATCAGATCCGAATAACTATCGAGCAATTTCGCTGTTACCGGTGGTTTTCAAATTATTTGAAAAGACTATAATGACTCGTATCGAAAGCACAGACATACCATCGAAATTACATCCACTACAACATGGCTTCCAAAAGATAAATTCGTGTAAACTAGTTTCATTCGTCTACCAGGAAGCGGCCAATTACTGTTACGAGCGTCATGACGTAACGTACACGTGTTTCCTTGACGCCATGAAAGCATTCGACATGACATGGATTGACGGCGTTATTCACAAACTCTATAATCTTGGTGTCAAAGGGAAAGCTCTGCGATTATTCAACACTATGTTACATGGGGCATCAAGTCGTGTGCTGGCCTTTGGTCATGTGTCCGAACCCTTAAAAATAGAGCAGGGCTGCCGGCAATGCAGGCAGCATTTGTTCACCGTTCCTGTACACCATCTTCATCAACGAACTCCTACATGAGCTATCAAGGTTTCGTTATGGGCTCTCTATTAACTCAGTCAACGTATGTGCACCCACCCAAGCAGACGACATGGTGCTCATATCCTTGTCACATGAAGGTTTAACACATCTGCTCGACATCTGCAAGAGATATTCAGAGAGGTGGAGATATGTCTATAACGCATCGAAATGTGCCATTCTTGTGCTTAACCGACAGAGTAGATCCAACGAAAATACCAGATTACTATACAATGGGACATTTATGGACAAGGTAACAGACTATAGACACTTGGGCATCACCCAACATAGATCCCGCCAACTGTGACGTCATACGGCAAACAGCAAGAAGCACATTGTATAGCTTCCTGGACTCCGGCCTCCATGCGAACGGCCTTAACCCGATTACAGGTGCTAAGCTGTATACATCGACATTGCTGCCACGCTCCCTCTTCGGGTGTGAGCTATGGTATGACATTTCAGCAACCGACATGAGACACATGGAAACAACGCATCACTTTTGTTTGAAACGTATCCAGAACCTTCCTAAGTTAACACGTTCAGATATGGTGAAGGGCCTACTTGGCTTCACATCCATTGAGGCCTACATTGACTTGCAAAAACTGTTGTTTCTGGGCTACTTATGCAGATTACAATCTAATGACATTGCTTTTAAAGTTTTTATTCAAAGATTGTATCAGCATAAGTATTCGAGCAACAACAGGTCACGTGGTTTCATTAAAGACATTACAAGAGTGCTAAACAAATACGGTCTTCAGAGCCATCAAGATGCTTTCGAAAAACACAATACGTTCCCTAATAAACTGACATGGAAGAAACAATGCAAAAGAGTGGTTCTTTCCTTTGAGAAAAACGAATGGCATATAAGGATCTCTCTTCATGCAGACTTTCAAAGATTCAAACTTGTACATTCGGATCTGATACCCTCATTTATGTGGAGATCAGCTCTGGATACCTCTAAATACCTAGAAATTATGACATTTGTAACAAAACTGTTAAGCAAAAAGGTGGGCACTGACATGCCATGTCCAAAATGCGGTACGGCTACTGGCGACAAATTATTTCATGTAGTCTTCGAATGTGACCCCGGTAGAGCCGCAACTGTACTGCAATATTATCTACAAAGTTCAAACCGTATACATGTATAACAACATATCTACCAGGTTTGCGAATTCATTGTATGCAATGGACAAAAAGACACTATTATTGTATACTCTCGGGCGTATAGATAAAGCAGTCACTACTCTGGTACCGCCAGACATGTATAGCTACTTTCTGTGTATATCAGCACATTTTCTAAAATGCTGTTACGGATAAGTACGATTCTACGAACAAACGATCGTGAAAATGACGATTCACGGATTTTCAGAAGCTATTGACAATCTTGATTTCAATTTCACTTTCGTTTCGTTGAAATCGATAATTTAGGATTTCACTAGCAGACAACATCGTTATTCGATGAATCTTGTGTGGGAACCTAACCAATCCATGTTGTTAGATTACCATCTGGAGATTCATCCATAACTTACATAATTTATGTTATGTTTTTTTTTTTTTTTTTCATTCTTTATCCTATTTTGACTACTTGGTTTTGTGTATCTGTATAAATATGTTTATATTATGTTAATAGTGTATCACTCATCAGAAATGGTGGAATAAAAGATGATATATATGAGTATGTAGGGTAGAAGTTGAAGCTTAATATCTGGAAAGAAACCTGTTGAGAAATGTTGTCCAAGATTTAAATATGTGGGGTCACTTGAAGTATTTTTTACATATACTGAGCAAAAGTAGAAACGTCCCACACAATTACAGGAACATTTGCTGGAAAGTTATGTTGATGGTCTAAAACCTATACCGAAAATGAAGTTTATCATTTTTAATCCATATCAGTTAACCTCATACTGCTGTGAAGATTTTTTTTCGAGTGATGAAGAAGTTGGTAGAGGTCTGAATAAAAGTTGTTTTTTCTTAAAATGCTTAGGTGTTTAATGAATTATCATAACAAGAGCCGCATGCGGCCCTAAATCGCTCACCTGGTATCCATGATTACGGTAATGTTAATGGACTAGTAATAATTAAGTTTTCACTTATTCACCTCCACCCACTGGTGGCCATGTTGTTTGAGCTAGGAAGATTATTTGAAGAAAACTGGCAAAGGGTCACCCATAAATTGTAAAATAATTCTTAATTCAGACCAATAGTTTCAGAATTTTTTTTGAAAGTTTTTCTATACAGAAATATAAGGAAAACTTGCCCCAACCACTGGCAGCCATGTTTTTTAAGATAACAAAATGATTTTAAGAAATCTGGTAGTCATCAATTAACCATTTGTGTAAAATTATTTTGAATTTGAACCAGTAGTTTCAGAGAAGAAGATTTTTAAAGTTTTTACTATATAGTAAGATGCGCCACCCACTGGCGGCCATGTTTTTTAAGATAACAAAATGATTTTAAGAAATCTGGTAGAGGATCATGAATTGACCATTTGTGTAAAATTATTTTCAAATTGGACCAGTAGTTTCAGAGAAGAAGATTTGTAAAGTTTTTACTATACAGTAACATAAGGAAAACTTGCCCCACCCACTGGCGGCCATGTTTTTTTAGATATCAAAATAATTTTAAGAAATCTGGTAGAAGATCATGAATGGATCATTTGTGTACAATATTTTTTAATTTGGACTAGTAGTTTCAGAGAAGAAGATTTGTAAAGTTTTTACTATACAGTAACATAAGGAAAACTTGCCCCACCCACTGGCGGCCATGTTTTTTTAGATATCAAAATAATTTTAAGAAATCTGGTAGAGGGTCACCCATGGATCATTTGCATAACATTTCTTTCAAATTGGACCAGTAGTTTTTGACAAGAAGATTTTTTAAGTTTTCACTATATAGCCATATAAGGAAAATCTGCCCCACCCACTAGCGGCCATGTTTTTTAAAATAGGAAAATTATTTTAAGAAATCTGATAGAGGGTCACCAATAGCACATTTGGGTAAAATTATTTTAAATTCGGACCAGTAGTTTTTGACAAGAAGAGTTTTAAAGCTTTTTCAATTGGTTGCCATGGCAACCACAATTTCAATTGGATGACCTATATTTGAAAAAATCTGAGAGAGTACCCTACAAGGAACAATCCTATAAAGTTTTGATGAAATTGGCCCAGTGGTTTCCAAGAAGTAGATCTTTGAACAAAAAGTTTGACGACTGACGACGACGGACACAGGGCGATCACAATAGCTCACCTTGGCACTTCGTGCCAGGTGAGCTAAAAAGTCCAAAGTTATATTCAGTATCATTAATTTCGTGAGATTCGTCACGAAAGAGAACTCGGTGCCAGTTAGCCTGCTTCTAATTCAAATGACGTCGTGACCACACTTTAACATTCTAAGCACCACGCGTCTAAAGTTTGATCGAAATATGGGTGTCGTGCTCTGATTGGTTGAGCGTTGGATCGCAAGCGATAACTAAGGTCTGTGTGTCTGTATGCGTTCTCGGGTTCACACTAAATTTCACGTTTATAGAGATTGTTAGAAACCGAAAGCATCCACGGAAGGTAATCGACACGCACGATTACGTTGAGTAACGATTCTTGAGTTATCATACTTTGTTACCATGAATTTGGCGCGTATGCCCTTAAGTTGTCTCATTTGTTGGAACACTAACCTTATTTTCCGCTATTATATATATCAGTTTGATTTAACCTGTTACCTCCGTACTGAGTCGTTGGTGTATTGGTTAGGATCCCTGCTTCTCGTCCAGGCGGCCCAGGTTCGATTCCTGTCACGGAATGTATTTTTCTTTTTTGGTCATAATTTTTTAAACGTAGTAAATAATAAATGTCATCTATTTAATGATTTTTTTTTTGGAAAACCAATAAAAATAACTAAACTAATGTTTGATTTAGTTTAATTAGCAACAAAGGTATACACCTTCATAGATTGGCTACCAATTAATGCATTGACCCTACCACTGTCTCACCGTATAACTTCCAAAATATTTTGATCAATTCCATCCAAACATGGAGAAATCAATGCTATAGGTTCAAATTTTACAGATTCTAATACGTCATCCTTATTCATTCGGTTACATATAGATCTACACTTTTAAATTTGTTCAGGTTCCGGAGGGGAAAATTGAGGAAATTCTGAGATTTCATCAACATTTTTAAACTCATTGAATTTTACATTTTAATGTTCTTAGAGGTGTTATTCGATCGTAAAAATATTTAACGTTTTATATTGAAAATACATTTTCAAATAAAGAGTAAAAAAATATTGAGTCGGTTGGGATTCGAACCTGGGTCGCCTGGACAAGAAGCAGGGACGCTAACCACTACTCCAACGATACAATATACTAATATCTAATCCAACTTATTTATAATAGCCGAAAATAGGAGTGCTTTAAAATGATTCGTTGCACGAATTTCTGCTGAATTCAGTCGCTTACCACAAATGTTTGAATTGGTAATTTAGTTTTGAATAACATTGAACCCGTAGGTTACAATGAGATATTGTGAACCATCTAAAATAAGAAAACCCCCTATTACAGCTCATATAACTCCACCCACTTTTCTCTATTTCATGGGGGCAGCCATTATTACATATTGCCTGACGTACTTTGTGAAGAAGTCGGGTACTAGACTAAACTTATGGTTGCCCTGTTGCTTGGTTTTACAACCACCATGGCTTAAAATGCTGTATTCATGGCTTAAAGGCAGTATGTAAGCCAAAATAGAGCATTTTTTAAACCTGAAAATTCAGGCACATACGTAATCTAAACATATAACAAGAGGGTCTGAAGGCCCTGATATCGCTCACCATTTGTAATGAAGCCTGATAGCTTTACCTTTGAATTACACCCGTTTTATTCTAAATCAATTCAAGTTTGTCGACCTACTGTAGTATTGTAGAGTACATCAAAGGCAAATAACAATGGGCCTAAACAATACTGAAATGAAGCCTTTTTCTAGCATTTCAAAGTATATCAAGGGTAGGTAACTATTGCCACAATGATAACATTTCAACAATAATTGCACTCCTTCCAGAATGTAAAATGATTCGTTGCACGAATTTCTGCTGAATTCAGTCGCTTACCACAAATGTTTGAATTGGTAATTTAGTTTTGAATAACATTGAACCCGTAGGTTACAATGAGATATTGTGAACCATCTAAAATAAGAAAACCCCCTATTACAGCTCATATAACTCCACCCACTTTTCTCTATTTCATGGGGGCAGCCATTATTACATATTGCCTGACGTACTTTGTGAAGAAGTCGGGTACTAGACTAAACTTATGGTTGCCCTGTTGCTTGGTTTTACAACCACCATGGCTTAAAATGCTGTATTCATGGCTTAAAGGCAGTATGTAAGCCAAAATAGAGCATTTTTTAAACCTGAAAATTCAGGCACATACGTAATCTAAACATATAACAAGAGGGTCTGAAGGCCCTGATATCGCTCACCATTTGTAATGAAGCCTGATAGCTTTACCTTTGAATTACACCCGTTTTATTCTAAATCAATTCAAGTTTGTCGACCTACTGTAGTATTGTAGAGTACATCAAAGGCAAATAACAATGGGCCTAAACAATACTGAAATGAAGCCTTTTTCTAGCATTTCAAAGTATATCAAGGGTAGGTAACTATTGCCACAATGATAACATTTCAACAATAATTGCACTCCTTCCAGAATGTATAGCTACATCCTTTGTGTACAAGTATAATCAAAATCCATTGCAAACTGTAGTTGCAAGAGTGTAAACACTGTAAAATATGGCATTTTCAGCCATTCATAGGTAGATATATCTTGATCTATTTGTCAGATTCCAACCATTATCACCCTTTTTCGAACTCTATGGTCATATACAATCTGGGTAAGTTTGAGAGAGCTTGGATAAATATTGTGGCCTCTAGAGCATAAACACTGTTAAATTTATCATTTTCAGCAATTCAAAGGTAGATAACTCTTGACCTATTAATCAGAATACAACCATAATTGAACTCATCAGAAGTTTTATAGTAATATACAATCCGAGTAAGTTTGAGAAAGATTGGATAAAATTTGTGGCCTCTAGAGTGTAAACATCGTTAAATATGGCATTTTCAGCACTTCAAAGGTAGATAACTCTCGACTTATGAGTCTGATTTCAACCATAATCAAACTCATTTGAACTCTTATAGTCATATACAATCTGAGCAAGTTTGAAATAGATTAAATAAAAATTGTGAACTCTAGAATGTAAATACTGTTAAATATGGCATTATCGGCAATTCAAAGGTAGATAACTCTTGATCTATTTGTCCGATTTCAATCAAAATCGAACTCATTCAAACTCCTATGGTCATATACAATCTGGGCAAGTTTTATAAATATTGGATACATATTGTGGCCTCTAGAGTGTAAACACCGTTAAAAATGGCATTTTCAGCAATTCAAAGGTAGACAACTCTTGATCTATTTATCAGATTTCAACCACAATCGAACTCTTCCGAATTCTTATGGTAATATACAATCTGGACAAGTTTGTGAAAGATTGGATAAATACTGTGGCCTCTAGAGAGTAAACACTGTTAAATATAGCATTTTCAGCAGTTCAAAGGTAGATAACTCATGACCTATTTGTCAGATTTCAACTATAATCAAACTCATCCGAGCTCTTATAGCAAGATACCATCTGAGCAAGTTTGAGAAAGATTGGATAAATATTGTGGCCTCTAGAGTGTAAACGCTAAAATTGTTGACGCCGGACGATCACGACGGACATTCAAGGATTGCAAAAACTCACCCTGAGCTAGCTCAGGTGAGCTAAAAAGAAGTAATCCACGATGATTATGGAGGCAATAAATCTGACAAACAGATGAATTTGGTGGAAAAAAGTTGACTTTTAAATCGGTTTGTTGACATCCGATCAACGACGGAGATTTTCCGAGTTCGTTCGGCTTGCGCCCGGTAAAGATGTTTTCATAGCTCATTATTAGTGTTTTCTTCTGACTTGACAGAGTTATTTTTAGATTGGAACATTCTAAAACTTTAAAAGGGATGAGTATTCCCTACATCCAGCAAGAAACATTGAGAGCTGTATTTATTGTGCGCAGTATACAGTAGAGAATACAATTTTTTTTCCCGTTTAAACACAAACGCAATGCACTAAACTGTGGAAATTTACTTTTAGAAGTTTTAACTTTTATTTTTTAAACTGAGTAGCAAATAGGTTGGAGCCTGATCAAACCTGGCTCTAATCTGTTTGCAATGGAAATAATAGTTTTGTATACTAATGCGTTTATTGGGAAAGAATAAAATATCAGTAAAGTTAGAGCAGCGGTCTCGTGCTGCACGGGAACCATACTTATCTCAAGTAGGAAAGTGTACGATGATGTAGTCGATGTTACCTTGCTTACAGTGGAGAAAATGTTATTCTTTCCCAATAAACGCGTTAACGCTAAAACCATGATTTCAATTGCAAACAGTTTGGAGCAGATCAGGCGCTGGGTAACCCGGCGTCTGATCAGGCACCAAACTGTTTGCCGCTCAGACTAACATGAATGGTCAGAATTGTCTAAAGGTTGTCCATTTATGCTTGTTATTGCGATTTGAGTTTCGTTTGCGTTTTAACGGGAAAGAATAACGTTTTCTCCACTGTTACCTTAATGGTTATGAACTATTCTGTTCTAAAAATAACCCAGACAAGTCAGGAAAATCGGATCGATCTCGTGACTCTTATTTGACCTTGCGGAAATTCTCGGAAGCCGACACGAAGATTTGTTATATAAACAAAAAGCTTATTTTTCCAACCATCTCGATAAGGCCTAAAAAAAAAATATGTGTGTTTCTGGTTTCACCCTCTCAAAATTTTAGGGTAGGTCGGTAGGAAAAAGTTTTTTTTTTTAAAAGTTTTTATATAGGGCATATATGCGGATTTTTTTTACAATCAAAGGATGGGTTTATATGACAAATAATGACCTTGCTCTTGTTGTATTCAACATTGAAAGTGTCTGAAATGATTAATCTTGATTTGCAAGTTTAAATTGTAAAGGTACTTCATAATATAATTATGTGAAATAGTTCTTCTTTCAATCTGAAAACCATTGCATCAAATAAATATTATATTTAAAAACAAGAGCCCCATGGGGCATATTCGCTCACCTGAGAATAATTGGAAAAATGGAGATATTGATTTATGTCCGGGACTGACCTAGATATGCAACAGACCGGAACAATTTGAATAAAATATGTAAAGTATATTTAAAAGTGTCACCATACAGAATATAAAAGCTCTGGCCATATTAGAGTCAGAGAAGAAGACGTTTGAAATTTTCTCTATATAACTCTGTGTAAAACAGTGACCCCCGGGGCGGGGCCAATTCTGACCCTAGGGGCATAATTTGAACAAACTTTATAGAGGACCTGTAGGCGATGGTATGTGCCATATATCTAAGATCTGGCCCTTGTAGTTTTAGACAAGAAGATTTTTTAAGCTTTCATTGTAAATAATCTATTTTTAGCTCCTGTGACCTAGTTATGCAACGGACCACAACCATTTGTACAATTTCGGTATAGGACATCTAGAAGTGTCACTATGCCAAATATCAAAGCTCTGGCCATATTAGTTTCAGAGAAAAAGACGTTTGAAAATTTCACTATATAACTCTATGTAAAACCGTGACCCCCGGGGCGGGGCCAATTTTGACCCCAGGGGCATAATTTGAACAAACTTGATAGAGGACCTGTGGGCGATTCTATGTGCCAAATATCTAAGCTATGGCCCTTGTAGTTTCAGACAAGAAGATTTTTTAAGTTTTCATTGGAAAAAATCTATTTTTAGCTCCTGTGACCTAGTTATGCAACCGACCAGAACCATTTGAACAATTTTGGTAAAGGACATCTAGAAGTGTAACCATGCCAAATATCAAAGCTCTGGCCACATTGGTTTCAGAGAAGAAGACGTTTGAAAATTTCACTATATAACTCTATGTAAAACTGTGACCCCCAGGGCTGGGCCAATTTTGACCCAAGGGACATAATTTGAACAAACTTGATAGAGGACCTGTAGATGATGCTATGTGGCAAATATCTAAGCTCTGGCCCTTGCAGTTTTTGACAAGAAGATTTTTTAAGATTTCCTTATTTTTTCACTTTGGTTGCCATGGCAACCAGAGTTCTGCATTGTTTTTAGGGCTAGATGATTTATCATCTAGAACTTTAGCTAACCAAATTTCAGAATTACAATCAGTATGCGGACTCACATTTTTTGAAAAACTACTTTCTGTTCTTAATTCTATATCATCGAGTGATTCGGTTCATGCGCGAGCTGTGATTTGGCCTCAACCCGAAATAGTCCAGAGTTCTCTCATTTTGATTGGTCTAAAGTGTACCACGTGACATACCCATGCTAAAATAGACGCGGAGTCGGCCATATTTGATCAGTTGCTGAAGCCTGAAAGACGTGAAAGAAAACCAGAACAAGAAGTTAAACAGGTAAATATTGATTCTATTATACATTTGAAGGACAACTGAAATCACCAGTTAACCCTTTCCCTTATAGAAGCGACTTTTAGCACATTCATTTTATTCATCCGCTGAAGAAAATAGTTCCAAATTATACCGTAATGAATATATGTCATATTTAATACTTTCCTTATTCTAGCAGTTAATAGCTTAAAGCAGGCTGAAAGTAAAGCAGAGTGCGCCTTAGGGCGCATTCTGCTTTACTTTCAACCTGCTTTAAGTAGTCACATATCTTTAATACTAGAAACAATGCTGTCAGGTAAAGGGTTAATGAACATATTTGCTTTGGGAGAGTTGTAAGCAAAAGTGTAAGAGTTCATTTATCCACCTCCAAAGTCACAGTTTACCCGCTTCGAAATTTCGCCGAGGCGTTTCAGTGTTAAATATAACGATCTGAGTAAGGATTTGTACATATTCGGTACAGGAATTTTATAAGAAACAGTTTAAGAGTTATTTTATCGACTTCTGAACTGACATAAGATCGCTAAAATTTTTCAACATTCTTATGTAAATGTTCTGAAAGTTGCGCTAATGGCGGCCTCCATTTTCCATATCTATATCATTTCCGGCATGTATGCGCAGTCGTGGTGCGCAAAAGAACTTTGCGCGTATTTGAGCTTCGTCGTGAGCGAGGCTGCGGGAGATTATCGGAGAATAGACGGGTAAATAATTTTCCTAAGATTTCGCGGAAATGTAATCAAATTTCAGCATTTTGCTGAACATTAATAAGTGCCAGTAATAAACAAGAGCCCCATGGGGCATATTTCGCTCACCTGAGAAAATAGCTGAAAAAATGGCGATAATAATTTAGGTCCAGGACTGACCTAGATATGCAACAGACCAGAACAATTTGAACAAATTATGTAAAGTATATTTAAAAGTGTCACCATACCGAATATACAAGCTCTGGCCATATTAGTGTCAGAGAAGAAGATGTTTGAAATTTTCTCTATATAACTCTATGTAAAACTTTGACCCCAGGGGCGGGGCCAATTTTGACCCTAGGTGCATAATTTGAACAAACTTGATAGAGGACCTGTAGGCGATGGTATGTGCCAAATATCTAAGCTCTGGCCCTTGTAGTTTCAGAAAAGAAGATTTTTTTAAGTTTTCATTGGAAAAAATCTATTTTTAGCTCCTGTGACCTAGTTATGCAACCGACCAGAACCATTTGAATAATTTTGGTATATGACATCTAGAAGTGTCACCATACCAAATATCAAAGCTCCGGCCATATTAGTTTCAGAGAAGAAGACGTTTGAAAATTTCACTATATAACTCTTTGTAAAACTGTGACCCCCGGGGCGGGGCCAATTTCGACCCCAGGGGCATAATTTGAACAAACTAGATAGAGGACCTGTAGGTGATGGTATGTGCCAAATATCTAAGCTTTGGCCCTTGTAGTTTCAGAAAAGAAGATTTTTTAAGTTTTCATTGGAAAAAATCTATTTTTAGCTCCTGTGACCTAGTTATGCAACCGACCAGAACCATTTGAACAATTTTGGTATAGGACATCTAGAAGTGTCACCATACCAAATATCAAAGCTCTGGCCATATTAGTTTCAGAGAAGAAGACGTTTGAAAATTTCACTAAATAACTCTTTGTAAAACTGTGACCCCCGGGGCGGGGCCAATTCGACCCCAGGGGCATAATTTGAATAAACTAGATAGAGGACCTGTAGGCGATGGTATGTGCCAAATATCTAAGCTCTGGCCCTTGTTGTTTCAGACAAGAAGATTTTTTAAGTTTTCATTGGAAAAAATCTATTTTTAGCTCCTGTGACCTAGTTATGCAACCGACCAGAACCATTTGAACAATTTTGGTATAGGACATCTAGAAGTGTCACCATGCCAAATATCAATGCTCTGGCAACATTAGTTTCAGAGAAGAAGACGTTTGAAAATTTCACTATATAACTCTATGTAAATCTGTGACCCCCGGGGCGGGGCCAATTTTGACCCCAGGGGCATAATTTGAACAAACTTGATAGAGGACCTGTAGATGATGCTATGTGCCAAATATGTAAGCTCTGGCCCTTCCAGTTTTTGACAAGAAGATTTTTTAAGATTTCCTTATTTTTTCACTTTGGTTGCCATGGCAACCAGAGTTCTGCATTGTTTTTAATTCTTTGAACAAATTTGAAAGAGCTTGACCCAAGGAACATTTCTGTAAAGTTTTGTTGAATTCTGTCAAGCGGTATAGGAGGAGATGTCATTTGAAGCAATTGTTAACGACGACGCACATACGCACGACGCACATACGCACGACGACGGACACAGGGCCATCCCAATAGCTCACCTTGAGCCTTTGGCTCAGGTGAGCTAAAAAGCCCAATAAGTTTTGTTTACCACTTCGATGCAGTATCCCGTGGCAACCTGTTTAGAGCACGAAAACTTTAAATTTTAGCTGTTGCTGCATCAAGAATTACCTTTTTTCGGCGGAGCTGTCTGGTTTCTATTCAGCCACACTTTCTATTTGGCCACACATTTCAACCAATTATATTTGATCAGAAATTTAGAATTGAGAGCTCCTGTTGAAACTGAATAGTCTGATTGGATAGTAGCCAGGGCTCCAGATAAGGGAATTATTTCAAAACTTAAAATCTTTATTTGTGCCTTAAACCCTGTGGTGTCACTATACATTTGAATTGTCTCTTCGAGACAATCAAAATGAGTGGTAACACCATAGGGTTTGGTGCTGAAAGGAGTGAATAAATGTGATTTGTTTAGTTTACTCCCTCTTATCTGGAGCCCTGTAGGTTGGTCTATGTCCAATTACAGTTTTCCTAGATATGGACCGTGAGTGTAAAATTTAGAGACACAGACCAGACTGTTTACTACACTGGGCTGATGCAATTCTATTTTAAGATGACATCTGAAATCTTTGTATAGATATACAGAGGAAGCTAGGTGTTTTGTAATTGTTTACTACCAATTTGTTTTAATTGTTAACTATTTGTACACATTTACCATACATTAAAAGCAATATTATATATAAATGGCCTCAAGTGAGTTAAACACAATCATGTTGTTTCATCATTATTTACAAGAGTGAAGTACAGCTGACTGTTGAATCTGTACATTTGTGTATGCTATAGTTTGTTTCAAGAAACTGTATGAATGAAGTTTGATATATAGAACAATAGATTAATGTGAGGATCTCCTACCAGTAGCTAGGATATGAGTTAAATTATTGTTTTGTTTTGCATTTCTGTACATGATAGTTTTGCATTTTAAATAAAAGTTGTATTTTTTGCTTTTCAATCAAAAATATTACAATTCTTTGAAAACCTCAATTTCATTCAATTTTGCACACCCATCTATATAGCCTTAGTTCAACCACTCATTCCGCCGAATATCTTTTTTAAAGATATTTCTTGTTTAGTAATGATCAGATATTGGAATTACCTCCATTCTGTATACATTTGATTTTTTTAAACTTAACTTTGCACCCTAGTTCTGTATATTCTGTATACGTACTTTTGTTTGATCTATCTGTTTGTGTTATCTTTGATCTCTTAATTTTAAGTAACACATGACTAACACAGGCCCTGACTAACACTGTCTTTCCCAGACAAAGTGCGTCCCAATCATAAGTTTTGATTGTTCTGAAGTATAAAGTTGATGTTGATGTTTTACTTTAGCCTGTTTCAGATTATATATCATGTCCTTTGGTTTAGATCTATCTTTTGTCTTTTTGCTATACCACTTCCAGTCAGGGATTTCGCCAGGATTTCCTGAAGGCATGTTGAAATTGGGCCATAGGGGGAGGGTGCGGGAGGAAACCTCCGTCCTGTGTTGCGGCAATATTTTTTGCTCTTTTAACACTGAAATGCATGTTCACATGTTTTAATTTTACTCTGCCATACACACTTCTGTCACTACGCACTACTGTCACACTCATTCAGATCATGATCACAAATACTAGAAAAGCTCACTTGTTTTCAAATAAAGTTCTGAACTAGTAATGCAGAAACAGTTATGGTAGCCAGGGCTTAGTGCTGCAAGCAGTAGATCCATAACAGGGCGTCTCTGATCAGGGTAGAACGGTATTGGGTTTTTTTTAATTTTAAGGAAAAAACAACCCATAAAGTCCCAAGAATTTACTTGAAAAGGTTAAACATTTGACTTGCAACTAGGGCTGTGTATATTGAGTCAGGTGATGATACGATACGTATTGCAATACTGACATGCTATTCTCGATACGTATCCTGATTCTTCAATATATAACAAGTCTACCTTCAAACCTTTTCTATTGCACACCGAACTGTTCAGGCTTCAGGATCTCTGTAATTCTTTCATCGGTCTGTAACTGTCCAATGACAGACTAAATATGAACCCCCATCCCCAAAATATAGGTTTCTGGTTGTTTTGAAAGCGTTGTGAGGGTATATTCAGGCTATCTGGCCTTAAATATGTTTAATTGCAATAATAAATGAATTTTAATGCCAGAAGACCCCAAATCCTTGTTAAAATATTGTTGAAGGTCTCAAAATAGTCTTTCTCAAGGTTGTCAATGTCGCCCTAAAGGCCGGTGTAGTTTATTGGAAGAAGCCCCTCTAGGCTTTGTCACGGAGGGAGGTCTGGGTTCGAATCCCAGCACCGGCTATATATTGACAAAAGCTTCCTTGAGATTGTTTTAAATGAAGTTTAACAACATTTGCAACATTTATTGTCAATTAAATACAAAAGACGGCCACAGCAAGGCCTCTTTGACATGTCGGTTGTGCTAAATGGGCATTTATGGATGGTCGCAACTAATTGGTAGGATATCAGTTTAAACCCCGATCTCACTGTCCCGGTGAGGATAACCGGGATGAGCCGGGACGATTTTTATGAAAAAAATAAATTGCGATCTCACATTCAAGGCATTTTCCCGTTGGACTCCCGGTAAAGAAGTCGGATCTCCCCGATCTATCCCGGTTTGGCCCAGCATAGTAACGTGCAGGGCCGGTATAACACTGTGTTCACCGGTGGCGTGCTGGTGTTCGCCGGAAAGGACATAAACCGGGGCGGACGTGAATTAGTATAAATTCTCTTTTGTCTCTCGGGGTATACGAGATGAAATACAAACGAAATGCAATAAAAAAAGAACATAATAATGTTGTAGATTGTTCAAACTTCATTTCCGTCAACTTTTCTTGTTAGCGCTCTCTCACCGAGTTCGCGTTTCAGACGTTGGCGACTATTTTTAGCAGAGTTATGCCCCTTTATTGTCAAAAATGGGCATTTAAAAAAAAAAAACCAGAACTTTTTTATTTTTTATTCAATTGATTTCAAATTTGCTATGGTGATACAATGAATGAAGTGACTTAATATATATTACGGGTTTTTGGTTTGACTCTGTATTTTCAGAGTTATGCCCCTTCACATAATTTTTTTTAACAATATATTGTTTCCTGATAATAATTTTACTTACATTTTGTCTATTGTAACCAAATTTCATATTTAGCTTTCTCATCATACAGGGAAGGCACCTGTGAATTTTGGTTCCTGTTAAATTTCAGACGTTGGCGACTATTTTTAGCAGAGTTATGCCCCCTTTATTGTCAAAAATGGGCATTTTTTAAACAAGAGGGCCATGGCCCTAAATTCGCTCACCTGAGGACATTGAAGTTTGTACCTAAGTTGACTGGGCAAGACAACATTTTAATATAGCTATAAATGGAGTTATCTTCCGGACAAGAAAACATGACAAAAGTGAATTTTGTTGCCAAGCTTATGACCCTTATCCATGACACATCCTCTTATCAAGCTATTTCCATTTCCGGTAAATGATAATTATTTCACTATATATATAAGCGTCAGCAGAACTGGAGTTATTTTCCTAAACAATAAAATATGACAAAGGGGAAAACAAAATATTGCTGCCCTTATGCATGGCATTTTCTCTCATCAGTTTCTTTCCATACATAAAATTTCATTACAATAGCATCAGTAGAACTGGAGTTGTCTTCTTGACAAGAAAATATGACAAAGGGAAATAACTAAAAAAACAATGATGTCAGAGTTATGGCCTTTGCAAATGGCACTTCCTCTCATTAGGCTCTTTCCAAATAGGCAATTTCATTTTACCCATTACCCCATAGCCTGTTTCTAGTTTTGAAAATAGGTGGCCACCTAAAGCAGGTTGAAAGTAAAGCAGAATGGGTCTTAATGCACACTTTGCTTTACTTTCAAACTGCTTTAAGCTACCATCTACTAGGATATAGAAACTTATTTCACATCTTACATTTTCATGACTGTTTAACCCTTTCCCCCATAGAAGCGCCTTTTAGCGCATTCAGTTTATTCTTGCTCTGAAGAAAATAGTTCCAATTTATACATTCATAAATATGTATAATACAAAATATTTTCTATATTCTAGCAGATGATAGCTTAAAGCAGGCTGAAAGTAAAGCAGAATGCGCTTAAAGCGCATTCTGCTTTACTTTCAACCTGTTTTAAGTGGACACCTACATTCAATACTAGAGATATGCTATGGGGGAAAGGGTTAAAGGGGAATTATTTTCTTAAGTGGAGGAATAAATCAAAGGCCTAAAAATGCACATTTATGGGGTAATGGGTTAACAAACGTCAGTATTTATTGGGAAAAAGGGTTGAATCCTGGACAAGAAAAAATGGCAGGCATGCAGATAACTGTGACAAAACCAATATTAAACATATGTATAAATATGGCATAAGACATAATTACATAACTGTCAGTGGATCACTTCCAGATCCTGTTTCTCTAAGTATGAAGAAGACTGAACCATTTCTAAACTTTAGCAGACAACATGTTCAGTTCTGTTGGCCTGATCACTGAGGTCAACTATTATGAAAGAGTACGGTACTGTAGCATTAGCAGCACTGCTGCTGGTGGCTTACCCTTACCAGACTGAAATGATGTCTGCTAAATGTACATTTTTTTTTTTTAGAAAATGTTAAGTTGGTAAATGAGTGGCAAATAGTTTGGATCCAGATTAGATGCAGCATTATGTTGCATCTGATCTGGATCCAAACTGTTTGCAAATATTGGTTATTTGCCCATAGTATATTAAGGGTAACTCAGGTAAATACAGTTCTGCCTAAATCAAAAATACTGTAAAACCTGCCTAGAGCAGCACTTAAACTGTGCAGGGTGGTGTCAAATGTGACCCTAGGGATTTCATTTTAACAAACTATAGAGGGATCCACCAGGAGATTCTACTGTACAAATATCAAAGCTTAGGGCCTAGTAGTTTTGGGCAAGAAGATTTTTTAAAGATTTTTGCTTTTTTGCTTTTTCAAGCAGAGTTTGTGCTTTTTTTCCTTTTTTTTGAACAACTTCTGTAGAGAAGCATCCAAGGAACATCATGAGCAGTTTGAACTCTCCCTACAATCGGTGGGTTTCAGAGGAGATGTCGTTTGAAGTAAATGTGAACGGACAGACGGACAGATGGACAGACGGACAGACGTACTACGGACGGTGAGCGGTCACAATAGCTCACCTTGAGCCTTTGGCTCAGGTGAGCTAAAAAAACAGAACTTTTTTCTTGACTATCGCAATACTTTCCGGATAGTACTTGAGCTATCGCAATACTACAGCATAGTCCTTTTTGAGATCGATAGTCGGGCCTACACTCCGGGCGACTTTTTCCAGTCGGCCTGAGTCCGGACGACTTTGACACCCGCTGGCCATGACGGGCGTATTTTGCCGCACTGCGGTGCTCTTGTTATATATTAGATTTAACCTATACAATAGAGAGGACGATATTATTTCCTATTTAAACACAGAAGAAACGCAAACGCTAAAAACAAAAGTTAGAAATCTGCATTTTTTTAAAAACAAATTCAAATTCATCCTCGCAAACACCCCAGTTGTTCACGGTAGAGACCCGGACGTGCCTGTAAAGATCCGGCGTTGCTCCGGCATTCCTGGATGAAGCCGGTTCTGGTTTCTGTCCCGGTGACCCCCGGTTGTATTAAACATTTTAAAGCATCCGGGGATATTAGCCGGTGGAAGCCAATCGAGCCGGTCGTCCCCGGCGCTGACAAGGTTGTACTGCCGGTTTGCTAAACCAGGACTCACCGGGGACCCGAATCGGGACAGTGAGATCGTGGCTTAAGCAATTGTTGACTGCAAAAATATATAATGTATAATCCTATGCCTCTATGATAAGCATAGTTTTCATAAAACCGCAGCTCTAATGTTTGTATATAATCAGTGGCGGCTATCTAGACAGAGCCAAGGTTGCATTTTAGCCACAGGGTGTGGGTTTACAGTTTTGCAAAGCTGCTATCTACTTGTTCAAATGAAAGAATGGTTTCTTCCATCTATGTCTGGTGCGACAGAAGAACAGTTACACACCAATGTGACACCATACACCTCATTCATCTCTCTTGTTGTTTAATGCATGCAACTGAAGACCCACTGATTGTGTATATAATGCCTGTGACAGCTTAGAGAGCAGGATGAAAGTTGTCAAAACAGAAAAACTTCTCTAAATTTGGAGCTGATCAGTGATTAGAACTCAAATTTAATACCCAGAAAGTGTATATAGGACATATTCTGCAAGAAATCCTGATAAAGTCCTATAAAAATGTTTGAAAATCTGCAAATAAAGCAGTGTTTGATACAGGTTATAGCTAAACACAGGACAAAAGTAAAGCAGATGGCCAAAATGTCTTTTCACTGAAGTGTTTCATTTAATTCCAAACCCAAAAGGTGTATATGGGACATATTCTGCAAGGAGAACTATTAAATGCATTGAAAATGTTTGATATTTCTGCAATAAACAGTCAATATTGTGTAAAGCGAGTACTGAAAAATGTACAAAAAGCAGTCTTTGATAAAGGTTATAGTTTATTACAGGACAAAATAGAGCAGATGGCCCAAATGAATTTTCATTGAAGTATTTAATTTATTTCCACAGTTAGAAACTTTATATAGGACATATACAAGAAAAAACATTGACAAGCCATGAAATGTTTGAAAATGCTGCATTAAACAGCCAATTCTGTGTTAACCAGTCCCTCAAAAGTGTATTAGTAGCAGTATTTGATACATGTTATGGCTAAATTAGTAGAATAATAAAGCACAAAGGTAAAGCAGCTGGCCAAAAGTTATAATTAATTATCTATTTACTGAAGTATTTGAATAAAGGTTTTGCTTTACTCCAGCAATACGCCTATTTACACATTTACTTTGTTCCTCCACTGGAGAAAATAGTTAAATTTATACAGTTATGCATTATTATGTGCAATATTACCTATATCCTAGCAGATGGAACTTGACAGCAGCTGACAATTCAGTATGATGTGACAATTTGGAAATAGTTGACAATTTCAACACAGTGTTTAGACCTCAAGATCCAAAACCAGGAAGTGTACATTAGGACATAATATTATCTTCAAAAAAAAAGCAAAGTGAAAAACTGTGAAAAAAGTGTGAAAAATCAGTATAATGTGACATTGTGGAAATACTTGACAATTTCAACACTTCCTGAGAGCCTGCCTGCACTTCTAAAGCTACCTGGCCTTAAATTTGTTTTATTGCAATAATAAAACGAATTCAATGCCAGAAGGTCGAAAGTCCTTACAAAAAGCTGATGGGAAGAAGTATGGTGTAAACTTTGTGCCATTTAATTTTTCAAAATAAGTCTTTCTCAAGGTTGCTAATGTCTCCCGTAACGCCAGTGTAGTTTAATTGGTAAGAACGTCCTCTACGAGGGTTGTTCGGAAAGTTCGTAGAATTTTGTTATATCTCTGGTTAGCTTCATTTGATCAATTTGAAATTTGGTATGTAAGTACCTCATCTTATTTTTCAACTATTTTTTAAGAGAGAAATGGAACAAATAATTTTTACCGAATATACAGGTTACCGTAGCAACGCAGTAACGGGGACCCGGAGCAGCTCGAAATTTGTAATTTTTTAAACTTTGTTCTATGAAGCCAATGTGATTTCTCTCAAGTCTGTTGAGGCTAGAAAAGCACGAAAACGTCTGATTATAACATGACGTCATGACGTTAGTTACTCATAATTTCAAAACATTGTAAGCGTTTGAACAGAATTTACAGTATTTAGTCTACAGAGAGCTGAAATGCGAACTCAAAATAAATGACGTCGACCAGTGACGTTGACCCGGAAGTGTTGTAAAATATTATGTTACTCTAGGTAAATCGCCGACAAAAACTCTTAAAATGATTAAATCAACGGGAAAATATGACAAGAGGATCAGTCTCGCATTCCTGTTTAAATAGCACTCACTATTTAGGAATGGAAGATAATCGATCCAGGACGCTCCTAGGACCGACCGATCATCAATCTTAGCTGATTCCATTAAGGACATGTCAAAAGATGTGGAAAATGTGGACAGAAGAACAACTGTAAGATATATGCCTGATAAAACTGGTGTTTCGTGCTCTATCGTACATGAAATATTAACTGATGAACTTGGTATGTCTAACGTTAGAGCACGCCGGGTGCCGAGGTTAGTCACGGACAAGGAAAGGAAGAACCGAGTTCGATGCTCTCAGCTGTTTCTCAGCCGCAGGTGACGATTTTTTGGACAGAATTATCACTACGGATGAGATACGTGAGAAGCGACTACACATGGATCTTGAGCGCGTAATGCTACATCAGGATAATGAACGGGACCGTAGAGCAGCTTCAACACAGTTAGAAATCAGCTTGCTATGGTTTGAGATGTAAGAACACCCGCCTAACTTGGGGTTTAGAGTGCTCACAGAGTTAAAGGCGAGCTAACATGGAATTACATTTTGTTTCAGCAGCTGAATTTACCAAACAGACCCAGAAAGTTGTATCTACATTCAGTGAAGACTTGTATGCAGAAACGTACGCAAAATGAGTTAGAAGGCATAACAAGTGGATGGATATTGCGGGTGATTATGTTGAGAAAGTGAGAAGTTCGCTCGACATACATAACCTTTGACGTCACGTCGACGCTGACGTGCTCCGGGTATGCGTTATGTATGTATTTGTCAGATGCATAGATAAAATGTGTTTGAGCGCATATTGCCGATTTTCGCAGAATATGTAGGACAGATATGGAAATTAATGTTGATCTAATTTTTTGCATCCAACTACGACTAAACGTAGTTTTATAACAAAATTCTACGAACTTTCCGAACAACCCTCGTATAATGGAGGGAGGTCTGGGTTCGAATCCCTGCGCTGGCTTTATAAAAACAAATGTTGACAAAAGCTTCCTTGGGATTGTTTTTAATGAAATTTAACAGCCATTCTCCAATATATCTGAAATATCCACGAGTGTGTGTGAAATAAGAAATGAAAACATGACTTTTATGGTGTTGTTAAGGTTATGTTATATTCATATTAATCCCTTCTATCCACCTTTTCCTCACATTTCCAGTAAAAATAGCTGTGGCTCGTTGCTGGGGTGAAAAGGGCTAAAAATGGGGTAAATTTAACGCATGTAGCGACCTTGTAAAATCCCGTCAAATTTCACTATAGAAACGCTTTAACTCACATTTTTTGGCGTTTCCCTCTCGAATAGACATCAATGTACATGAAAAACATGAGTTGGTGGTAAAAAACATATATCTTGCCCTAGGCTCCTATTTCTCGGAGCCCGAATTTAGGCGCAAAAATTTGAAAATGCCGTCTTTGAACTGACTTTATGACCTTTAAGGGTGTATCCAACCCATAAGCGCTTTTTTCAAAGTATCAAACTTTTTTTCTATCATTGTTTTTTTGGAAGAGCTATTTATGATGAATGAAAAAATGGGAAAACATATATATGGTGGTGTCCTTGTTTTTGAGCTACAGCGATTTGAAAAAGGTATGTCAAATTTAGATTTTTGTTCTCAAATTTTACCCATTCAGACTACAAGCTTCAGTAAAATCTGTTACAAAACAAACATCAGGGGCGTAGCTTGGCCAAAATGAAAGTGTAGGCATACCTTTTCTAGGGGGGTCCGGGGGCATGCTCCCCCGGGAAAATTTTGAGTTCTACAACACTGGAGACGCATTTAACGAGGTTCTGGGGAGACATTTATACGAAAAATTAATGAGATGAAAAGCTTAAAAACCGGACAATTTTATTTTATTGCAAAGGAATATGTCTGCATATATTTTCCTGAGAAAAAACCAAACAAAATAAAACAACCCCCACCCACCCACGTCAATCAGTATATAATAGGGTCTGATGCCTACCGTAATTTTTTATTTAACAGACTCGCAACTCGCTACCTTTTCTAGGGGGTCGGGGGCATGTTCCCACGGAAATTTTTTGAGATCTACAACACTGGAAACGCATTTAAGGAGGGTCCGGGGAAACATTTATATGAAGAAGTAATGAAATGAAAAGCTTAAAATAACAAACAATTGTAATTTTTTGCAAAAGAATATGTCTGCATTATTTTCTTGAAAAAACCCAACAACAACCCAACGTCAATTAGTAGCCTATATCATAGGGTCTTATACCGTAATTTTTTCATTAACAGATTCGCTACTTGAAATTATTTGGACGTAACTTTCTTTTCGGGACAAGTTGATCATGAGGGGATGGGGTGGTTCCTAGATGGCATTTGGCTTGTTCTGAGGACGTTTTGTGCGTCCAAGACAGGTGAAATTCTGCTATAAATCTATGTAAAAAGTCGGCTGAGAATAACATTAAATTGTCTGTTCCATGTTAATATAATGTAATTGTTGACAGGTTGTCTTCCATTAATCTCTAAGTTGGACTCTAAAACCATCCTATTCCTATTTTATTGCATTGTTTTACTTTTAAAATCGTCGCAAATATGAGGACAGGGTGTAAGCAGTGGCGTGTGTTTTGCATAAGGCAGTTGCATGTACAAATGAACATGCATGCTAACGGGGTGAAAAATTACTCAGGACTACCAGCGGTGACGTCAGGGTATTCTCGTCATACAGGGCAAGCATTACCGACGTCAGAATGGGGTTTGGTGACCTAGTTGTGAGCTCACAAGACTCGGGCATAATATCAAGGCTGAAACATCGGTGAAAAATTACTCAGGACTACCAGCGGTGACGACAGGGTATTCTGGTCATACAGGGCAAGCAATACCGACGTCAGAATGGGTTTTGGTGACCTAGTTGTGACCTCAGAAGACTCGGGCATAATATCAAGAGGTGACACATCGGTGACGTCGGTAATGAACATGCATGCCAACAGGGTGACTAGACCAATTAATAAGTGTACTCTTTCTTACTAGGGGGTCCGGGGGTATGCGCCCCGGGAAATTTTTATTCCTAGATAGTCTCTAGATGCATTCTGATGTCTTTCCCGCGTTTGATAATGGAAAAATACTAACATGAATATATGTAAAACTTATTGGGGTTCACCCTAACCCCCCTTAGATTTCAATTTTATTTCTTTTTCTGCATTTTTAGCCTTTTTTATTTTTTGGACTTCTGAAAAAAAGTGTAGGCACGTGCCTACTTGCCTAATAGGAAGCTACGCCAATGAACATGGTAATTTGGGTTTTCTTTGTTTATTTCATGTCTATGGTGATATTTCCACATATAGAAACCAAATTTAGACAAAGCAGGCACCAGGTTTGAACAATATGGATCCTTGAATATCAAAAATATGCTTTTTATAGGGCATGATTTTATTAGATTTTTTATTTTGTGAAAAAAAAGTAAAAAAGTTTGAAAATGAAATAGTTCTAGAATTAAACTTTTTCTTATATTCTACCAAATGAAAGCCAATGCTAAGGCAGTTCAAAATAGGAAAAGAAATTGAAAGGTCAGTGTTGAAAATTTTGAGTTATTAAAGTAAAAAGAGTTATCTCCCCTTACAAAATTTACAAAAAAGTAGGCCTACCATATCGATGGTATTTAGAGCTTTATAAATTTCACATTTGGTGCCTTTTTTTTCTTAAATTAGTTTTTGTATGAAGAAATACTACCATAGATAGGAAATAAATAACACAAAACCAAATTATCATAATTATTTTCATTTAAAATGGATTTTATTGAAGCGGGCTGTTTGAAAAGGACAAAATTAGAGAAAGTGGGTGGGGTAAATTTTACATGGCCATTATATATATATATATATATATATATATAGAGCCAACTGTTGTTCACCAAAATGTACACTTTTTTATTTTTTCATTCATTTTAAATAGCAAATAGCTCTTCAATACAAAACCATCATAATGTGTTTTCATATACGAGGGCTGTCCCAAAACATCGTAGACTTTCGTTATAAAATTGTTATTTATAACAGCAGAGAAAAACGCTCGTCATAGTTTATAAAAATAGGGATTAAGTAAGCCTGTGTGAATTTTTGACGCACTATCTTAAAAACTGGCTAGTGCAGATTAGTTTGAAACACCCTACCCGTGCAACCCCGGCGCACACTATAGTTACGTAATGACGTTATCGACGTCAACGTTACTTTTTTTCAAAATAATCGGCGATGCATTCGCTGTTTCGCACAACCGGTTAACTTGTCATATACGCTGGCGAACAATGCCTTTCTTCATTCCTCACAAGACTCAATGTTTCTTGTTTCTTGTTTCAGTTTCTCAAAGTTTTCAAACTTAAGTCATAGTAACTGAAATTTTAGGCATATAAATACGACGAAATCTGATGGGGCTATGTCAGTGATGTATGGCACATGTTCAAGCTTTCGAAAAATCCACCACGACAATTTTGAATTGTTTATACTTGGAAGTGTGGCACCGAACGTTATCCTGGTGGAGTATGATGCTGTCAACTTTAATTTCAAGGTTGTCAATGAACCCTCTGGTCCCTTCTTTCGTATCGAAATGTGGCATGCAAGAGATCTGCGAGATGAATTTGTTGAGAAATGCCTGCTCTCTTGCATACCGTTGCAAACCTGGACATGTCTTTCTTTTTTTCTGCACTTAGCAAGCGAGACATCCACCTAGTATGTTAAGTTTCCCAAGCAAAATCCGATGCACAGACGAGTTGCTGACCCCGACAATTTCAACAATTTTTATCACCGCAAGATGCTGATCACCATTGATGACGCACCTCACGTCTTTCTACAATTAAGCCGTCAATTCATATCAGCCGTCCCTTTCATATCAGCCGTCTTTGTAAACTAATTTTCAATCCATCCTTCTGAAAAATGCTTATGCTGTTTGGAGATCAGAGAACAAGATGCTGATTAATACTTTTCTGTTGATTGTAGTTGTTTAAACGTCTGTGTCGGGGTCATATTTAAGCTAACACAGTATTCTATAACATTTTGCTGCGCCGCACTTTCCGTTGACGTCGTCAATTCTAGCGTTTTCAGAACACGGTACCATTCGCGATAACTCTATAGATGTTTTCAAAATACCGCTACTTTAATGATATTTTCCAGGATGACGTCATACATAGCAACGTCAACGTTCATGACGCAATTTCGCGCAAATTCAAACTCGAAGTTGCATTGTAGGAGGTTGAAATATGCACACCTTTAAATCTACCTGCAAGATTTTTGCGTGCGCCGCACAATCTAACCAGCAATTAATAGTTGCTAATAAATAAGGGTCAAGGTTGTTAATGAACCTCAGTCTTTATTCTACAAATGTGCAAATGTTTGAAATAGCATCAGTAAAAAAATCATAGAAATAATACGTCGGGTTCTTCAAAAAAAATAATTGTCCACGGTGTTTTGGGACAGCCCTCGTACTTTGAACATTTCTTAAATTCATGACATTGATACACACTTAACCTGCATTGTGGCATACAAACGGGGTATGTTTGTTTAGGGCATTCAATTTTACTCATTTCCTGAAAATTTGGAAAAAATCGGCCCATATATGGAAGAATGGTGCGCGATACATCGAGGTAGGGGGGTCCCAGACGGCCGTTTTTGGAGGTGATAATCGGGGGTTTTTGTCCGCTGTAACACCCCCCCCCCTCTCGGAAATTGAATTAATTTCTAGCAGGTGGCTTCTCAAAGCAATGTGTTTAACTTTCACATTGCTTTGCAGTGTTTCAATCCTTTAGTTGGCTGTAACGTAGGGGCTGTTAAATATCTTTTGGTTGCCATTAATTTCATTCCAGATCATTTGTTTCGAGTTAAGTGCTTCTTGATAAAATAGGTATTTACTATCTCTATCTTTCTGTTTAGTTCGTATTATTTTAATAAATTTTATTTGAACCAAAACTAACCAGTTTTGTTATGCACTTTATGACCTTCTATAAATTGAATACATGGAGTCCTAAATGTCAAGGTCACCTTGACGTTTTGGTATGATAGATTATTTGCTGTCTGTTCAAGGGGCAGCCAAGCCTGGCAGTAGCTTCTTCATATAAAAAGGATTCCAACACTTGAAAAAAAATACTTTATTGTTCCATCATTAAGGATATAACAAACCTCTAATCATCTAGCCCTATCTGTCCTCTCAGGCCTTTCATTAATTCTTTGAACAAATTTGAAAGAGCTTGACCCAAGGAACATTTCTGTAAAGTTTGGTTTAATTCTGTCAGGCGGTATAGGAGGAGATGTCATTTGAAGCAATTGTTAACGACGACGGACGACGGACGACGGACAACGCACGACGCCGGACGCCGGACACAGGGCCATCCCAATAGCTCACCTTGAGCCTTTGGCTCAGGTGAGCTAAAAATGTGGTGTTTGCTTTTAATACAAGACTTTTTTCCTTCTGTAACAGGCGCCGAATAACGGCCCCTTCCCCTCCCGTATCTTTTTCCCCTCACCCAAAAAACTTTTCCCTAAAAAAAAAAAAAAAAAAAAATTAATTTTTTTTTTTTTTAAATTTTTCTTTAAAAACTTTAGGGTCGGGGGTAAAAAATAGGGTCGGTCGGGAAACCGGAAACACACATCTTTTTTTTTTAGGCCTAAGAAATCGGCACATTTAAGACATTGTATGGTTCTTAAATTTCAGTCACCTGACAACGGATTTTGCTTAGTTTCAATACATAGAAAATGTTCTTATATAAGAAATTGCGCGATTTAAACATAAATTTGGGCGGTATTCTGGCTTTAAACTTCTGGTTATCAAACTTATATACCCACTGTCCTGGAGAAAAAGGTGTATGTGCATCATTCAAAATCATGTAGATCTTAGTAAAGAGTAAACATGCCCTATGCAAACAATTTGTAGACCCTGTTCAGCGAACTCCTACAGACTACAGGAGCCCATGGTATTCACTGTTTATCATTTTGCAATTTTGTGAATACAGGTAACAAATAGTAAGATGAACTAGATCTAGATTTGATTGGAAATTGGTATTCTCTTTTCCAGTGTGACGTCATACCCTCTTTGTTTACACTTAGCGAGCACGCGCACTCAGGGACAACAAACCCAAAATGTACATAACTTTGTGCAGCAGGGCGTTTAATCTCATTCTTTTTTACGCATTATTATCTGAATAGGTCCTATGAACACTACGAAGGTCTTACATAAGTTGCAAAAGTGTGATTTTACCTAAATTAGAAATATTTTTTTCTCCGAGTAAGACAGACGCCATCCAAATGAAGGACCGAGAGTATGCGTATGACATTTAATACACGGATGACTGGAAAAGAGAATGTTCCATTTGAATTTTCAGGGGTTACGGTGTCGGCCTGGTCAGGAATCACTTCCGGGTCGCTGTAGTCTTGCAAGTAGTACCTTGAAAAATACAATTTCAAAGATTTGCACTGTTTAGTTTTGCCTGTGGGTGAGTTTGAAACTTTGAATGGTTTTCTTGATGAAAACTGGCTATTTGGGGTCATTTCCACCCAAATGGCATTGTTTTAGGCATCTCATTTCAGGATTTTTTTCTCCAGGCGGATGCATATGGAACACAGTGAATGGGATAAAAGTGAAAGTTGTTTACCTTTATTTTGACAGTGACCTTAGCAAATCATTGAATAGCAAAAAATGTAGACGGCGATGTTATAGGTTTACTGGCCTCAATCAACAGGGAAATGTCTATAGAATTGAAGGGTACCGTATGTCTTTTATAGCCTAGAAATTGGAGGGAGCTGTTGGCTCTGAAAGTAAGGCATTTTACTATAGATATATATAGGGCGAAATTAGACCAGGCCGACACCTTAACGCCAAAAACTGGGAAACATGTATAAAGGTCAATGTAGGGAAGTAAATACGTAAGCTAAACAAATGCAGCTATATTTCTCACTAGTCCCTAATTAACTTACTTACCTAATTTGAAAAAAAGACCATAATATATAAATGTGTACATTACCTGGTTTACGGTATGTTGGACGTCTTGACATGCTAAAGGTTCAATCATGTTTCCCGCCGAAATGTCGATATGGACCTCTGCAGCAGCTATTATAAAGCACATGTATACACATCAACAACACGTTTTCCTACTGGTGCCCCTGACCTATTTAGAAGAAAAACGTTGCTTGAAAACTACTTTAGCGACGAGATTTAGTGACATCTCGTAAGCTACAGATACTATTTGTACGCTCATGTATGTGATAATTGTGAATTTTAAACTAATGACAAGTAACTTGAAGTAACGAGATCTAATTATACGTGTACTTCCTTAATGAGCCTCTTAATTGCATTTTTGATTCCACCGTGTAGAACGCCACCTGTGAGGGTACTGTGATGTTGCGTACGGGGGTACTGTAACTATAGAGCGAAAAAAGACACTCGCTGAGTAAAAACGAATATTACTGCTAGTTGTAAATACTATCTCGCACGGAACACAGCAATCATTTATCATTTGCCAGCCAACCAAATTCAGATCACAGAGTGTCCTGGTTTTTCAAACACTTAAGCACAATGTTCGTGGTCACAGCGCTCAGACAGAATTAACCTTAGTTATGGCGTTTTTCTTTGCTTTAAGTGTCGTTGAAAGGAGGGAGTCGTTGTTAGGAGGGCCATTGTAAGGAGGGAGCGATATGCAGCCAGACCTGGACTCTAACCCAGGACCCCTTAATTACAGGGAAGTACTCTTCCATCTGAAATATCTGTGCATTACAAAAATCTCTTTCAATGTAACTATAAACACAACCCGGCTACACTTACCTTAGTATTCAAAGATGATCTAATCATGGAATAATGATCTTTTATGCCCACACAATATGTGAATTGGGGACATACAATTTTCCCCTATCTGCATGTATGTTTATCTGTCTGTCTGATGTGGTGAAGTTGTAACCCGATCAACAACGATACCTGAAGTCGTGAGTTCGATACCCCGCTTGACTGACCAAGTCTTTCGGATGAGACTTTCTAAGCCTATGTTCAATGTATCTGTGCTTTGCACTGGTCATCTAAAATTAACCAGAGAACCCTGATAATAAGCGTATGGCATCACGCCCGGGTTTTCTGTATCAGCCCCTCTCTCTTTGGGGTCCAATTAGCCCACAGATGGCAGAAACTGATCTTAACAAACAACAACCTGTCTGCCTTTGGCCCAAAACCATAGCAGTGCTTATAACATTTGCACTGCTGAACTCATTGCTTTAATAGTTCGTTATAGTTGGTGTGTGCCATGTATTTGTCAAGACCAAAACTATGGAAAACCTTGCATGTTGAAAAAATCTCATGTCACTCCAGTGTACATAGTATAGTATACTTCGGAGACATAAATATCCTAATAGTATAACATGAATTTAATTTATGGCACGGGGCTTAGACCTTGATGCGTTTAAAATCATTGCCATTGTCATATATACTTACATGGAAATCCTTGCAATATGAAAGAATTCTCATTTCACCTCAATGTAAGTAGTACAGCATACTATAGTGACTTGGAAATATTTACATAATAACAGGAATATTATGTTACATAAAGGAACATGCTATAAAACACTATAGTGTCACGGACATTCTTGCAACATGACAGGAATCTCATGTCACTTCAAAGTACATGATGTAGAATACTATAGTAACATGGAAATATTTGCAATATTACAGGAACTTAATGTCAACTCAGTGTTCATAGTATAGACTACTGTGGTGACATAAACTCCATGCAAAATAAATGGAATCCAACGTCAATTCAAGGGAACAAAGTATAAAATACTTTCGGAACCTAGAAATCCATATATAATGACAGGAAACTCATAGCATCAAAGGGAACATGGTATAGAATACTATAGTAACATACAAATTCTTGCAATATGACAAGAATCTCATGTCACCTCAGTCTTCATAGAATAGAATACAATGATTACATGCAAAATCACAGTAATCTAATGGCAAAGCAATGAACATAGTCGAGAATACTTTAGGGACATGGGGATCCTTGCATTATGACAGGAATCTCATGTACTTTCAGCAGTGTATATTGTAAAGTATTCTTTAATGGCATGGGCATCCTTGCATTTGTACAGTAATCTAATGTCAACTCAGTCTACATAGTATAGAATACTATAATGGCTTAGATATACTTGCATTGTAACAGGCATCCGATGTCACCTCAGTCAACATGGTATAGGAAACAACAGTGACATAGAAATCCTTACATTATGACAGGAATTTCATGTCACCTAAATGAACATGGTATATAATCCTATAGTGACATGGAAATCAACGCATTATGACATGAATTTCATGTAACCACAGTGTACATAGTATAGAATACTAAAGTGATATGTAAATGCATGCATTAAGACAGGAATTTGATGTCAACTCATTGTACATGGTATATAATTCAACAGTGATATTAAAATCCTTACAATATGACAGGAATCTCATGTGACATTAATGAACGTGGTATTGAATACTATAATGACATGGACAGCCATGCATTATAACAGGAATCTCATGTCACCTCAGTGTACATAGTTTAGAATACTATAGTGGCATGAAAATACAGGCAGTATGACAGGAATCTCATGTCACCTCGGTGTACATAGTATAGAATATTATAGGCACATGCACATACAGGCATTATGGCAGGAATCTCATCTCACCTCAGTGTCCATAGTATAGAATACTATAGTGACATGGAAATACAGGCATTATGACAGGAATCTCATGTCACCTCAGTGTACATAGTATAGAAAAATATAGTGACATGGAAATACTTGTATAATGACAGGAATCTCATGGCACCTCAGTGTACATAGTATAGAACACTATAGTGAAATGGAAATACAGGCATTATGTCAGAAATCTTATGTCACCTCAGTATGCAAAGTATAGAATATTATAGTAACATGAAAAAACAGGCATTGTGACAGGAATCTCATGTCAACCCCATGTACATTATATAGAAAACTATGGAAATACTTGTATAATGACAGAAATCTCATGTCATCTCCGTGTACATAGTCTAGAACACTATAGTGAAATGGAAATCCAGGTATTATGACAGAAATCTCATGTCACCTCAGTGTGCATAGTATAGAATATTATAGTGACATTGAAATACAGTCATTGTGACAGGAATTTCATGTCACCTCCGTGTACATTATAAAAATACTATAGTTATAGAGAAACACTTGTATAATGACAGGAATCTCATGTCACTTCAGTGTACATAGTATAGAATACTATAGTGACATGGAAATACAGACATTATGACAGTAATCTCATGTCACCTCGGTGTACATAGTATAAAATACTTTAGTGAGTCTGACATAGACAAACAGGCATTATGACAGGAATCTCATGCCACCTCAGTGTAAATAGTATAGACTGCTAAAGTGGCATGGAAATACAGGCATTATGACAGGAATCTCATGTCACCTCAGTGTACATAGTATAGCATACTACAGTGACATGGAAATAAAGGCATTATGACAGGAATCTCATGTCAACTCAGAGTACATAGTATAGAATACTATAGTGACATGGAAATAGAGACATTAGATAGGAATCTCATGTCACCTCAGTGTACATAGTATAAAATACTTTAGTGAGTCTGACATAGAAATACAGGCATTATGACAGAAATATCATGCCACCTCAGTGTAAATAGTATATACTCAGCAAAAATAGAAACGTCCCACATTTTGAACGGGCATATCTCTGACGTTATTTAAGATATACATCAAGTGAATGTACTTGTTGGATACTGGGTAGTTGGAGTTACACATGTGTAAAGTTTTCACAAAATAACACAGGTAAAACCCGTTAACGTAACGGAATCATGATTTGCACGTTTTGTACGTGCACGTACACACTTTTCAATACAGTTATTTTGTCACAGTCGTACAATACATACGACACGTGCTAATAAAAAAGTTGAAAAACACCATATGAATTCAATCCTTGCATCATGCCACGCTTATCTGAAGTTGAAAGAAATCAGGCAATGACGGCCAATGACGTCGCCCGCTGGTTCGGCTGCTGTCGAAAGACCAAACAGAGGCTTGCGACCCGGTACCATCAGGCTGGGACTGTTCACAATCGTTTTCGCCTTGGTCACCCCGTTTTTCCTCCGTCAGAACTGACCACTACGGCACGTTAACGCACTTACGTCTACGTCATTTTCCAGCCACCGGAACGGCTAGTGGACACGATGAGTCATCACATACCTTTGTAATCGCGTGCAATCCAACGCTAAACCAATCAGAGCATGACGCCCATATTCCGGTCAAATTTGGTCGACACGTCACCGTGGTGCTAAGTTATCGGTCGTAACGACGTCATTTGAATTGGAGGCAAACTGACTGGTACCAAATTATTTTTACTGACGAATCTCGATTCACACTTAGCAATGCAGATGGTAGACTACGCAAATTGGTTACATTTAAGATTCAGCATTCAATATTTGACACAGACCTCACAGCAAGTGTGAATGTCTAACGTTCTCATTAAACGTTACGTTACGCCGTAGAAATGGAGCTTATATTGGTGTAAACGGTGGCCGTACGCGATATTAATCTTACTGAATACAACTTGGGACTTTTTATGAGAATTCAGTAATCAACTAAACATTTTTTAAAAAACAAATATTCATTCGGATTTTTTATTTTGATCCCTACCAACTTCTTCAGTACATCACTCGAAAAGTTTTTAGCTCAGCAATATGAGGTTAACTGATATGGATTCAAAAATGTATAAACTTTATTTTCTGTATACGTTTTACTACCATCAACCTTATAACTTTCAAGAAAATTTCCCTGTAATAGGTTGGGACGTTTCTATTTTTGCTCAGTATAGAATGCCAAAGTGGCATGGAAATACTGGCAATATGACAGGAATCTCATGTCACCACAGTGTACCTAGTATAGCATACTATAGTGACATGGAAATAAAGGCATTATTAGAGTAATTTTATGTCAACTCAGTGTACATAGTATAGAATACTAAGGTGACATGGAAATACTTGTACATGTATAATGACAGGAATCTTATGTCACCTCAGTGAACATAGAATAGAATACTATAGTGACATGGACATACAGGCATTATGACAGGAATCTCAAGTCACATCCGTGTACATAGTATAGAATACTAAAGTGACATGGAAATACTTGTATAATGACAGGTATCTCACGTCACCTCCGATAACAAAGTATAGAATACTGTAGTGACATGGAAATACTTGTATGATGACAGGAATCTCATGTCATCTCCGTGTACATAGTCTAGAACACTATAGTGAAATGGAAATCTAGGCATTACGACAGGAATCTCATGTCACCTCATTGTGCATAGTATAGAATATTATAGTGACATGGAAATACAGTCACTGTGACAGGAATTTCATGTCACCTCCGTGTACATTATAAAGAATACTATAGTTATAGAGAAACAATTGTATAATGACATGAATCGCATGTCACCTCAGTGTACATAGTATAGAATACTTTAGTGAGTCTGACATAGACATACATGCATTATAACAGGAATCTCATGCCACCTCAGTGTACATAGTATAGAATGCCAAAGTGGCATGGAAATACAGACATTATGAATGGAATCTCATGTCACCTCAGTTTACATAGTATAGCATACTACTGTGACATGGAAATAAAGAAATTATGACAGGAATCTCAAGTCCACTCTGTGTACATAGTATAGACTACTATAGTGACATGGAAATACAGACATTAGATAGGAATCTCATGTCACCTCGGTGTACATAGTATAAAATACTTTAGTGAGTCTGACATAGAAATACAGGCATTATGACAGGAATCTCATGCCACCTCAGTGTAAATAGTATAGAATGCCAAAGTGGCATTGAAATACTGGCGATATGACAGGAATCTTATGTCACCTCAGTGTACATAGTATAGCATACTATAGTGACATTGAAATAAAGGCATTATGACAGGAATCTCATGTCAACTCAGTGTACATAGTATAGAATACTATAGTGACATGGAACTACTTGTATAATGACAGGAATCTTATGTCACCTCAGTGAACATAGTATAGAATACTATAGCGTCATTGAAACACAGACATTAGATAGGAATCTCATGTCACTTCAGTGTACATAGTATAAATTACTTTAGTGACATGGAAATACTTGTATAATGACAGGTATCTCATGTCATCCCCGTTTACATAGTATATAATACTGTAGTGACTAGAAATACTTGTATAATAACAGCAATCTCATGTCACCTCAGTGAACATAGTATAGAATACTATAGTGACATGGAAATACTTGTATGGTGACAGGAATCTCATGTCATCTCCGTGTACATAGTTTAGAACACTATAGTAACATGGAAATACTGGTATAATGACAGGAATCTCATGTCATCTCATTGTACATAGTATAAAATATCATGGTGACATGGACATACAGGCATTATGACAAAAATTTCATGTCACATTCGTGTTTATAGTATAGAATACTATAGTGACATGGAAATACTTATATAATGACAGGAATCTCATGACACCTTAGTGTATATATATAGAATCATATATAGAATACTATAGATACATGGAAATACAGGCATTATGACAATAATCTTATGTCACCTCAGTGTACCTAGTATTGAACACTATAGTGACATGAAAATACAGGCATTGTGACAGACATCTCATGTCACTTCAGTGTACATAGTGAAGAATACTATAGGGACATGAAAATACAGGCATTATTACAGGAATCTCTTGTCACCTCAGTGTACATGGTATAGCATACTATAGTGACATAGAAATACAGACATTTTAACAGGAATATCATGTCACATCAGGGTACATGGTATAGCATACTATAGTGACATGGAAATACAGACATTATGACAAGAATCTCATGTCACCTCAATGAACGTAGTATAGAATACTGTAGTGACATGGAAATACAGGCATTATGACGAATCTCATGTCACCTCATTATACATAGTATTGCATACTATAGTGACATGGAAATACAGGCATTATGACAGTAATATCAGATCACCTCCGTGTACATAATTTAGAATACTATAGTGAATGGAATTACTTGTATTATGACAGGAATCTCATGTCACCTCAGTATACTTAATATCAAATACTTTAATGACATGGAAATACATGCATTATGACACTAATCGCATGTCACCTCAGAGTACATAGTATATAATACTATAGTGACATGGAAATATAGGCATTATTACAGGAATCTCATGTTACATCCGTGTACATATTATAGAATACTACAGTGACATAGAACAACTTGTTTAATGACTTTAATCTCATGTCACATCAGTGTCATAATATAGAACACTATAGTCACATGAACATACTTGCATTATGGCAGTAATCTCATGTTTCCTCAGTGTATATAATATAGAACACCAAAGTAACATGAAAATTCAGACATTATGACAGTTATCTCATGTCAACTCAGTATACATAGTATAGAATACTACAGTGACATGGACATACAGACATTACGACAGGAATATCATGTCACCTTAGTAAACATAGCAAAGAATACTATAGTAACATGGAAAAATACAGGCATTATGACAGGAATACCATGTCACCTCAGTTAACTTTCTATAGATTACTTTAGTGACATGGACATACAGACATCATGACAGGAATAGCATGTCACATCAGTGTACCTAATGTAGAACACTATAGTGACATGGAAATACTTGCATTATGACAGGAATCTAATGTTACCTCAGTGTATATAATATAGAATACTAAAGGGACATAACAATACAGGCATTATGACAGTTTTCTCATGCCATCTCAGTATATATAGTATAGAATACTATAGTGACATTAAAATAATTGTATTATGACAGTTATCTCATGTCATCTAAGTATAAATAGTATAGAATACTATGACATGGAAATACAAACATTATAACAGAAAGCTCATGTCACCTCAGTGTACGTGGTATTGAATACTATAATGACATGGAAATCCATGCATTTTGACACTAATCTCATGTCCATATTATGTTTTATCCCACAAACGTGCAAAATATAGAGGGCCGTAAAAATCGTATGGCCCACTGGGCATATATTTTATACTACTTTTCGAATCACCAAAATACTGTACTACTACGCCGACTGTAAATCAGTAAAGAGAATCGAGACAAACTTAGATCACCACTAGGTATTGAAACATTCCCAAGTGTCCTAGAAACATTATTCCGAGCAGTCCCGCAAATTTAGGCTGCAAATCAGGCTGCATAGAGCTCTAGTATCAACAGTGATTCAGACTGTTTTTCAAATTCAGACGTTACAATGATAATGACGTCATGTTGCTCTACCGACGTTATTTTGAAAACGAAACTAGATTCTAAATGTCAACTGATCATTTTTAGTCAATTACAACAATTTTCAAATTAAATATTAATTTAAAATTGAATATGGTATCAGAGAAGTCTTTTCACAGCACATTGATGTTGTTTTTCTTTATTTAAGTTTGATAGGTGTTTTTCATTACGGATGAATACAACCGAATAACGCCTATGATTAATCGTTTCCTAAGAGCCGAGGGCAAAAGTGAAAGTAAGACCGTTCGGATTTTCGTGTCATTTTGGTGTTTATTTGATAAATAGGATATCAAATTCGTGTGTTCAGTCGTGAATTTATTGAACTCGTTGGATAAAATGATATGTTGCTCGCCAAGGCTCGCAACATATGATTTTATCCAACTCGTTCAATAAATTAACGACTGAACACACACTCATTCAATATCCTCTATTTACTAGATGACATGAATGTCCAGTCATTTTGCAAGGATTTTAAGTTATCGTAGTACTCTAGCATGTTCATTGAAGAGACTTTAAACTGCTATCCATAGCATGTACACGTATGTGCCATTAACTTCAAGAAATGAATGTTATCATGTTTAGGAAATAGTCATGTATTGTCAAAGTTTTTTAGCTCACCTGAGCCAAAGGCTCAAGGTGAGCTATTGTGACCGCTCACCGTCCGTAGTACGTCTGTCCGTCTGTCCGTTCACTTTTACTTCAAACGACATCTCCTCTGAAACCCGCCGATTGTAGGGAGAGTTCAAACTGCTCATGATGTTCCTTGGATGCTTCTCTACAGAAGTTGTTCAAAAAAAAGGAAAAAAAGCACAAACTCTGCTTGAAAAAGCAAAAAAGCAAAAATCTTTAAAAAATCTTCTTGCCCAAAACTACTAGGCCCTAAGCTTTGATATTTGTACAGTAGAATCTCCTGGTGGATCCCTCTATAGTTTGTTAAAATGAAATCCCTAGGGTCACATTTGACACCACCCTGCACAGTTTAAGTGCTGCTCTAGGCAGGTTTTACAGTATTTTTGATTTAGGCAGAACTGTATTTACCTGAGTTACCCTTAATATACTATGGGCAAATAGCCAATATTTGCAAACATTTTGGATCCAGATCAGATGCAACATAATCATAATGCTACATCTAATCTGGATCCAACCTATTTGCCACTCATTTACCAACTTAACATTTTCTAAATTGTTTTTTTGTACACTTTTCACATACAGTAGGTTTTAAGCAGACATCATTTCAGTCTGGTAAGGGTAAGCCCAAGAGTTCTAGCCACTGAGGTCAAATATTATGCAACTCTGAACTGGTAGTGAGTATCACAGAACTGGTCATGATCAGCTGAACATGTTGTCTGCTAAAGTTTAGATATGGTTCAGTCTGATTCATACTTAGAGAAACAGGATCTGGAAGTGATCCACTGACAGTTATGTAATTATGTCTTATGCCATATTTATACATATGTTTAATATTGGTTTTGTCAGAGTTATCTGTATGTCTTTTCAATAATTCCACTTTAAACAGTCATGAAAATGTAAGATGCAAAAGTAAAGCAAAGTGTGCATTAACCCTTAGCCCGCCAAATAAATTGTCGTCTGCTATATTTCTCGTCTGCTTCAAGTTTCAAAGTGGTTCAAAGTTGCTCAAAATTGCTGAAAATGTTGTCTGAGTGTCAAACAGCTTGGATCCGGATGAGACGCCGAGTTACTCGGCGTCTAATCCGGATCCAAGCTGTTTGCATATAAAGCTATAGTCGTGAGTGGCAGGCTAAGGGTTAAGACACATTCTGCTTTACTTTCAACCTGCTTTAGGTGGCCACCTATTTTCAAAATTAGAAACATGCTATGGGGTAATGGGTAAAATGAAATTGCCTATTTGGAAAGAGCCTGATGAGAGGAAGTGCCATTTGCAAAGGCCATAACTCTGACATCATTGTTTTTTTAGTTATTTCCCTTTGTGATATTTTCTTGTCAAGAAGACAACTTCAGTTCTACTGATGCTATTGTAATGAAATTTTATGTATGGAAAGAAACTGATGAGAGAAAATGCCATGCACAAGGGCAGCAATATTTAGTTTTTCCCCTTTGTCATATTTTATTGTCAGGAAAATAATTCCAGTTCTGCTGACGCTAGTGAAATAATTATCATTTATTGGAAATGGAAATAGCTTGATAAGAGGATGTGTCATGGATAAGGGTCATAAGCTTGGCAACAAAATTCACTTTTGTCATGTTTTCTTGTCTGGAAGATAACTCCATTTATAGTTATATTAAAATGTTGTCTTGCCCAGTCAACTTAGGTACAAACTTCAATGTCCTCAGGTGAGCGAATTTAGGGCCATGGCCCTCTTGTTATATCTAAATTGTGATGTAATAATTTTAGGAAATTGGGGACCAGCACGACATCAAAAGGGAACGGTTTCATGTACAGGACACACGGAAAGTCGGGGGTGCATGGCAAGACTACATATCCGTTATATAACAAGGTACAGATATTCAGGGATTACTGATATGATTGAACATTCTTTCAAAAGAAGTTAAGATTATTTTCTAAATTTTCAACGTAAGGAGTTTAATTGATTCTTCAAAGTTTCACAGGGTTTTAATGTCATTTCAATCGTTTTGGTGGACTTTACTTTTTAATATACCCACCTCTAAAGGTGGTCGTACAAGTATATTTGCGTTGCATTGTCCGTCCGTCCGTGAATACGATCGTCCGTTCGTTCGTCCGTCAATATTTTGTTTGTCCGGAGTTTTTCCAGAAAACTATCCAAAGGATAATAATGAAACTTCACACAAATCTTATATGCATCAAAAGATCTGAAGCTGAGTTGAGTTTAAGGTTCATTTAAATGTTCGTTACAGAGTAATCTGCCCTTGGTGTGCTCAAATATGCTATAAAACGCTTGTCCGGAGTTTTTCCGAAAAACTGTCCAAAGGATATTAATGAAACTTCACACAAATGTTTTATGCATCAATATCTGAAGCTGAGTCCAGTTTGAGGTTCATTAGAATTTTCTTTACAGAGTTATGTGCCCTTGATGTACTTAAGTATGCTTAATAAAGCTTGTCCGGTTTTTCCGGAAAACTATAAACAGGATATTTAATGAAACTTCACACAAATGTTAAATGCATGGAGATCTGAAGCTGAGTCTAGTTTGAGGTTCATTCAAATGTTCGTTACAGGGCCCTTTTTTTTTTTTTTACAAAATGTATAATATCTGGTTTTCGTGGTTGTTTTCAGGTACGAGAAATACTATGTTCCGGACGATACTTGAAGAAAGAAAAGACAGTATAAACTAGATACACTGTTGCAGGAATTAAAGACAGGGAATGTGAAAGCAAAGGATATCATTTTTGTCCGAGTGCCATAACTGATAAAAGTGCCATTTCCAACAGAATGCATCGAAAATTCAGGGGGCAGGTTTTCTCCCATGTAAGAATGGGAATAACATCTTTCCCGTACACTAAGAAGGTATTAGACAGCTTTGTAGAAAAAAACTTGACCACATAATTTAATATCAAGCCATCAAAGTATGATAGGGCATATCACACAACCAACCGCGACATGCGAAATGCTGTCCACAAAGCTCTTGTAGCAGGCCAATACTCAGGGCTCGATCAAGAAAATCTTGTGTTCAAGACAAATGAGTGGAAGAAGGCTCATCCATATGACAATTTCTTTATAATAAAATGTACCGGTGATACGGTAAGGGGAGCGCACAACTTAAAGAAAGAATAAAAGGTTTTTTTTATATATCAGAAGAAGACGATGACGTAGACGATGGAAATGAGGAAGACGTTGAGAATGCTAAAACAAGTTTTTTGTGGATGCATCAAATTGACGAACAGTCATTATTACCTGTTTTTTTCAAAAGAGTTAAGTGGTAACTGGTGTCAAAATATGCCACCATAGACGAAGTCTTTTATTTTCTAATTTTGATTCTGTGAATAAGAAAACAAAGTTCTGTTAGTTTATGTTGTGATTATGACTCCATCTTAAAAAGAAGGGGTATATTGCTTTGCTCATGTAGGTCGGTCTGTCGCAACCAAAGGTTTCCGACCAATAAATCACTCTTATTTCAACCTGCAAGACAACATTGCAGATTGGACAGACATGGATCTGAAGGAAACGGTGCGGAAAGCTGAATACAGAACGGAATGGAAGGAGCTGGTTGCCAGTAGTGCCCCTACGGTCCTCCAGACTACGGGATAGGTGAGGTGAAGTGATTTTAACCTACAAATCTTACATTTGGTACTGAGGTTAGTCATGATTATTAAATGCTCCATATTTATTTGGATGCCAAAGGTCATGGTCACTCAGTAATGAAATATGACTGTTTTAAACCCGATCGGATTAATGACTTACCCTTCTTTCAACCTAGAGTTTGTTATCATAGTTGTATGGAAGATATGTCATGACATGTAGAGGACTTATTTCTTTTGATGCCATAGTGGTATGATCTATTCCCCAAAATTCAAGTATGGCTTTTATAGATATTTAGGCAGATTACCAGAATAAAAGTTATGCAGAAAGCTTTTTTTCTTCAGCTTTCTGTGTTGCTTTAAACCTGCATGGTCTGCCTATATGACTGCTCAATCCATGATAAAAGTTATGCAGAAGGTTTTTTCCCAAAACTTTCTGTGTTGCTTTTGACGCGTTTGACCTGCATTGACTAAATTTATATGTATAATTATGTTCTGCATGTTAATCTATGTAAAGTGGTATGATTTTTCATCAGCTTTCTGTGTTGCTTTTTACCTGCATGATCTGCCTAGATAATCAATCCAGGATGAACGTTATGCAGAAGGCTTATCCATGAGCTTTCTGGGTTGCTTTTGACCTGCATGATCTAAATTCATCTGAATAATTATGTTCTGCATGTTAATTCATGTATAATGGTTAGATATATTTTCCAAATTTCAAGTATGGCTTTAATAGATCTAAAGGGACTCGCAACCGGATGGTGTACTTGTCAAAGTAAAATAAAATAAAATACTCAAATAAAAGCAAATTTGTGGCATTATTTTGCTTCTGACATTAAAAATATATGATCAGTCCAAAAAAAGTCTCAAGAATCGTCACCGAATCTTAGTTTTTTAGATATTTTCCATCGTTTTTCTATAGCGTCAGCTGACGGTATAGTTGTTGTTGTTGCTGCTCTACACGGGCTCAGACATAAACCCGAGCCGAATAAAGTATTATCGATCGCTACCATATATATATAGAGAGCGCTGGTAGCCGAGGTAGTAAAGGCGTTTCCTCATTTTTCATGTTTGTCTCCGCATGGTGGGTCACGGGTTCGAATCCCACCAGAGCTTCTTCTTTTTTTTTTTGAAATGCATTTTTTAACAGAATTTATTATCCTAAACTAAATCTTACCCATTTATATAAGCATTTGACATATATTTACAAATTACTATTTTTAATGCTAAACCCGGTTGCGAGCCTCTTTAAGGCATATTACCAGGATAAAGTTATGCAGAATGCTTTTTCATCAGCTTTCTGTGTTGCTTTTGATCTCCATGATCTGTCTAGATGACTGCTCAATCCAGGATAAAAGGCAGAAGGCTTTGCCAGGAGCTTTCTGTAATGCTTTTGACCTGCATGGTGTACCTAGATAACCGTTCAATAGAGGATAAAAGTTATGCAGGTTATAAATATGCCCTGTTGGTAGTTACCAGTAATACGGATAATATCAATACATCAATACTAGACGCCGTAGACGGAGTACATAAATATTAAACATACCACAGCTACTGTTATGTAACATCCCCTGAATTAACTAACTGATTTCGCCTTCAATCATTCACATACGTGTAATAGTGAAGATACTGTTCTTTCGCATTTGTGTTAAATACGTTTTGTCCATTGCAAACTATTTGGAAGTAGATCAGACGCCGGACGAACCTGGCATCTGGTCATGCTCTAAACTGTTTGCCACTAAAACAAAAGAAATCGCAAAATCTTCAGGAACCATACTTTTCTACATTTACATGTAAATTGATTTTAGCGGTAATAAAGAATAACGTCTTTTCCAGTCTCTACATTATAGCTAATTTACTATTAAAATTGTATCCGAGTGTCAAAAAGGTGGGAGCCAGACCAAAGACAGGCTTACCCATAATCTTATCTTATTCCAAACTGTTTGAAAAGGAAATACCTATTTTAGCAAACAAGACAAACGTCTTCTCCACTGCAGCATACGCTACCAATAAGTATGATTTTGAGTGCATTCTCTTAATCCTTGCTGTAACGACTAATGCTGGAACCCTTTTCATATAAAAAACCTGTTTTCCTTTCTTGATTTGTATTTTATTGTTATTAACATCAATAACCGTTAATTATAAATTAATAAATTGACAAGGCAAAAGGTTGAGTTAATACGCGTAAAGTATTAAACTTTTGCCAATATTTTTGCTATTCAAAGCTATTTGTGCAAGACGTCAGTACATAGATAATTTGCCAACAGTGTAGACATAGTATGAAGGTCATAGAGTAGCCCCCTGACAAGGGTCTGCATCGTATGCTATAAATTTTACAGGCCTTTTAAATATTGGCGTAAACTGGCTTGGCAGCAATATTGAAACAGATGTAATTGCTGTTTACGTGCATCGGTATTTGGATAAAGCCTTTTCCATAGCCTATCGGCAGACATGCACAGTGACATGTATGACAACTGTCTATTCTTAATGAATCGTGAGTGACATTTAACCCATGGTAAGCGCGACATGGTTAACAGTTTAGATAAAGATCAGACGCTGCATACAGAAACATCTGATCCAGATCAAACTGTTTGTCATACATGTTCAGATTTTCCTCAGTTATCAATCTTTAAAACTGTATGTTGATTATTATCGCAGATGGTATATTTGAAGCAGACACATTTAATTATGATAAAGGTTCAGACAGTGAAAGCATAATGCAAGAATATTATCAGTGTAATACTGTTTTAAAAAATAAAGCTGAAATTAAAGGAACCAGGATTAAACAGTCACCTTATTACAGTATAACCCTTTCTTTTAATACGACCACTATATTTGGTGCTTTCTGCTTTACTTTCATCTTGCTTTAAGCAACCACCTGCCTAAAGTAACCACAATTTAGCACCATCTGGTGGTTATAATAGAAGGGTGTTAATGTAAGTACTGTCAGACTTCAATATATGGAACTCGCTAGATTTAAACATATCCTCTTTAAAGTTAAAACGTGGGTTAAAAATGAATATTCCATAAAAAGGCTTTATTCAATGCAATACATATAAGATGTTTATGATGTCTGATAATGGTGTATTTGTTTTATATGCCAAAATTAGAAGTAATTTCAAAAATATACTGCACTTGTTATTCTTTCACTTTCATATCGGCATATTTTGGTGATGGAATGTATAAAACAATTAAAGACTTTTCCTCAGTCCATTGATGGACTACCCCAAATTGTTCTCGATATGCGAGAAAAAGCATGCAGCTAATGCTGCAAGTGGGTATACCAATCTCAGTTTACCTGGTGAGGCCCAGATTATACTCATGCTCGAGTGCTTTTCAATGGTTTATTACTAACCAAACTATCAAATATAAAGGTCCGGTCTCTCATTAGACGCTTCAATGGTTCAATATGCACAAGACCCATGCTTTTTGCAAGGAAATTGTCTGGCATGGCGTTATGACCAAAAGGTCGTCAGAAGATGTCTTTAAAGACTTTTCCTCAGTCATTTGACAGACTACCCCCCCCCCCCCCCCGTTGTTAGATAGGTGAGAAAAATCATGAATCACAAGGTGTCATCAATCTCAGATGGTGTGAAAATCCAGGTAACTAATCCCCAGTTGTCTAGAGCGGCCCTCACATACTCACACTCAAGGTTTTCAATGGGTTTTACTAACCAAACTAACAAATTGAAGACACGGGCCTCACATGAAACGCTTGGATGAGTCTATCCCTAGACAATATAGCAGCAAGGACAAAACTTGCACGTGGCTGCATGCTTTGATAGCTTGTCAGGTGTTATGACCGAAAGGAGATGTCTTTAAGCGCACCTGAGCCAAAGGCTCAATGTGAGCTATTGTGATCGCCCTGTGTCCGCCGTCCGTCGTCGTGCGTTGTCCGCCGCCGTTTGCTTCAACTAGCCCGGGTGCATGACACATAGTTAGAGCTTACCTGTATACTAAATCCCTCGCTGAGAGATAAATATCGATTTTTAACTACAAGATAAACTAACTGTGTTGCATGACACACCGCTTAATTCTAGTAACATACTAAAGTTTTAGTTGATAGTTAAATATTGATTTTAGTAGACAGGTAAGATAACTAGTGTTGCACGAGCGCAAAATTGACTAACTACAAGTTAAGTTTCACCGCTAAATTTAGAGGTACTCAGTGCAGCGATAAATCCTCTAGTAGCCAGTTAAGTCAGCTTACATAGCCGCGTTAAAGAAACATTTGGGATCCAGATCAGAAACTTAGCACCTCGGTGTCTTATCAAGGTCAAAATTGTTTTATTATTTTTGTTATTTTATTTCATTGTTCATTTTCTCTGTTTGAGATTTACATATTACTAAACGCCAACACAATGCATTAAAATATTTTAATTGACAACGGAATATGATTTATATTAATCTGAGAGGCTAACAGTTTGGAGTTTGATCCGACGCCGGGTCACCCGTTATCTGATATGGCTCAAACATGGTAGGCAAAGAAAATAAAACAATTTAGCTTAAGTGGAATGGAAAGACACACGTATTGACCACTGTATGGATGTAATACGCCATAAATATGTCAACCAATTCCACGCTTGAAAACCTGTATTTTGAAAAGCGGGTCCTGATCAGGGTCCAAATGGTTTTTTCCGAGATCCTGTTTTCTGTAACATAAAGAAGTACGAACCAATTTCAGAATACAAATATGAATCTACAATACATAATAATAATTGGTACATTATCGCAGAAAGCTCTGTTACATGTAGTAACAACGAAACACTTTAGAGTGTGTTGCCATAATGTTTACTTTTAGCCCCTTCGGCGCCAATAAATCGTGAGTGTTTATCCCTTTATCACCGTTTTATTGTCGTCTGCTTTAATATTCTTATTTGTAATATCGTTTTAAAGAAAGATCCAATGTAGAATGACTTAGGAAATGTCGATACGAGTGTAAAACAGTTTGGACCCTAATCAGACGTCGCGTTACTCGGCGTCTGATCTGGATCCAAACTGTTTGCGAAGCCGACTTTATGCGACTCCGGCGGTGAAAGAGTTTTTAAAACATTTCTATCAAACAAGATTTTCCCATAAAGCTCATCTTTAAAGAAGAATACAATAATAACAATATACTAATAACTCTATAACGGATTAACCGATAAATTCTACCTGTCCGTTAGTTACCTGTCAACTAGAGCGAGCCGCTAACTGGCGTGCCCATGTCGAATTTACCTTGTAGGTAGTTACCTTGCAGCTAGTGCATTTAGTAGGAAGCTAAAATCGGGTTAAATTTGGTGAATGCATTGAACACGAGTGAACATAAGCGTTTTGGCTAAAACTACACTTCATACTTTGTTTTCCATTGTGTTATTGTCGCATGCTATTTTTCCTAGTTATGTTACATTGGGCGGCCTGCATTGGGCGTTCTGCTATTATTTCTATCAGTCGGCATAAAGAAGCCATTTGCTTCGTTGCTCTCGATTGTTGAGGTAGTGTAATCGCCGTTTTTGGGGGTTGTCTTCTGTATGTTTAGTGGCCTTCATTGGGCGCTCTACTGTTATTTCTATCAGTCCGCATAAAGAAGCCATTTGCTTCGTTGCTCTTGATTGATGGGGTAACGTGATCGCCATTTTGGGGACTGTCTTTTGTACGTTTATTATGTTTATTTTATATCTAATTGTAGTTATTTGTCTTTTCCTGGCGGCCTGCATTTGGGCGCTCTACTATTGTTTCTATCGGTCGACAATCAGAAGCCGGTTGCTTCATTGCTGATTGATGGGAGTAATGTGATCGCCATTTTGGGGGCTGTCTTTTATATGTTTATTCATGTTTATTTTAGATCATATTGTAGTTATTTTGTCTTTTCTTGTTTGTAGGTACATTTGTGTAACTTCATGTGAAGCGCTTTTGAACGCACAACCCCTGTGTGAAAAGAGCGCTATATAAATCTGGTATAATAATAATAATAATAATAATAATATATACATTTTTATACTAAAATGAGGGGGGTATTCGAGGGAGGGGTTCGATTCTAATGGAAAACTTGTAATCCGAACCGTTTTCTTGTTCACTAAAATGCAAACATATAGGATCTGTGATGCATCGAGCAAATCATAAACTTTAATTGCTGAGTTTAGTTTTTACAATGTAATCATTTTGGACCATGATATGACAGATAGACTTGGCAGCTGATCAGGATCAAAACTATTTAGCACTCATGTTGCGTTAGATCTAAACAATGAATTTATAAAGCAGACGACATTATGGGTTGAAAAGGTTAGAAGAAACAAAACTATCTTATGAAAGATTTTAAACTACAAAAAGAGAAAAAGAAGAAGGACAGACAGGGAAACAAAGGCATAAAGAGAACGGAAAGAGAGAGGAAGCAAGAGAGGTTGGGAGAATGAGATATAGAGATATATAGAGAGAGACAGGTATATATACATGTACAGACGGACGTGCATATACTGAGATACAGGGAGAGATATACGAACGAGAGACAGAGAGAGAGAGAAAGAGAGAGAGAGAAAGAGAGAGAGAGAAAGAGAGATAAAAGAGAGAGAGGCTTAAAAGGCAGATATACATGTACACATACAGAAATAGCGCATACAATAGAGAGAGAGAGAGGGAAGGAGAGAAAAAGAGAGGATAGACAGTGACAGACAGACAGACAGACGTGCGGACAGAAGGTTCCTTAGCTGTTAAGTTACTACGCATTACACCTAACACGAAAAGTTGATACATTTTAAGTATTCTTGTTCTGACCTGTAGTTGATCAAGATCCTAAATGATTGAACCTCGTACATGTACCGATGTTCAATTATGAAGGTTATTTCATTATAGAGTTATTAGTGAGTTATAATTATTGATTTATTGCATTCTTCTTTAAAGATGTGCTTTATGGGAATCTCTTGTTTCATAGACATGCTTTAGCAACTCTTTCACCACCGGAGTAGCATAAAGTCGGCTTTGCAAACAGTTTGGATCCAGATCAGACTCCTCGTCACGAGACGTCTGATTAGGGTCCAAACTGTTTTACACTCGTATCGACATTTCCTAAGTCATTCTACATTGGATCTTTCTTTGAAACGATATTACAAATAAGAATATTAAAGCAGACGACAATAAAACGGTGTAGGGATAAACACTCACGATTTATTGGCGCCGAAAGGGCTAAAAGAAACATTATGGCAACACACACTAAAGTGTTTCGTTGTTACTACATGTAACAGAGATTTCTGCGATAATGTACCAATTATTATTATGTATTGTAGATTCATATTTGTATTCTGAAATTGGTTCGTACTTCTTTATGTTACAGACAACAGGATCTCGGTAAAAACAGTTTGGACCCTGATCAGGACCCGCTTTTCCAAAATAAAGGTTTCAAGCGTGGAATTGGTTGACATATTTATGGCGTATTACATCCATACAGTGGATAATACGTGTGTCTTTCCATTCCGCTTAAGCTAAATTGTTTTATCTTCTTTGCTTACAATGTTTGAGCCATATCAGATAACGGGTGACTCGGCGTCTGATCAAACTCCAAACTGTTTGCCTCTCAGATTAATATAAATCATATTCCGTTGTCAATTAAAATATTTTACTGCATTGTGTTGGCGTTTAGTAATATGTAAATCTCAAACAGAGAAAATGAAAAATGAAATAAAATAACAAAAATAATCAAACAATTTTGACCTTGATAAGACACCGAGGTGTTATGTTTCTGATCTGGATCCCAAATGTTTCTTTAACGCGGCTATGTAAGCTGACTTAACTGGCTACTAGAGGATTTATCGCTGCACTGAGTACCTCTTAATTTAGCGGTGAAACTTAACTTGTAGTTAGTCAATTTTGCGCTCGTGCAACACTAGTTATCTTACCTGTCTACTAAAATCAATATTTAACTATCAACTAAAACTTTAGTATGTTACTAGAATTTAGCGGTGTGTCATGCAACACAGTTAGTCTATCTTGTAGTTAAAAATCGATATTTAACTCTTGGCGAGGGATTTAGTATACAGGTAAGCTCTAACTATGTGTCATGCACCCGGGCCCAGAACTGCCCAGCAGGCACACCAACGTTGAATCAACGTTGGATCAACGTTGAACTTCAACGTTGAAACAACGTACGATTTATATTTGATTTTGAAATTTTGTTTGACGTTGAACCTCAACGTTGATTCAACGTTGATAATGGTTGAAGTTTCAACGTTAAAATGACGTTGATTCAACGTCAAAACAACATTGTTTCGAGTGGGCTGTCCGTTTTTTTTGTGTGCGCTTTTTTCTCCAGATATTGTTTTATTTTCAAATTCTGTCTTCAACTTAGGTTTTAGGAGCTCTACTCTACTAATAGCAGAGTAGACAACGGATGGGCGTTGGAAGATGTTTGATTACATCTTATCAAATATGGTTGCTTCATTTATTAGTACGCTGAGTATCTATAATTAAACATTTTTACATTGAATTGGTTTGCTTTCTGGAAGGTTGTATTTTATTCATTTTAATTCTAAACTTGAATGTAAAATTCAGTGCTTACTATTAAGAACTTATTTCTTTTGCATCTAAACTATGAAGGATCAAATTAATATTTAAGTTGAATTTGTTATGATTATTTATTAAATAATAATAATTTTTACCTACGTCCATTATCTGACAATGTTGATTCAACGTTGATTCAACTTTGGCAGTAGATTTTTAAATTGAATTTATTTTTTACGATAAATCATAGTTTACGTGATGAGACATAACCGCTGCAATATAATTTATCAGAATTTTCATTTTCAACGATTTGTTTTTCCCACGACCATTTTCAACGTTGATTCAACGTTGGCAATAAATTCGGTACCGACCCATGGTCGTCCAAGGGTGAAAAAGGGTTGATCAACGTTGCGACGGAAAATCAACGTTGTTTCAACGTTGAAACAACGTTGTATGCCTGCTGGGCGACCATTATCAACGTTGATTCAACGTTGTCATTAGATTTTCTAAATTGAATTTATTTTAACGATAAATCATAGTCGACGTGGTTAGACATTAAACACTGCGATATGATTAATCAGAAATTTCAATTTCAGTATTTTTTAATTTTTATCTACGACCATTATAAACGTTGATTCAACGTTGATTCAACGTTGGCAGTAAATTGGCTACCGATGGATGGTCGTCCATGGTTGAAATCAGGTTGATCAACGTTACGACGGAAAATCAACGTTGATTCAACGTTGAAACAACGTTGTGTACCTGCTGGGTGAATATCGATATGATCATTTAGGATCTTGATCAACTACGGGTCAGAACAAGAATATTTAAAATGTACCAACCTTTTAGCGTTAGGTGTAATGCGTAGTAACAGCTTAGGAACCGTCTGTCCGCACGTCTGTCTTTCTGTCTGTCACTGTCTACCATCCCATTTTCTCTCCTCTCTCTCTATCTCTCTCTCTCTTGTCTGCGCTACGTCTGTATGTGTGTATGTATACATGTTTATATACCTCTCTCTCTCTCTCTCTCTCGCCCGTTTACCTCTCACTGTATCTCAGTATCTGCCTGTCCGTATGTACTCTCTATATCGCTCTCTCTCTCTCTCTCTCTCTCTCTCCCTCCCTCTCTCTCGTTCTCTCATTCTCCCAACCTCTCAAGTTTGATTCCTCTCTCTTTCCTTTCTCTTTATGTCAAAATTCCCTGCCTGTCGCCTTTCTGTCCCTCTTTTTTACTGGTTTGTTGTTTTTTAATCTGAATAGAATCTACTTTCATATGATAGTTTTGTTTCTACTCACCTTTTCAACCCATAATTTCGTCTGTTTTTTACTGCATGGTTTAGATCTAACGAAACATGAGTGCCAAATAGTTTTGATCATGATCCGCTGCCATGTCTAGCTGTCATATCATGATCCAAATTGATTAAATTGTTAAAACTAAACTCAGCAATTAAGGTTTATGATTTGCTTGATGCGTCACAGATCCTAAATGTTGGAATTATAGTGAACAAGAAAATGGGTTCGGATCACAAGTACTTTTAACATTAGACTCCCCCCCTTTGGTTAACACCCCCCCCCCCCCCCATTTTCAATATACAAATGTATAAACACAATGGAGAACAAAGTATGAAGTGCATTTTAGCCAAAAACGCTTATGTTCACCCATGTTCAAAGCATTCACCAAATTTAACCCGCATTTAGCTTCCTACTAAGTGTACTAGCTACAAGGTAACTACCTACAAGGTAAAATGGACATGTGCACGCCAGTTAGTGGGTCGCTCTAGTTGATAGGTAACTAACGGACAGGGCCCGGGTGCATGACACACCGCTAAATCTCCTCGCTAAACTATCCGATAAATTCTACCTGTCCGTTAGTTACCTGTCAACTAGAGCGAGCCACTAACTGGCGTGCACATGTCGAATTTACCTTGTAGGTAGTTACCTTGCAGCTAGTGCATTTAGTAGGAAGCTAAAATCGGGTTAAATTTGGTGAATGCATTGAACACGAGTGAACATAAGCGTTTTGGCTAAAACTACACTTCATACCTCGTTTTCCATTGTGTATATACATTTGTATACTAAAATGGGGGGGGGGGGGGGTATTCGAGGGAGGGGGTCGATTCATAGTTGTAATCCGAACCCGTTTTCTTGTTCACTAAAATTCCAACATATAGGATCTGTGATGCATCAAGCAAATCATAAACTTTAATTGCTGAGTTAAGTTTTTAAAATGTAATGATTTTAGACCATGATATGCAAATAGACTTGACAGCTGATCAGGATCAAAACTATTTAGCACTCATGTTGCGTTAGATCTAAACAATGAATTTATAAAGCAGACGACATTATGGGTTGAAAAGGTTAGAAAAAACAAAACTATCTTATAAAAGTAGATTTTATTCAGATTAAAAAACTATAAAAAGAGAAAAAGAGGAAGGACAGACATATAGGGACAGAAAGACGGCAGGCAGGAAAGCAAAGACATATAAGTAAAAGATAAAGAAAAGAGAGAGGAAGCAAGAGAGGTTGGGAGAATGAGATAGAGAGAGAGAGAGAGAGAGATAGAGAAAAAGAGAGAGAGAGAGAAAGGGGGTAGATATACATGTACAGACGGACAGGCATATACTGAGATACAGGGAGATATAATATTTATACGAGCGAGAGAGAGATAGATAGAGAGAGAGAGAGAGAGAGAGAGAGAGAGAGAGGGGCTCTACATATACACATACGGAAGTAGAAGTAGCACAGACAATAGAGATATAGCGAGAGAGAGAGGGGGGAGAGAAAAAAGAGGATAGACAGTGGCAGACAGACAGACGGGCGAACAGACGTTTCCTCAGCTGTTAAGGTACTACGCATTACACCTAACACGAAAAGTTGATACATTTTAATTATTCTTGTTCTGACCCGTAGTTGATCAAGATCCTAAATGATTGAATCTCGTACATGTACCGATATTCAATTCTGAAGGTTATTTCATTATATAGTTATTATTGAGTTGTTATTATTGCATTCTTCTTTAATGGGAAAATCTTGTTTCATAGACATGCTTTAGCAACTCTTTCACCACCGGAGTCGCATAAATTCGGCTTTGCCAACAGTTTGGATCCAGATCAGACGCCGCGTCATGCGACGTCTGATCAGGATCCAAACTGTTTTACACTCGTATCGACATTTCTTAAGTCATACTACATTTGGATCTTTCTTTGAAACGATATTACAAATAAGAATATTAAAGCAGACGACAATAAAACGGTGTAGGGGTAAAAACTCACGTATAATTGGTGCCGAAAGGGCTAATAGAAAACATTATGGAAACACACAATAAATTGTTTCGTTGTTACTACAAATGTAACAGAGCTTTCTGCGATAATGTACCAATTATTATTATGTATTGTAAATTCATACTTGTATTCTGAAATTGGTTCGTTCTTCTTTATGTTACAGAAAACAGGATCTCAGAAAAACAGTTTGGACCCTGATCAGGACCCGCTTTTCCAAAATACAGGTTTCAAGCGTGGAATTGGTTGACACATTTCAATGCAACCAACATCCTATGGCGTACATTTGTATCACATCCATACAAATTGTTTTACATGTATCTTCTTTGCTTACAATGTTGGAGCCATATCAGATAACGGGTAACCCGGCGTCTGATCAAACTCCAAACTGTTTGCCTCTCAGATAAATATCAATCATTATCATCGACATATTCCGTTGTCAATTAAAATATTTGATTGTATTGCGTTTAGTAAAATGTAAATCTCAAACATAGAAAATGAAAAATGAAATAAAATAACAAAAATAATCAATCAATATTGACCTTGATAAGACACCGATGTGTTATGTTTCTGATCTGGATCCCAAATGCTTCTTTAACGAGGCTATGTAAGCTGATTTAACTGGCTACTAGAGGATTTATCGTTGCACTGAGTACCTCTAAATTTAGCGGTAAAACTTAACTTGTAGTTAGTCAATGTGGCGCTCGTGCAACACTAGTTATCTTACCTGTCTACTAAAATCAATATTTAACTATCAACTAAAACTTTAGTATGTTACTAGAATTTAGCGGTGTGTCATGCAACACAGTTAGTTTATCTTGTAGTTAAAAATCGATAATTATCTCTCGGCGAGGGATTTAGTATACAGGTAAGCTCTAACTATGTGTCATGCACCCGGGCCCAGGTAGAATTTATCGGATAGTTTAGCGAGGAGATTTAGCGGTGTGTCATGCACCCGGGCCCAGGGTTAAATTTGGTGAATGCATTGAACACGAGTGAACATCAGCGTTTTGGCTAAAACTACACTTGATAGTTTATTTCCATTGTGTATATACATTTGTATACTAAAATGGGGGGGGGGGGGGGGGGGGGGGGGTATTCGAGGGAGGGGGGGGGGGGGGGTCGTTTCTAATGTTGTAATCCGAACCCATTTTCTTGTTCCCTAAAATGCCAACATGTAGGATCTGTGATGCATCAAGCATATTATAAACTTTAATTGCTGAGTTTAGTTTTTACAGTGTAATCATTTTAGACCATGATATGACAGATAGACTTGACAGCTGATCAGGGTCAAAACTAGTTAGCACTCATGTTGCGTTAGATCTTAACAATGAATTTATAAAGCAGACGACTTAGAAGAAACAAAACTATCTTATAAAAGTAGGAAGCAAGAGAGGTAGGGAGAATGAGATATATATATATATATATATACATGTACAGACGGACAGGCATATACTGAGATACAGGGAGAGATATAAGAGAGAGAGAGAGAGAGAGAGAGAGAGATAGAGAGAGAGAGAGAGAGACAGAAAGAGAGAGAGAGAGTATATGTACAGGTGCCTCCATAACCATAATGTGGATAATTATACCGAGTACAATATTACACAGTTTAATCCGCCACCAACTATTTGACTGTGAAAACAGTTAAACCCGTAATAAGAAATTAACCAGATTTAGAGATTTGTTGATATTTGGTGACCAGTGGTCCCCCAATGCACGACATATCCAATGCAGAAAGCCCCTGCAGGGGTTCTCCGCATTATTATCATTCCTGCATCAAGGAAGCACTGGTCTATAACATATTGGCAGCCGCCAAATACAGGTTCAACTGTAAAACAGATCAAATTATACAGACCTTATACATGAAAAACAGTTTTTGATTTTCTCGTCTCTTGAACAAAGGCTCCCATCCACATTCATCGTATAGCTTTTCAATGGAAACTGATCTCGTTAGTCCTGTGACAATACGCGCAGCTTCATTCTGCATTTTTTCTATAGTGTTAGTGTGTAAATCAGGACATCCATCCCATACAATTGAAGAATATTCCAAAATTGGTCTTACATATGATAAGTATATTTGGTTTAGTGCTGATCTTGAAAGAGTAAATTGTACTTTGCGCATGCTATTGATAACTTTAGAAGCTGACTCTATGATGTTTTCTATATGTTTAGTCCATTGGCCATTTTTGCTGAGTGTCATCCCTAAGTGTTTATGGTGGTCAACAAAATTTATTTCAGTATTATCAAAGACAAGACTGGGTAAAGGAGATTGCCTTTTTAAAGTGAATAGAATGGCTTCTGTTTTGTTTGGATTAAAGTTAACCAACCATTGTTTTGCCCAAACTGAAATGCAACTTAGATCATGGTTGATAATACCTTCGATGTCATTTATATTGCTTGCAGAATAGTAAAGTGAGCTATCATCAGCATACAACCTTGTTAAGCTAAGTAATGAATCGGTTATGCCATTCACATAAATGAGAAAGAGTAACGGCCCTAAAACGGAACCTTGAGGAACACCCGCATGGACGGGCTTTAGGTTAGATTCAGCTGACTGAATTACTACTTTTTGGTGTCTGTTATTTAAGTAACTTGAAATCCAATCCATTAAGTTTAAGTTTATACCATTTTGTTTAATAATAATAATAATAGTAATAATAACGACTTTATCTCATGTGGATTACATATTTGGTAACAAACAAACAAACCAATTTTCAATATGGTCCACAAACAAAATTAACATATATAACACGAGCAGAAGCTCATAAAGACCACCAAGGATACAGGCAAGTTATACAGGCAAGTTATATATACAACACGAATCATGTGAGAAGGGAACAAAATCAGTATTTTTAAACCTTTGCAAACAGAGTGGATCCAGAAAAGACAGTTCCTGTAGGAGATCTACACAGGGACTACTCTGTTTACTTAGAGGTTTTTAAGATCAAACTGAAAATAATAATGTATTAGTGTCATTCAAGATTTGTTATTTACACATGATTATTCAATAGATATAGACAATATGAAGCCCAAATACAACGACGTTTTAACAAGTAGGAAAGATCTAGACCAGTAAAATTACATATCAAAAGAGATACCACAGATATTTTAAACCCTTTAATCAATGGTATGTTTCTAGTTTTGAAGAGAGGTGGCCACCTAAACCAGGTTGAAAGTAAAGCATAGTGAGCCCAAATGTGCGTTCTGTTTCACTTTAAACCCGCTTCAAGATACCATCTAAAAGAGAACAGAAAACATTAAATATGATACATATGTTTAAGTTTGAAAATTAGACCCTTGTGTCATACTCTGTCAAGGCTTTTGAAATGTCACAAAAAACATACAAGAATATTGATTATGTTCAAAGCTTTGACAGATATGGTGATATATATCAATAAGTTGGTATATAGTTGAGTGGTTTGGTAAAAAAACCAGACTGGTGTTTGTATAGTAAATTATTGTCTAAAAGGAAGTTGTACATATGTTTAAAGACTAATCTTTCTAAAAGTTTACCGCAACTAGTTTAGTCCAATAGCTAAACCACTAAAGTATCTTAAAATACTAACATAAAAATCCTGTATATATACAGATTAAAAGCAAACCAGTCCCTTTTAATCCAGCAACTAACCATCTAGGTACAAGTGAATGCTTTAAAATTGCAGCAAGCTCAGTTTTGAAACTTTAGACATTTAAAATACAAGTCTACTTAGAGTACCACATAAAACTTGATGCCAACAGATTGTCAGGGACTGCTTACTTGAGTTTAAAACATTTCTAATTAAGAAAATATATATTCACCTTATATACAATATCTAAAATAACTGTTAGTCTATACATGTATTGTATAAAAATTGGCTGGGAGTATTGTTATACTATGTTTCTGTAATACAGAGGGTTGTACAAATACTGTAGCGTGACTGTAAGAATATGTATATTATGTTTTGTCTGACGATGTACACATGTACAAGTCAGAAATAAAAGTTGTTCCGTTCTTAAAATTGTCGTCTTCTGGGTTTTTAGCTCATCTGAGCTAGCTCAGGGTGAGCTTTTGCAATCCTTGAATGTCTGGCGTCCGTCGTGCGTCGTCCGTCGGCCGTCGTGCGGCGTCAACAATTTTAGTGTTTACACTCTAGAGGCCACAATATTTATCCAATCTTTCTCAAACTTCTTCAGATTGTATATTACCATAAGAGTTCGGATGAGTTCGATTATGGTTGCAATCCAACCAATAGGTCAAGAGTTATCAACCTTTGAATTGCTGAAAATGTCATATTTAACGGTGTTTACACTCTAGAGGCCACAATATTTATCCAGTCTTTCTCAAACTTGCTCAGATTGTATATTACCATAAGAGTTCGGATGATTTCGATTATGGTTGAAATCGGATCAATAGTTCAAGAGTTATCAACCTTTGAATTGCTGAAAATGCCATATTTAACAGTGTTTACACTCTAGAGGCTACACTGTTTATCCAATCTTTCTCAAACTTGCTCAGAATGTATATTACCATAAGAGTTCAAATGAGTTTGATTATGGATGAAATCGGACCAATAGGTCAAGAGTAATCTACCTTTGAATTGCTGAAAATGCCATATTTTGCAGTGTTTACACTCTAGAGGCCACATTATTTAACCAATCTTTCTCAAACTTTCTCAGATTGTATATTACCATAAGAGTTCAGATGAGTTCGATTATTGTTGAAATCCAAGAAATAAGTCGAGAGTTATCAACCTTTGAATTGCTGAAAATGTCATATTTAACAGTGTTTACACTCTAGAGGCCACAGTATTATTCCAATCTTTCTAAAACTTACCAAGATTGTATATTACTATAAGATTTTAGATAAGTTCAATTATGGTTGAAATCAGACCAATAAGTCAAGAGTTATCAACCTTTGAATTGCTGAAAATGCCATATTTAACAGTGTTTACACTCTAGAGGCCACACTTTTTATCCAGTCTTTTTCAAACTTGCTCAGATTGTATATTACCATATAAGAGTTTGAATAAGTGCAATTATGGTTGAAATCGAACCCATAGGTCAAGAGTTATCTGCCCTTGAACTGCTGAAAATGCCATATCTTACAGCGTTTACACTCTTGCAACTACAATTTTCAATGGATTTTGATTATACTTGCAAACAAAGTATATAGCTATAAGTTCTTGCAATTATTGTTGAAATCTAATCATTGTGTCAATAGTTATCTGCCATTGGTATACTATGCTAGAAAAGGCTTCATTTCAGTATTGTTTAGGCTCTAGTTATCTGCCCTTGATGTACTCTACTATACTAGAATTATGAGGTTGTATTCCAAAATTGTTTACATGCTATACTACAAATTTAGATTAAAACGGGTGAAACAGAAAGGCAAAGCTATCAGGCTTCAGTACAACAGGTGAACGATATCAGGGCCTTCAGGCCCTCTTGTTTCAAATGTTATGACAAAAAAAACATAAAGACGAGTGACAAACATTCGATTGCCGTGTTAAAACTGTTTGCAAATGTACTCTAATGGTATTCAATTTCCCCCACCCTATAACAACTCCCTCCGAACAACACACAGAACCTTTGACTCCATTTGGTTGTTCTTGTAGAGATGGAGCACTGTAGTTGTAAAACAACGTTTGGCATTACATTCTTGACCTAAATGTTGACATTACTGTATTGTTAAAATCTAGATTCAAATAGTTTGTAAACCCCGTAAAGTTGCGACCAGCAGGCACGGGGTTAACCAATGAGATCCAGTCACAACTTGTAAATACTAATCAGTGTGGGTGACCGTATATAAAAAATACCGAGGATCTTCACCAAGCTTGCTGAAAACGACTGTATCAGCCTTGTCCACTCTCTAACTCAAACACCTCTTTTTGAATCTTCAACGAATTTGCTTGAAATGTTTATTAGTATAGAATCTAGGTCAAGTTCAATAACAAAGCAAAATCGCATGAGGCATGTCTGAGTTATTGTCCTTGCATAATTAAAACAAAATGAGTGTTTCAGTCTTTTCAGCTCTCTAACACAAACACTTTTTATTCGAGCTTCACCAAACTTGCTGACAATGTGTATTGGTATTAAATCTAGTTCAAGAAAATAAATGAATACAGTTGAATGAAAATCTTTCAAGAGGTAAAGGAGATATGGAGTGGTCATCTATTACTTAACTTATTACCAACACGGCCAAGATGAAGCACATGCAACCATTGACCAAATATTTGGCTAAAATAGAATCAAAACTGTTCCTGTTACAGAGTGAACCGGGCGACAATAAGGGTGAAATAGCAAATATTTTATAATTGAAGAATCTTATAGCTCCAACATGCCTTCGGCGATTTGGGTATTTATAGAACTAAAGATTGTTTTCAGCAAATTTGGTGAAGATTCAATTAAAACTGTTTTAATCATTCAAGAGCAATAACCCCAATATGCCTTGTGCGAATTTGGTAGTTAACATGATTGACCTAGATTTTATATTAATAAACATTTTCAACAAGTTTGTGAATATCCGATAAAGACTGTATGTGTTAGAGTGCAAAAATACTGAAAGTCACACTCTCTGTCATTCTCGTCTTCCGTAATTCCCTCTGTTAGTCATTCTCTCTGTCATTCTCACTATCCATCATTCTCTCTGTCATTGTTACCTTCAGCCATTCCCTGTGCCATTCATCCACCCTTTCTTCCCTCCCTCTGTTAATCACTCTCTCTGTCATTCTCACTTTCCGTCAATCACTGTTCTTTACACTCTCTCTGTCATTCTCGCTTTCCGTCATTCCCTCTGTTAGTCATTCTCTCTGTCATTCTCACTATCCATCATTCTCTCTGTCATTGTTACCTTCCGTAATTACCTGTGTCATTCACCCACCCTTTCTTCCCTCCCTCTGTTAATCACTCTCTCTGTCATTCTCACTTTCCGTCATTCACTGTTCTTTACACTCTCTCTGTCATTCTCGCTTTTCGTCATTCCCTCTGTTAGTCTTTCTCTCTGTCATTCTCACTATCCATCATTCTCTCTGTCATTGTTACCTTCCGTCATTCCCTGTGTCATTCACCCACCCTTTCTTCCCTCCCTCTGTTAATCACTCTCTCTGTCATTCTCACTTTCCGTCATTCACTGTTCTTTACACTCTCTCTGTCATTCTCGCTTTTCGTCATTCCCTCTGTTAGTCATTCTCTCTGTCATTCTCACTATCCATCATTCTCTCTGTCATTGTTACCTTCCGTCATTCCCTGTGTCATTCACCCACCCTTTCTTCCCTCCCTCTGTTAATCACTCTCTCTGCCATTCTCGCTTTCCGTCATTCCTTCTGTTAGTCATTCTCTCTGTCATTCTCACTATCTATCATTCTCTCTGTCATTGTTACCTTCCGTCATTCCATGTGTCATTCATCCACCCTTTCTTCCCTCCCTCTGTTAATAACTCTCTCTGTCATTCTCACTTTCCGTCATTCCCTGTTCTTTACTCTCTCTCTCTCTCTCTGTGTCATTCTCACTTTCCGTCATTCCCTGTTCTTTTCTGTCTCTTTCTCTCTGTCATTCTTACTTTCAGTCATTCTCCCTGTCAGTTCTGTCAATTATTCTCGCTTTCCTTCATTCCCTGTTCTTTACAGTCTCTCTCTCTCTCTGTCATTCTCACTTTCAGTCATTCTCCCTGTCAGTTCTTTCTGTCAATTATTCTCGCTTTCCGTCATTCCCTGTTCTTTACTGTCTCTCTCCCTCTCTCTGTCATTCTCACTTTCCGTCATTCCCTGTTCTTTACTCTCTCTCTCTCTCTCTCTGTCATTCTCACTTTCCGTCATTCCCTGTTGTTTACTGTCTCTCTCTCTCTCTCTGTCATTCTCACTTTCCGTCATTCTCCCTGTCAGTTCTTTCTGTCAATTATTCTCACTTTCCGTCATTCCCTGTTCTTTTTTCTCTCTCTCTCTCTGTCATTATCACTTTCCGTCATTCCCTGTTCTTTACTCTCTCTCTCTCTGTCATTATCACTTTCCGCCATTCCCTGTTCTTTACTCTCTCTCTCTCTGTCATTCTCACTTTCCGTCATTCCCTGTTCTTTACTGTCTCTCTCTCTCTCTGTCATTCTCACTTTCCGTCATTCTCCCTGTCAGTTCTTTCTGTCAATTATTCTCGCTTTCCTTCATTCCCTGTTCTTTACTCTCTCTCTCTCTCTCTGTCATTCTCACTTTCCGTCATTCCCTGTTCTTTATTCTCTCTCTCTCTCTCTGTCATTCTCACTCAGTCATTCTCCCTGTCAGTTCTTTCTGTCAATTATTCTCGCTTTCCTTCATTCCCTCTGTTAGTCACCCTGACCGGGAGCCAATGACTGATAACGGCCTACAATTTTACACTGTTTGCATAACACAAGTATACTTTTCACAGGCGCACTGTTTGTTAATAATGAGAAAACTCGTCGTAATCGTTGAATGGGTTAAAAAGCATCACACATCCTCAAACAGAGACAACTATCGTTCTCTCAATTGGTAGTAATTGTCGGGTTTACTGTTAATTCATACAGTGGAGAAAACGTTATAAATTTTCCAAAAGATATTTCAATTGGAACTACATGTAGTTTTGAGCCAGATAAGACGCCGTGTAACTCGGCGTTTCGTCAGTCTACAAACTATTGCTGGTGTGATAAGATTAACAGAGCTGCCACTGTAAGTTGACATGAACAATCCTAAGATTTCCAATTTTGCATTTTCCAAGTGCGATTTTACGAATCGTACCTTTATCTCCATCGCCTGTTTCTAGTTTTTTTGACACGTGGCTGCTTAAAGCAACCTGAAAGTAAAGCAGAATGCGCCTTAAGACGCATTCTGCTTTACTTTCAGGTTGCTTGAAGCTACCATGTACTAGAAAAACAAGAGCGTGTCCCAGTTACACGAATGCCCCCGATGATACAGGGAGGGGAATCCAGACTATCAAACGTAAAACTTAGAGAGCTGAAACTGTAGTGGAGCGCCATTTTGAGGACTTCAAGGGCCATTACTCCAAATGGCCTAGCATAAATTGGTGCCGCTGGTTATCCAAATTGGTCTCCATTTTATGTCAACAAACATTTTCAGAAAGTTTGGTGATGATCAGATGAAAAGCAATGTGTTTGTGAAACACAAATGCCCCCAGCCAGCATCATGTTCTGTAATGTAATGCTTATTTGCAAAAGTAGGTCAAAAGTCATGGTCGTAGGGTAAATGAAACATTGGCATGGTTAGAGAAATCTTAACACAAGAAACATATAAAGTATGGAAGCTCTAGGCCTACTGGTTCAAATGTTATAGGCGTATAAAGTTTTATACAAATAAAGGTCAAAGGTCAAGTTCACAAGGGCAAAAACGTAGGTATGGTTGGAAAGGTCTTGGCACAAGAAATATATAAACACAATATGAAAGCCGTAGGCCTACTGGTGCAAATGTTATAGCCATTTAAAGATTTCAACAAAAGTAGGTCAAATGTCAAGGTCACAAGGTCAAAAAGTTTTGTATGGTTAGAAAGGGAAAACACATGTCAAGTATAAAAGGCCAAGGTGCAAAAATGCAAAAGTTATATCCAAGGTTAAGGTTTTTGGTTAAAGTTTGATTAAATAGGTCAAAGATCGAGGTCAAGGTCACATAGTCAAAGATGTTGGTATGGTTGAAAAGGTCTTGACACAAGAAATATACATACAAAATATTAAAGCCCTGGGCCAACTGGTGCAAATGTTATAGCCATTTAAAGAATTTTACAATAGTAGGTCAACTGTCAAGGTAACAAGGTCAAAAAGTTTTGTATGGTTGGAAAGGTCTTGCCATGAAGAATTCACATGCCAAGTATAAAAGGCCCAGGTTCAAATATGCAAAAGTTATAGCCAATGTTAAGGTTTTTGGTTAAAGTTTGATTAAATAGGTCAAAGGTGAAGGTCAAGGTCACATGGTCAAAGATATTGGTATGGTAGGAAAGTTCTTGACACAAAACATATACATACAAAATATTAAAGCTCTATGCTAACTGGTGCAAATGTTATAGCAATTTAAAGATTTTTACAAAAGAAGGTCAAATGTCAAGGTCAAGGTCAAAAAGTTTTGTATGGTTGGAAAGGTCTTGCCATGAGGAATACACATGCCAAGTATAAAATGCCCAGGTGCAAAAATGCAAAAGTTATAGCCAAGGTTAAGGTTTTTGGTTAAAGTTTGATTAAATAGGTCAAAGGTAAAGGTGAAGGTCGCAAGGTCAAAGATGTTGGTATGGTTAGAAAGGTCTTGACACAAGAAATATACCTACAAAATATGAAAGCCCTGGGCCAACTGGTGCAAATGTTAAAGCCATTTAAAGATTTTTACAAAAGTAGGTCAAATGTCAAGGTCAAGGTCACAAGGTCGAAAAGTTTTAAATGGTTGGAAAGGTCTTGATACAGGGAAGACACATGCCAAGTATAAAAGGCCTAGGTACAAAAATGCAAGAGTTATAGCCAAGGTTAAGGTTTGTGGCACAGACAGACGGACGGACGGACGGACAGACGGACAGACAAACCAACAGACATGACAAAAACTATATGCCCCCGAATCGTAGATTCTGGGGGCATAAAAATCCGAAGATTTAGGGAAAATCCGAAGAAATGGCAGCCCTGGATTAACTGTGTACATGTTCAAGAAACCTGTCATTTCATTTCGTTTAAGTTTTGTGAGAACGGGAGAAAATAACGTCTTCCCAACTCTAACAGATGTAGTATTACAGTGGTAAATACGCTATTCGGTTTCCTACCCATTTACGCGTTAATCTATGCGTAAGAAACGCATAGTGAACGTTTGTATAGTGAACTATTTTAACGCGTTTAAACGCGTAAATAAACGATTATACCAATGCAGTGTCGGCTAAGGGGTCCGTCGGCTAAGTGATGACCCTTTCATCCGGGCTCTTTTAAACGCGTAAGGAAACGCGTAAAGAAACGGCTAGGAAACGCGTTTAACGAAACGGATAATTAACGCGTAAGAAACGCTTAAAGTGGGAAGGAATAGCGTATTTACCGCTATATGTATATACCTAAGGTCTCGGTATGATTACACTGGGGAAAACGCCATTCTTTCGATATACATGAAAATGCAACTCTGCTAAAAAAGTATGTTCGGGGCAAACAGTTTGGAGACAGATCAGACGCCGGGTAACCCGACGTCTGATCTGGCTCCAAACTGTTTGCCACTCATATCAATATAGTGCCAACATTGACAAATTGTGAATTTCTACGTTTTATAGTTTTGCGTTATAAACGGGAGACATAGACATAGACACTTTTTATTTTACGTCGGATAGGTTTAACAAATTAACATAAGCCCTGTAGGTCTTTTACTCCGACAAAGATAGGTAAACGTTATAAGAAACAAACAAATAAAACAGATTTCAACAGGATCACAGGACGAGGTATGCATGCAAACAAACACAGTAAGCAAGTTGGTCAAAGCATGTTAAAATAGAAAATAGATAAAAAATATTTTTGTTGGTCCATGGGAGACAACTCATGCCCAACTACATTTAAGTAATGCATAACTTGTCTCCCTTGGCCAGTCTATAGTTAACAGTTACAAAGGATACAATGCAGTTTCTAATTTAGACCCTGCACTGATCGTCGGTGTCACTGTTAATTAATAAAAATTACATTATGACGGTCAGAGGAAGCCACTTCAGCACAATCCAAGAGGAATGGCATTTTCTCCACTGCAACTACCGGTACATTTTTAAATGATAAATGTCACTGCAGATAAACATTAGATCGGAAAAGCTAAGCTAGTAGAACCTATAATAGATCACATCACACTCATAATCACGAACGTGACCCTCTTTTTTCATAAAGTGGTACAATTTTCAGGTAACGTTTTACAGGAGCAGATCAAGATCACCAATTCCAAGGATGTGACTTTTGACAAAGAGGAAAATTTGTATTTGTTGCACAGTGGAGAAGACGTTGCCATCCCGTTAAAACGAAACACATACAATAAAATGTACTTGAAAATCGATGTCTTATAGTTTTGATCCTAATCAGATGTCATGTAGCTGATCTGGATCCAAACTGTTCACAGTTGAAATGTTTACCCCCTCAAATGAAAGTATCTTGATACACGCATATATTTATTTATAATTGTATATATATAATCTTTATTAAAGTCTCATCATGGTTACATCACATAGTAAATACATATGAAAAACTCGTTTGAATGAACCATGCCATTCATTTTGAATTATAAGAGACTATACAGTACAACAGCACAATCAAATATAGCATTTCTAGCATTGTGTCCATACAAAAACACAGTATTGACTAGTTATGCGTCACAAAAACACCATTGAAATAGGTATGCTATATGACACCGAACTGTTCAGTAGTGCACCTAATTACTCCAAAGATATGTTTTTAAATAATTTACTCTGGTGGGAAAATGTCATTAAATAGTCAAGAGAGAGTTTCTATAGTTTAGTAAGTAGCTTTTAATCGGTTGAAAGTAGAGCAGGATGTCCCTTAAGGCGCATTCTCATTTACTTTCAATCCACTTTAAGTGGTCACTCGCTCTTAAAACTAGATACTTGCTATATCATGGAGTAAGAGGTTACACAAGATATAATGTGCAGTGGACAAAGGGAGACAATCAGTACGGATATGCATAAATTATAAGTAATTGATTATCTCCCCTGGTATACCCCTCTTGCAGATTATGAAGCAATATTGGGAGCCAAATGAATATCCCATAGCGGAATTTTAATTGATAACTCCCGAAATTGCCCCCACACACAGTTTGGAAGGTAAGCAGTTAGTTGTAATAAAATAGAAAATAGACTTACCATCAAATTTGTGCCATATTGAAAATACATATTGCATACAGTGTCATTACAGTTGTATTAATCATTGTAATGTAAACTGAAATAAACTATCGATTACTGGAGGTTCTTGTTTGCGACGAATATACGTATGAATAGTACATTTGTCCTATGCCCTTTAATCATGGTCTACACTGTTTGTCATTTCACCAGAATATTTTAATTGTACAGTTTAACTCTTTCGCTGTCAAATTTATCGTTAAATGTTTAATTGTCGTCTGCTTCAATTTTGACGTCTCTGCAATTTTCGTCTGCAAACCCTAGCCTGTTTCTAGGTGACAACTTAACGCACGTTGAAAGTAAAAGAGCATTAGTGATCATTAAGGCTTGTTTTCCTTTACCTTCAGTCTGCTTTGAGCTATTGACGGGGCATTGTATCACGGAGTATAACGGAGTTCTTACACTATTGATACTTTTACTTATACCTTCCCGTTGTGAAAAAAGGCAATGGCAATTTCTTGAAAATCAATGTACTATAGTTTTGATCCTGATCAGATGCCATGTAGCTAATCTGGATCCAAACTGTTCGCTAAACTATAAATTACTGGAGGTTCTTATTTAAATGTTCTACCCTACCCTGGTGAAGACCTAATTAAAACTGCTTTAATCATTCAAGGGCAATAACCCCAACATGCCTTGTGCGAATTTGGTAGTTAACATGATTGACCTAGATTTTATATAAATAAACAATTTCAACAAGTTTGTAAATATCCGATAAAAACTGTATGTGTTAGAGTGCAAAAAGACTGAAAGTCATTTTTAATAGTCAAAGGGAAATAACTCCGATATACCTTATGTGATTTTAGTAGTTATCAAACTTAACCTTAATTTCATATTAATAAACAATTTCAGCAAGTTTGGTGCAGATCAAATAAAAAGTATTTGTGTTAGAGAACAAAAAACGGTGAAACAGTCAATATTTAATGCATAAAGGGCATGACGGATGGCCATTGTAGGCAGAGAACAAATGTGTTACCGCAGAGACGCATAAGTATGTCCCTCCTTCCCTCTGTTAATCACACTCTCTGTCATTCTCGCCTTCCATCATTCCCTCTGTTAGTCATTCTCTCTGTCATTCTCACTATCCATCATTCTCTCTGTCATTGTTACCTTCCGCCATTCTTTCTGTCATTCATCCTCCCTTTCCACCCTTCCCTCTGTTAATCATTCTCTCTGTCATTCTCACTTTCATTCCCTGTTTTTTACTCTCTCTCTGTCTCTGTCGAGGGAGCTATCCTGCCAACCCTACGGGATATTCATGCCATCTGCTGCTCCTCAGTTGTTGGAGAGAGCTGTGTCGGCGGGACTACATGTAAGTAGTGGTATAAGGACGCCAGCTGCATTGTTTGCTGTGCGCTGTGCTCAGACACCCCGTGACCGGAAACGCACAGCCCACGTGACCGGGGAAAAAAAAGGGGGGGCATGGCGCCATCAGTCGCGGTGGACCGAAAGTGGTCACGGTCCAGCGATCTCGGCCAATCCCTCCGCTCCACTCGCTCTTACGGACTCGGGACCCGGCGCATCCCGCCCAACAGTGCTTAAACTCGGTACCGGACGGTGAGGTCAAGGTTCGGCCTGACCTGTCCAATCCCCTCCTCATCCCCTCCTTATCCCCTCCTCATACCTCCTCATCCCCTCCTCATACTCCCTTCATCCCCTCCTCATTACCTCCTCATCCACTCCTCTCAGCCCCAAACTACCCGTTGAAGCTTCAAAACGATCAGCGGGAGTCTGGAGCGGCAGGTCTTATACTGCGATACCGTGTAAAAGTGCTATTGAGGTGAGTTGTGCAATACTACCTACTTCATAGGTAAGCGACAGGTACCAGTTTTGACTCTTGTCGTAAGGTTCTTAAAGCACACTCCTCCTCCTCCTCATTTGAAATCAGGGCGGCAACATGTACGTGTGCGATATTTGTAATAAAACGTTTAAACGGCGCGATAATATGTCACGTCATAAGAAACACTCCCATGTCGAGCAGCTGGAGGATTTAGACATGGAAACGTCAACATCCGAGACAGACGGCGAAACCTCAGATGTAATGGAGGATGACACACGTCGACGCGACATGGACGAACGATACGATCCTTGGGAAGGCGTTATACAGAAAGCGTTTGGAAAGTCCGATGAAAGATACCAAGAAGAGGTGGAGAAACTCATGAAAAGGAAGAAATTGAGCCGAAGCGACGCCGGGAGACGCGTCTACCATGACATGCGAAGTGTGTATAGGAAAGCGGTCATGTCCATATTCATGAACAGAATGGCTTGGTTTGAGGCCATTCAAAAGGATCGGATATACAAGGCCATCAAAAAGACCGCAGATAATCTGATCGAGTTGGACGACTACGATTATGAGGAAGCCTGGAAGAGCGCCGTAGGTCAAAGAAAGTATCTCTTAGATAAGCTTTTGGAGGACTATGAACCGTGTGACCTAGTCTCTGAGGCGGTCGCTATCGACAAACAGGATCAGGAAATCGAAGCTTCGGAATCGGACGATTCCGTGGAGCTGGAAGGAGACGGTGCTGAAGACGAAAATTTGCTGGTGAAACGGAAAAATGACAATATCCGTCCCAATGTTGTGTTCTGAGTGAACTGACAGGGTGGTCTTTCGAGACATATGGTACAACTCCTAACAAAGGACAAATTAGTATGCCTTGAGTGTTATTGACAATGATGTGATTTATTCGGTAACACCTTTGTCCAGCATCGTTTATGAGTCAATATATATTTTTGCCACATTGTCTGTCCTTTGGGAATTTCTCAAGAATTTGGACAATTAAGTGCAATTTCTGGACTTTGTCAAACAAAGCATGTGATATTAAATATATATGACAAATTGGGTGGCCAAATATATGTGCTATATGGGGAAAAACATCTTTTGAAATCAGCAAATATGTAACATTTTAATGTCCCAAAATCAATAAATAATGTAAAGGGCTAGACACTTTAAAAACTCTCTTCAGTTTTTCACCACTGACTATTTTATTGTAACAAACATTCATATCTAAGGCAGCAAACATGAACTATTCATGAACGTAAACAACTTTTAGTTACTTTTTACTTCAATAAATGATGTCACCCATGTGTGGTTCCATGATGTTACATTGAAGAAAAACAGCTCTGAACATGGCAATGTAATTATGCAAACTATGCGAGTAGTCCCCCTTTCCATTGCCAGCATCAGTAGAAACAAAATGGCAGTTTGAATAACCACAACAAAAACATTCTGTTCTGAGACAAATCATTTTAAGTATCCACGTAAGCAGATATATTTTACTTTCTTCTCTGATGTTACAGAAATATTAAGAATGTGTTTACATGATCGGCTGATGCAATAATATAAGTTTATGCGCCATCCGAATTTACAATAACAGCCATGTTTATTTTGTGAGTCATATTGAGGTCAGCAAAGGTCAAATATATCCTTGATGTTACATTCCTTGATGTTAAGATGAAAAATTTGTAACATCAAGGAGTGCGAACGTAACATGAAAGAAAATACAAAATATTCTCAGAGCATTTCTGTCTAGTATGATATTTAAACAGTGACACATTGACAGATATAGACACCAAAATGATATTTGAAAATGTACACATATATGAAATTTATAATGTTTATGAGTATCTAGTTGAAATTAAGTCAAACTTATAACATCAAGGAATCAGGATTGTAACATAAAGGAAATCGGAGGTTTCTTGTCGAATATGAATATCATAAATCATATTGTGATACTAAATATGTTGAAACCCTTTCTCAATATATACTGTATGCGCCTAAGCAAACAAAGCAGATCCTGATCAGACAGCTGCTACAGGAGCTGTCAAATCTAGGTCTATTCTGTTTGCTAAACAGATTCTGTGAAATCTTTATTTCATAGGAATTTTTAAAAACTACAGTGTTCCCTCCGTATAACGACACCAATTGGAGACACATACATGTATTGTGTTTTTGTTCGGAGGTAGTCGTTATAGGGAGTTAAAATTAGACTTATTTAGCTTTGCAAACAGCTTTAATCCAGATCAGACGCCACGTAACATGGTGTCCGATCTGGAATCAAATTTTATTCATTTATTTATTATACCAGATTTATGTAGCGCTCTTTTCACACAGGGGTGTGCGTTCAATAGCGCTTCACATGAAATTACGCGAATGTACGGTGCCTACAAAGCGAGAAAGACAAATATCTACAATTAGATCTAAAATAAACATGAATAAACATACAAAAGATAGCCCCCAAAACAGTGAACACAATACTTCTATCAATCAGCAATAAACTGACCGACTGGTTTGCTGACCGATACAAATAATAATAGAGCACCAAATGTAGGTCGCCTAAGTTGTTTGTCACTAGTTATTATGTTTTTTTCTGTCGAACGTCCAATGTGTGACTTTGGGGGAAGCAGCAGACGAGTTTTAAGCATACAATATTGCAGAAGTGAAAGAATTAGGCATATAATATAATTGTCTCTTTTTTTAAAACTTAGGCAACGGTCGTTTTGATGAGGGAATCGTTGTTAGGAGGGCTGTTGTATGGAGGGAACACTGTATGTTAATTTTCTTACGAGGAACTCTCGTAACGAAGCATAGCAGAACAGTCCACATTGGGTATTATGAGCATCCCCGGGCAGGGATCGAACCCTGGGCGCTGCCGTGACAGTCCAATACAATAACTTCTGAGCTAAAGAGTCTCCTGCCTAGCTGAGAGATTCGATACTGGATATATACTTCGCCGCGGCCATGCTATTTATAGTACACACAGACACACACAGAGGTCAGTGTGTGGTATGTAACAATTTATATTCATTAAGTCATACATTTGTTTATGAACATTCATTGAGCACAGAGTAAGTGGAAACGGGAACAGTTATTTGATAGTAACCGTTACAATCATAACAAATGCATGCGGCAAAGGCATCATGAAGAATTTCATCAGCCAAACTGTTTGAGTACCAAGGCCTATGACCCAATCGTCATTTTATATCTGACATCCAGTTCAAATTGATGCCTGCATAAACTTTGGACCCATTTAATGAATAAACAAATAAATATATACATAGGAACCGAACTATGCAAAACCATACTTATTGACATGTAAGCAATCAAGATCCATCTCCATAGCCGCAACTACAATACTGTGATTTTGACAATTTACACAGTTTGAGTAAGTGTAAAAGCAATTTTGGCATATTATGATGAGTATCAAACAGTGCAGACTCAGAGAAGCAGCCATGTTTTGACTGTGGTAAATGATATTGGGCTACACTGTTAGTGATATATACTTTCTGACACTAAACATCAATAACTGTACACCGTGTAGACCCTAGTCAGATGCCATGATGCATCACCATCTGAGGCAGGTTTTACATTATTTGTATGCTCCAAGTGTGTATATTTTGGGTTGAATTAGAGCTGCTGAACAAGTGAATAAGAGACTTTAATGACATCTCCTGACGACCTTTCGGTCATAACGCCTTGCCAGACAATTTCCTTGCAAAAGGCATGGGTCTTGTGAATATGCCGGTAGCAAAGAACCATTGAAACGTCTCATGTGAGACCCGACCTTTATATTTGATAGTTTGGTTAGAAATAACCATTGAAAAGCCTCTAGAACATGAGTTTATCTGGGCCTCACCAGGTAAACTGAAAATGGTATACACGCTGGCAGCTTATGCTGCATTTTTGTTCTCACCTATCGAGAACGTTGGGAGGGGGACTCCATCAATGGACTGAGGAAATATCTTTAAATATACTCAGCCAAAACAGGAAGTACCAAATTTTTACATTGACTTTACATTGAGTAAATTTTAAATCTCCATATCTTTTAAAGTACCTTAACAACTTCAGTTTTGTTTAAGATTTTAAAGGCTCATACGTTCACCAATGTATTCCAGTAAAAATATCCAGATTAAATGACACATGTAACAAAAATGAAACACTAGTTTGTTCTTATTTCAAATCAAAGGGAGATTACTTGATATTGTAAGACTTTCAAGTCTTAAAAACGCCATGAATTTTGTGATGAATGAAAGTCTAATATTATTTGATATTCTTTAAGAGGATGTTCCAGCTGTTAAATATGAGCTCCATCGTTTCTCTTCTACGCGAACTATTTTTAAGCAAAAAGGTGTTAAAGACCTTTTATTTTCAATACGCCTAAATCCGTCACAAATGTTTCTATCTTGTTAGGTTAGGAGCTAAGATTTAACACCTGTTACTTTGAACTCAATTATTTCGAATAGCCAAACGAATTACACAAGTTGGCTTTTAAAATTTTCACTTATTAAAACTTTTGAAACTTTGCCTCTGAAGACAGATTAATGCAGGTTAAAAGTTAAAAGTGATTTGTAAGAGCTTTCTGCACCACTTTTGATGTCAGTTTAGTTGGCAGCTGTGTGAAGGCCTTGGTTTTTCATTTTACTTGAAATGTTTTTATCTCAAAGTAATTTCTTTGGTCTATTGAACTTCAGAGTACTGAATATCTACTTACATATTTAGGTCATTAGGTCAAAGTTCGAGGTCATTGTCACACCTTGGAGTTGAACAGTATGAGCGATGTCTTACAACAATTGTTGTTCAAGTTCCAAGTTCACTTGTTTTTATTTCATGTTCCATTAGTTAAATTCTTTCCTGTAACTATAAATGTTCCTTACTGTAACACCAAGCACTTTCTCTGAACCAACCCTTTTCGATGGTTATACATGTAATTCATAACACAAGTACAAAATTATAATCTCAACATCAAGTTCAGGTTTGACTCAGAGTATGAAATCGTTTAAGTAAAGTATATGTTTATTCCATATCATTGTTATCCTTTATGTAATAGATGCATTCCTTGATGTAACACTCATGCTGATTAAATGAGGAATACCCATACCAAAAACACTTTTGAAAATCCCTGTGTTAACCAGGTTTGAATCTCGTTAGATTGGCTTAAAATAAAAGTCTGCTTTGAAATTGAAGTTAATAATAAGTTTTGAAAGTTGCCATATCTTTTTGTGTTTTCCTTACTGTTACAAAAAAAAATATGTCCTTGATGTTACATCGTTTCATTGCTGTAACAAGATGTGAAAATGACATTTTAAACTTTAATGTTTGGATTGTAAGAAACCAAACTTGCTTTTCCGATAACAGTACTGCATTCAATAAACACAAACTATCAAAAGATCCTATATTGAATCAAATATTGTGTGCATTGTATATGTAGATTTGTAGAAATTTGCCACTTTACGACAGTTTCTGTGCACCATGTAATAGTACATGCATATTCATACATTTGATTAACTGAGGGGTTTTCAAGAGCATCTTTTATTGTGTGTTAAGTGCAAAACATCTGGCAGAGTATCCGTGTTAACTAAATATTCAAAATGTTAAAATACAAAATCGTTACAGCAAGGAATTGATTATCAGTGCCTTGATTAAACCAATACTTACCTGCTTCTCTCATAAAAATAAGGGTCACTAATACTCGTTTCATGGACTGAAGACATTGATAAGTAAGACATAACAGAAAACAACTGATTTGAATAACATTATATTTGATGATATCTACCCACTGAAAATGTGGCAAAAATATATATTGACTCTTATAACAGCCTGACGTCGATGTCATATCGACGTTCACATAGTTGAACGGCTATTCAACGTCGCTCGATCAAGATATTCGTCCAACAACATGTTTTCCGAATGTGCGGCTTGATAGTGAATGCACGAGAAAAGCTTCGAAACAATTTCCAACCAGTTCACGATTTTCTCATGCAAATTGAGTATTTTGTCGTTTCATGCTTCACTGGGTCTTCCAACACAATTTTTTAAATTTGATAACGATTTGACAGACCAATGTCCGTCAATAGCCAACACGCAAAAAATTGTGTAGAAATTCTTATAAATAACAGATACATGTATATAGCGAAAAGAAAAGTGCACAGTTAGAAGATTCGTTAAGTGTATATTTGATTGTTTTAGCACAATATTGTAAAATGAAAAACAGTGTCCGTCAAGGATCACTTTGCTCAGGGTGTACACTGTTTGCCAACGACAAGTGAACTCTGATCAGGTGCACTGTTTGTAAAGGGCGAGTATACTCGTCACCAGGACTGCATGTGTCAACCCATCACCCTATAAATACGCCTTTTTACGCCTTTAGTTTATTCCTCCAGTGAACAAAATGATTCAACTTTATAATTATAGCTATGAATATTCAGCTTAAGAAATAGTTTCTAGATCCATGTAGAGAGAAGGCTCGAAGCAGGATGAAAGTAAAGCAGAATGCCCCCTAAGGTGCATTCTGCTTTACTTTCATCCTGCTTAGTGTGATCACCTGTCTTCAAAACTAGAAACAGGATACGGGGTAAAGGGTTAAACAGCTACCATTACTGCTCATAACCCCCTATGTTTGATTTGAAAAATGCTGAAGGGGCTAATTTATATCCTAGCTTAAGGGTGTATCCAACCCATAAGCGATTTTTTCAAAGTATCAAACTTTTTTTCTATCATTGTTTTTTTGGAAGAGCTATGTATGATGAATGAAAAAATGGAAAAAAATATATATGGTGGTGTCCTTTTTTTGAGCTACAGCGATTTGAAAAAGGTATGTCAAATTTGAACTTTTTCTCTCAAATTTTACCCATTCAGAGTACAAGCTTCAGTAAAAATCTGTTTCAAAACAAAACAAACATGGAAATTTGGGTTTTCATTATTTATTTCATGACTATGGTGGTATTTTCACATATAGAAACCAAATTTAGATAAAGCAGGCACTAGGTTTGAACAATATGGATCCTCGAATATAAAAAATATGCGTTTTATAGGGCATGATTTTATTAGATATTTTAGTTCATGAAAAAAAAGTAAAAAAGTTTGAAAATGAAATAGTTCTAGTATTAAACTTTTTCTTATATTCTACCAAATGAAAGCCAATGCTAAAGCGGTTCAAATATGAAAAGAAATTGAAAGGTCAGTGTTGAAAATTTTGAGTTATTAAAGTAAAAAGAGTTATCTCCCCTTACAAAATTTACAAAAAAGTACCATATCGATGATATTTAGAGCTTTAAAAATTTCACATTTGGTGCCTGCTTTTTCTTGAATTAGTTTTTGTATGAAAAAATACTACCATAGATAGGAAATAAATAACACGAAACCAAATTATCTTATTTGTTCTCATTTAAAATGGATTTTATACTGTTTTTCACCAAAATGTACACTTTTTCTATTTTTTCGTTCATCTTAAATAGCTCTTCAATACAAAACTATCATAAAGTGTTTTCATATACTTTGAAAATTTCTTAAATTCATGACATTGATATACCCTTAAACGTATATACGTCGCGCACGATGTTCGAACTAACGTTTGTAACGTCTTTAGAAATCGATGTTGACGTCCAATGCGGGTTTCGCGGAGCGTTTTAAATTGTATTTAGCGTTACATATAGATCTATTATATTTCAAGAGACAGAACTTAAATTGTAGATATAGCAACTTAGAAACAAGGTATCACACTTGGAGAGGACTCACATAAGCTTTACCTGTTGTTTTCTTCTAAAATTATGATATTGTATTGCATGGTGTCACAGTCGACTCTCAATAAGTCAAACTTGCTAAAGTCGAACAAAATAATATTTCACAGTTAAAACGCGGCTTACCTTCCAGGCGCGTAGCTACCTGTACGCAAAAAACGCAACTGCGTACACATTGTCCTCAAAAATAGAAAAATCGAAAAGTCCAAACATGCAAAAATCGTAGGGGGTAGAGATCAAAGACTGGAAGAAAAGCTGTCAGAAAAAATCGTTATCCTAGAATCAATAATTTGTTATTTTGAGTCAAATTTTTACATTGTCTTTGAATTCAAGAAACGCCCTCAGAACGCACCAGAGACCATCTAGAATTAGAGATAAATGGCCGGGACACACGCAAATATATATATTCAATTTTACGTAATTTGGAGTCGAATTTTACATATAGATTAAAATGCTGTTGCCAGATTGTATTTTTCCGTTTTTAAACGTTTTTGATTGCTCAGAATGCCCCCAGAAACCCACCAAAGCCCATCTAGGAATATTTTCCGGGAACTGGTCATTTCGTACCCTCGCCTTTTCGTACCCTATTTTTTTGGTCATTTCGTACCCACATTTTTGGTCATTTGGTACCCTTTCAAATTCACTAGTCATTTCGTACCCTTATTTTTGGTTATTTCGTACCCTCGAAAAAAATCTTTTTATTACATATATTCACGAATGAATTATAACGTTATAATTCATTCGTGATATATTTCATAATTTTTACGCAAAATTTAATAAGATATAATTATGTTAGATCGGGTAATCTGTCTGCTCAGAAATGAAAAAAAAAATCTTATTCTGCTGGTTTCATAATTATTTGAACAGTTATCAAATCCAGCAGTAACTTCGAATCCATATGTACATTTAATACAAGCTATAGTGAAGACACGTACGTTAACTTAAGCGATGTAGTTAGCAACAACAATCCTGTTTAAAATACAGTGCTCCATCTCTAAAACAGCCATACGAAGCTCCTGTTCTTTGGTATCAAGATTTATACACATTTGAAAGATTATTAGGATTATTGAACAATGGTAACATCTTAGACGAATCGTTTGTTAACCAGCTCTGTTATTGTAGTGTCATAAGGTTTGAGGTACCAGCACGGAATGTTGCAGAGTGTGCCAGTTTGTGCACAATGACTGAGGACTGCAATAGCGTGATTGCAGTACGGAACATAACCAATGCATGGTTTGGTCTTACGATCTACAGTGCATGTCTAGGACATGCTTCTTCCCTTCAAGGTGCACAATTCTACGGACAAGAGGAACTAGGGGATACACCCAACAGGAGACACAAATTGTGGGCGTTGTTTGGAGGGAGTCGTTATCGGAGGGAACTTTGCAAACAGATTGATTCCAGATCAGACGCCGCGTAACGCGGCGTCTGATCTTGAATCAAGTTGTTTGTCACTAATTATTAAGTTTTTTATGTCAAAATGTCCATTACGTAACTTTGAGAAAAACAGCAGATGACAATTTTAAGCAGACGACAATTTTAAGCAGACGACATTGCATCCAGACAATGGTGTGTGTCAGTCATGAACCAAAACGTAATTCGACAAGCTATATAGCGAACAATGATTCTAACCAACAGAGACTAAACATGTCCTTTATCTGCGTTATTTATCCACAAGTCAATACAATTGGACTTCTTTAAAAAAAAAATAAAGAAAAAAGGAAAAAAAAAATTGATTCGAATGAGACTCGAACCTATGACCTTTTGATTGTTAGTCAACCACACTACCGACTGAGCTATCAGCACTTAGGTAGAATAGTGGTACATGTATGAGCTGGGTGCTGGGATCCTTACACCTTTTATTCATATGCTAATCTAGGACCAGTGGCGATACGGAGTACAAAACGACTGATGTACGTTTTATAATTTTCATTAAAATTAATTCAGATAGCACAGCTAGTATAAGATTGAATGAAGAATTAATTATTATGATATATTTCCACGTAACCATGTGAATTTAAAAGCTTTTTGTATTACTTTCAGAATTTATTTTAACTTGCTGAATGTTAGAAATGTTTTATTTAAGATGTCATAAATTTCCCTTCTGCCAATTTCATTGAAAAGTGCAATACTTGCGTTCTTTGAATAGATTCCCGTAAGGGTAATCACTGACGCCTTTGGTGTCATTTGTATTTGTATGCACGGGTCTTGCACCGACGGGGTGAATTAGACTGTGCGTTTGCTGCTCTTTTACAAGAGCAGCAATCGAGTGCCTGACTATGTCTGTAAGTCACTCGGCTTCTTTGAGTGCTTGGCTATGTCTGTAAGTCACTCGGATTCTTTGAGTGCTTGGTTATACCTGTAGGTCACTCAGTTTTTTTCCTTTGCACCATTCCTTTAAGGGGATAGTGCATCAATGGATAGAAGTCCGACATATGGTCGTCGGATTCTTCCACTTCCAACTAGTACATTCCCAAAATGGTCTGCTTTATTTCTGCGTTCGATTCTCAAAGCTTGCTTAAATCAAACATACATACTTCTTTTAAAGCTTTAGTTTTGAAATACATGTATGTTTGTTCTGAGTAATAATAAAACGTCTCTAATACGACCACTTAATTATGTTAATTATTACGGTTTTACAATAAATTGATTGCTTAAAGCAAGGTGACAGTAAAACGAGGAGCTTTCTTAAACTGTCACCTGTCTTTAAACACTCAATTAGCCTTCTTTTAGTGGTCGTAATAGAGAGGTTTTACTATTTATAGCAATAGAGTTGTGTTCGACTGATTACAGTGGAACCTTTGAATCCCGAACACCTATATTATACTTCAAATAAACATTAACTGGCGAGATGCTTTCCGTTGGCGCAGAAATTGAGTGTAACCTGTCACGAATTCGCCTATAACATCCAGATGCCCGTTGCGTGTTATCCCCCCCCCCCCCCCACCACCACCACCTTTCACAAAAACGTAACACAAACACATAGTATTAGTGTTTTCTTCTGACCTGTCGGAGTTATTCGGCGGAGCTGACTGGTTTCTATTTAGACACACTTACTATTTGGCCACACATTTCAACCAATTATATTTTATCAGAAATTTAGAATTAAGAGCAACTGTTGAAACTGAATAGTCTGATTGGATAGTAGCCAGGGCCCGGGTGCATGACACATAGTTAGAGCTTACCTGTATACTAAATCCCTCGCTGAGAGATAAATATCGATTTTTAACTACAAGATAAACTAACTGTGTTGCATGACACACCGCTAAATTCTAGTAACATACTAAAGTTTTAGTTGATAGTTAAAAATCGATTTTAGTAGACAGGTAAGATAACTAGTGTTGCACGAGCGCAAAATTGACTAACTACAAGTTAAGTTTTACCGCTAAATTTAGAGGTACTCAGTGCAGCGATAAATCCGCTAGTAGCCAGCTAAGTCAGCTTGCATAGCCGCGTTAAAGAAACATTTGGGATCCAGATCAGAAACATAGCACCTCGGTGTCTTATCAAGGTCAAAATTGTTTGATTATTTTTGTTATTTTGTTTCAATTTTCATTTTCTCTGTTTGATATTTACATTTTACTAAGCGCAAACACAATACAATAACATGTTTTAATTGACAACGGAATATGTTGATGATAATGATTCATATTTATCTGAGAGGCAAACAGTTAGGAGTTTGATCAGACGCCGGGTTACCCGTTATCTGATATGGCTCCAACACTGTAAGCAAAGAACATAAAACAATTTAGCTTAAGCGGAATGGAAAGACAAACGTATTATCCACTGTATGGATGTAATACGCCATAGGATGTTGGTTGCATTGAAATAGTTCAACCAATTCCACGCTTGAAACCTGTATTTTGGAAAAAGCGGGTCCTGATCAGGGTCCAAACTGTTTTTACTGAGACCCTGTTTTCTGTAACATAAAGAAGTACGAACCGATTTCAGAATACAAAGATGAATTTACAATACATAATAATAATTAGTACATTATCGCAGAGAGCTCTGTTAGTAACAACGAAACAATTTATTGTGTGTTCTGCTGCCATAATGTTTTCTTTTAACCCTTTCGGTGCCAATCAATCGTGAGTTTTTACCCCTACATCGTTTTATTGTCGTCTGCTTTAATGTTCTCATTTGTAATATCGCTTAAAAGAAAGATCCTATGTAGTATGACTTAAGAAATGTTGATACGAGTGTCTAACAGTTTGGATCCTGATCAGACGTCGCGTGACGCGGCGTCTGATCTGGATCCAAACTGTTTGCAAAGACGACTTTATGTGACTCCGGTGGTGAAAGAGTTGTTAAATCATGTCTATCAAACACGATTTTCCCATAAAGCACATCTTTAAAGAATAATGCAATAATAATAACACACTAATAACTCTATAATGAAATAAACTTCAAAATTGAATATCGGTACGAGGTTCAATTATTTAGGATCTTGATCAACTACGGGTCAGAACAAGAATACTTAAAATGTACCAAATTTTCGTGTTATGTGTAATGCGTAGTAACTTAACAGTTTAGCAACCGTCTGTCCGCACATCTGTCTGTCTGTCACTGTCTATCCTCTCCCCCCCTCTCTCTCTCTCTCTCTCTTTTTCTCTCTCTCTCTCTCTCTCTATTGTCTGCGCCACTTCTGTATGTGTATATGTATACATGCCTTTTAAAACTCTCTCTCTCTCTCTCTCTCTCTCTCTCCTAACCTCTCTTGCTTCCTCTCTCTTTCCTTTCACTTTATGTCTTTGTTCCCCTGCCTGTCGTCTTTCTGTCCCTGTATGTCTGTCCTTCCTCTTTTTCTCTTATTGTAGCTTTTTAATCTGAATAAAATATACTTAGTTTCTAACTAACCTTTTCAACCCATAATGTCGTCTGCTTTTTTACTGCATTGTTTTGATCTAACGCAACATGAGTGCTAAATAGTTGGATCCTGATCAGCTGCCAAGTCTATCTGTCATATCATGATCCAAACTGATTACATTGTAAAAACTAAACTCAGCAATTAAAGTTTATGATTTGCTTGATGCATTGTTGGCATAATTATGTTGAACTATAGAGAACAAGAAAACGGGTTCGGATCATAAGTTCTTACAACATAAGGACCCCCCCCCCCCCATCCAATTTCAGTATACAAATGTATATACACAATGGAAAACAAAGTATGAAGTGGTTTTTTAGCCAAAACGCTTATGTTCACTCGTGTTCAATGCATTCACCAAATTTAACCCGACTTTAGCTGGCTACTAAGTGTACTAGCTCCAAGGTAACTACCTACAAGGTAAATTCGACATGTGCACGCCAGTTAGTGGCTCGCTCTAGTTGACAGGTAACTAACGGACAGGTAGAATTTATCGGATAGTTTAGCGAGGAGATTTAGCGGTGTGTCATGCACCCGGGCCCTGGGCTCCAGATAAGGGAATTATTTCAAAACTTAAAATCTTTATTTGTGCATTAACCCCTGTGGTGTCACTATACATTTGAATTGTCTCTTCGAGACAAACAAAATGAGTGGTTATACCATAGGGTTTGGTGCTGAAAGGAGTGAAAAAATGTGATTTGTTTAGTTTACTCCCTCTTATCTGGAGCCCTGTAGGCTGGTCTATGTCCAATTACAGTTTTACCAGATGTGGACTGTGAGTGTAAAATTTAGAGATACAGACTGCACTGTTTACTACACACTGGGATGATGCAATTATACTTCTATTTTAAGATATGACATCTGAAATCTTTTTATAGATATACAGAGGAAGCTAGGTGTTTTGTAATTGTTTACTACCAATTTGTTTGAATTGTTAACTATTTGTACACATTTTAATACCATACATTAAAAGCAATATTATATATAAAATTAATGGCCTCAAGTGAGTTAAACACAATCGTGTTGTTTCATCATTATTTATAAGAGTGAAGTTCAGCAGACTACATATCTGTACATTTGTGTATGCTATAGTTTGTTTCAAGAAACTCTATGAATGAAGTTTGATATATAGAACAATAGATTAATGTGAGGATTCTCCTACCAGTAGCTAGGATATGAGTTAAATTATTGTTCTGTTTTGCATTTCTGTACATGATAGTTTTGCATTTTAAATAAAAGTTACTGTTTCAATTTTTTTTGCTTTTCAATCCGAAAACCTCAATTTCATTTAATTTTGCACACCCATGCATCTATATAGCCTTAGTTCAACCACTCATTCCGCCGAATATCTTTTTTAAAGATATTTCTTGTTTTTAGATTGGAACTTTCTAAAACTTTAAAAGGGGTGAGTTTTCTCTACATCCAGTTAGAGATACGGATAGCTGCAATTTTTGTGCGTAATGTCACTCCGTGGCAATATACAGTAGAGGATACATTATTCTTTTCCGTTTAAACGCAATGCACTATCCTGGGGAAAATTACTTTTAGAAAGGTTAACTATGGTTTTAATCTGAGTAGCAAACAGGGGTGCCTGGTTTAAATTTTCATTTTCGTTTTGCTTGATATTGAAATTCCTATAATGCGGCGTCTGATCAGAGTCTACACTGTTTGCCTATTTCCCTTTTGTAGGATGGAGTAAATACAAGAATGGGGAGAAGGCGTTATTCTTTCCAAATAAACGCGTTAAAGCTATTATTTCCATCGGAAACAGTTCATATCTTGCAGTCAACAATGAGTGGTCGTTAAGTACTTTGTTGTTGATTAATACAAAATTAAGGCTAAAATATCATTCAAATATCTTTATTACATGAGATAGAAACACATAGTATCCCTTTCCCACATAGAAGCGACTTTTAGCGTATTTAATTTATTCCTCCGCTGAACAAAATAGTTCCTATTTAAACAGTTTTAAACATGCGCCATAAGATATAATGTCTACATATTAGCAGATGGTAGCTTAAACCAGGCTGAAAGTAAAGCAGAAATCGCCTTAAGGCGCCTTCTGCATTACTTTCAACCTGCTTTAAGTGGTCCTTTATTTTCATTACTAGAAATAGGCAATTGGGTAAAGGGGTATAGATGCTTAAAGTTGAACCTATACATACCTACACATTTTTATGAACACTTTGTTGTATTTGCATATTAAAGGGATACATTGCCAGTAGGTAGTTCTGTAATAGCGGAAACACTTTTTGGGACAACTGTATGCATGTATCATAGCCAATAATGCAGACGCAGGTGAAACACACAACATTCTATAAGTGAAATTGGCAGATGCAAAAAGACATTTGCCCTCATCTCTTTTAGAATTTTTCTTCCACTTGAATTACAGAAGCAAACAATGTATATCCAGATCAAACAGCAAGTAACTGATCTGATCAGAATTTAGCCGGCACTCAGCAATCAGAAAACAATAACAAAATATTAACCCATTGTCACTAACAAACAGCGTACTTATGTTTGAATTTGAATGTCTAAATGTACACTTGTCGTATGCTAGCATTAGTTATCTGAACAGGGCATACACTGTTTGCCATTTTGCAATATTTTTAACACAACCCTAAAAAGTAAAGAATGGACTAGACCTAATTGGAAATTAACATGTCAGTTAACCCTTATCCTGCTGATTTGTCGTCTGCTTCAAATATAATGTCTGCGAAATATAATAACTAATTTTGATCTTTTTAAATATAAAGAAAAAGTACTTTTCGAGTGACAAACAGCTTAGATCCAGATCAGACGCTATGTAACGCGGCATCTTATCTGATCTGAATCCAGATTGTTTGCAAATATAAGCCAAGTCCCGCTTAGCACGATAATTAAGGGTTAAGGAGCAGTGACTCGCGCCTTTAGTTTTGCCGGGGCCTTTTTACTATCCGGGAGCAGAAACTTGAACTTGACACGAGTTACCCAGATCAATCCGTGTCAAATAGTTTGGATCATGATCCGACATAGATAGTCTAAATGAATACGACATCGTTTCCTATAGAATTGCATTCAGTTTCAAAGTTTTTCACACAAAACACTCAAATCAAAATTGTTTTCAGAGTAATTTCCGACACATAATTGTTGGGGGTCTGATCTTGATCCAAACTGTTTGCAATAGAATAGAAAATACATGTATCATTTGTCTGTGTTTTCATACAAATATATCTTATTCGAAACATATTTACGCATTTCCATCATATTAATCTTATATGTGAAAATCACTCCTTAAAAAGAAATTCGAAAAATGTATGTTTTAATTTAATTTTAATTTTGTTTTTTACCATTTTAGCTATCAATTAGTTTTGATCCGATTGGTTAACAGTTTGCAAATTGACGTTTAGACAAATTACTTAGTCTGAACATAATTCATACTATCGTTTGTTAAGTGTGGATGTACGAGTAATATACTAGTGAAAGATTCGATCGATAATGCTGGTCAGGGTATAATTGATGTAGAACGCGAATGTTTAGTAACAATTTAATCAGCAGATAAACACAAATGGCTTTTCAGAGGTCCCGCTGAGAATAAGAACGAGTCCGGAACCAGTGTTCCGGAGGCAGCCGAATGATAACGAAGCATTCGTGATTTCTTATCAAGGCTAAGATGATCAAGCGATTCCCGATAGTCTGCCTAACAAATCGATAATTGATCTCGTGGACCAAGGGAGATAATGGTTTACGTCTGATATACTAAAGTGAGCAAGAACGCCAATCCTGTAAATATGGCCTGCATTCTTGGACATGACTGTCAAACAGCTATAAATTGTTACCTGTCTTTAATAAAACCAATTAGCCGTCGTATTTTTGTGGTCGTAAAAGAGAGTTTTTTTCTGTATTGTGCATGTCCTATAGCTCTCAAAAGTCTATTAAATATCATGTATTTATAGATTCTTGTTTTGTTAATTCTTTTTTTCATTCATTAAATACGTTTCATATTTGGTAAAAGTTGGGAGAAGTTGTTCTTCAATCGTGCTTTTATGGGGTGGGTACGAAATGACCAAACATATGGATTCGAAGTTACTACTGGATTTGATAACTGTTCAAATAATTATAAAACCAGCAGAATAAGATTTTTTTTTCATTTCTGAGCAAACATATTACCCGATCTAACATATATCTTATTAAATTTTGCGTAAAAATAATGAAATATATGTAATAAAAAATTTTTTAGAGGGTACGAAATGACCAAAAATATGGGTACGAAATGACTAGTGAATTTGAAAGGGTACGAAATGACCAAAAATATGGGTACGAAATGACCAAAAAAATAGGGTACGAAAAGGCGTGGGTACGAAATGACCATAACTCTATTTTCCCTGGAGGAGCATGCCACATTCCAAGTAAGAGTGCGTTCAAAAAATGAATTAGATTTGCGCCTGACTTCGACGTGTACCCCCTCAATCACAGTTTGCTTCCTACAGATCTGCTTTATCATTTATCAAAACGGAACGTAAATGTAAATGGTTCTGTTGCAGATCTGAATCTTACTCATTGTCGGTTTGAAATTAACATCCATGATTTTGTCGTGACGTCAATGTTGTTTATTTTTTTATTCAATTTTTTGCATAGATTTATTTACTTTATCACCTGTTTTGAAGGCGGGAAATGCCCCCAGAACGCACCAGAGACCATCTAGAAATGAAATTTTTCCGGGGGAGCATGGGTCCGGGGGCCCTAGTATAAGAGTGCGTACACTTCCTAATTGGTCTAGCTACGCCCCTGCCTTCTTTATTTTAACTTTGAAATACAAGTATCATCCACAGCTCGTGCTATCAAATGTGACTGTTAAAATACAGTTTAAGCTCGATGTAAGTCAGTCAAGTTATTGAAGTTTGACTGTATACACACATGTACTAACCTGTGATTCTGACAATTGTTGAATTTAACTCGTACCATGCTACCAGCCCATAATATTATCCAGTGGTGATTACCTTTGCAAACAGTTTGGATCTTGATGAGATAAAAAAAAGTAATGCAGACAGTTTCTGTTTTAGAAATTCTGTTTCTCCTTTGTTTACCTTTTAATCCATAGGCGATTTCTACTTTTGAAAACAAGTTATCTCTAAAAGCAGGTTAAAGTAAAGCAGAATGTGCCTTATGGCACATTATGCTCTACTTTCAACATGCTAGCAGATAGAATATATAATATATTCTGTATATTTATTACTGTCTAAATTTGAGCTATTCTCTTCAAAGAATGAATAATTTAAAGGCTTAAAAAGCATATCTATCAGGTAATGGGCTAATGTAAAATTAAGATAAAGCAGACAATTCTCCTTTAGAAATTGTTTTCTCCTGTGATAATCTACCAATGTTAGAGGGCCTTTGTAAGTTGTACCAGTCCTTTATCCACGTTAAATCCCCTGAGTACGCTCCATAAACCCTCATGCCACACTCTGTCCAATGCCTTTATAAAGTCTATGAAGTTGTGAAACAGATCTCTTTGGTGTTGTAAGTGTTTCTCTATGATCAGCCTACAGTTGAAGATCTGTTCCACCGTACTTCTCCCAGCTCTAAATCCCGCCTGTTCCTCCGCCAGTACCTCTTCAGCTTTGGGCCTAAGTCTGTTGAGAATTACTCTCAGCATAACTTTACTACGGTGGCTAATTAAGCTAATGGTTCTGTAGTTTTGGCACTGTCGGAGATTACCTTTCTTTGGCAAGGGTATTACTAGTGATTGAGTCCATTCTACAGGCCATTTCTTTTGGTCCCAGATCTTCTGGCATAGCGTTGTCAAGGCCTTAGTAGTTGCATCTCCGCCATGTTTCAGGAGTTCGGAAGGGACATTGTCCACTCCAGGAGATTTATCTGGCTTGAGACACTTGATGGCAGCTTCTACTTCAGATTTGAGTACTGGAGGACTCTCTACAGGCTCAGTTGTGCCCAGGTTATCCTCTAACAGCGAAGTGTCTGGGTGGATCTCATGGTTGTATAACCCCTTACAGTACTCAGTCCAACGTTCCACTACCTTTTCATTGTCGGTTAGTAGGTTTCCTTCCTTGTCTTCAATGACTGCCGATCGTGGTTTGTTGGTCCTGGTTATTGCTTTGAGTGTGGCGTAGGCTTCTTTGTTACTTCCCTTCTCCATAGCTTTATCGATTGCTGAGCACTGTTCCTTTATCCAGTTTTGTTTGGCTTCTTTCATTTTCTTCCGTATATTGCTATGTGCAATCCGGTATTGTGCCTTAGCATTTTCGCTCGTGTGCTTCACCCCTTTCAGCCTTCTCCTTTCATCGCACAAGTCAAGCACCTCTTCGGTGACCCAAAGTTTGTTTTTCTTTCTCTTCTTTCCTAGCACATCCTTGCTGTTGATAGAAGCACTTCATTTGTATGGTTTGCAAGAGTGTCTATGTTGTTATCCAGCATATTCAGGACGGCAAACTTTCCGCCTACTTGAGCCTGGAATGCCTCAAGTACCTCCGGGTCCTTTAGCTTCTCGAGGTCAAACGACAGCCGTGAGTTCTTGGGACAGCGGTTTGCTTTAAGTTTGAGCTTGAGGTTGGCTAAGACTAGGTCGTGATCACTGCCAATATCTGCACCAGGGAAGGTCCTTGTCTTTGCTTTAAAAATTCCTAAGAATTCCAAATTTGCATTTTCCAAGTGCGATTTTACGAATCGTACCTTTATCTCCATCGCCTGTTTCTAGGTTTTTTGACATGTGGCTGCTTAAAGCAACCTGAAAGTAAAGCAGAATGCGCCTAAGGCGCATTCTGCTTTACTTTCAGGTTGCTTTAAGCTACCATGTATTAGAAAAAAATCCGAAGATTTAGGAAAAATCCGGAGAAATGGCAGTCCTGGATTAACTGTGTACATGTTCAAGAACCTGTCATTTCATTTCGTTTAAGTTTCGTCAGAACGGGAGAAAATAACGTCTTCCCAACTCTAACAGATATAGTATTATATACCTAAGGTATGTTACACTGGAGAAAACGCCATTATTCCGATATACATGTAAATGTAAATGCAACTCTGCTAAAAAAGTATGTTCGGTGCAAACAGTTTGGAGACAGATCAGACGCCGGGTAACCCGACGTCTGATCTGGCTCCAAACTGTTTGCCACTCATATCAATATAGTGCCAACATTGACAAATTGTCAATTTCTACGTTTTATAGTTTTGCGTTATAAACGGGAGACATAGACACTTTTTATTTTACGTCGGATAGGTTTAACAAATTAACATAAGCCCTATGTAGGTCTTTTACTCCGACAAACATAGGTAAACGTTATAAGAAACAAACAAATAAAACAGATTTCAACAGAATCACAGGTATGCATGAAAAACAAACACATCATGGTCAAAGCATGTTAAAAAAGAAAATAGAAAAAATATTTTGTTGGTCAATGGGAGACAACTCATGCACAACTACATTTAAGTTATGCATAATGTGTCTACCTTGACCAGTCTATAGTTAACAGTTACAAAGGATACATAATGCAGTTTCTAATTTAGACCCTGCACTGATCGTCGGTGTCACTGCTAATTAATAAAAATTACATTATGACGGTCAGAGGAAGCCACTTCAGCACAATCCAAGAGGAATGGCATTTTCTCCACTGCAACTACCGGTACATTTTTAGCTCACCTGAGCACAAAGAGCTCAAGGTGAGCTATTGTGATCGGTTGCCGTCCGTCGTACGTCGGTGTCGGTGTCCGTGTCCGTGTCGTCTGTTCACAATTTGTTTCAAATAACTTCTTCTCTGAAATCAATGGCCCAATTTTAACCAAACTTGGTCAGATACATACTGTAGTTGTGAGCTTCAAAAATTGTTCAAAAAAAGTGGGTGGGGCAATCGGTCTTGTTGCCATGTCAACCATGCACGATATCTAAAAAAAATCTTCTTCTCAAAAACTACTGGTCCGATTTCAATTTGGTTTTCACCAAAATGTTTCTCAATTAATATACTTTCAAAATTGTTCAAAGAATTTTGATCCGTCAAAAAACATGGCCGCCAGAGGGCGTGGTCATTTTCCGTATTTACGTAATATTGACAACTAAAGTCAAAACTTTAAACATCTTCTTGTCAATAACTACACGTCCTAGGACAACCAAATTTCACATGTAGCATCATGTTGTGAACCTTTAGCAAGATTGTTCAAATAATGACCCCCGGGTCAAAAATGGCCCCGCCCGGGGCTTATCAGTTTTTCATAGGAAAACCTTTAAAACTCTTCTTCTCTAAAACTGTATGGCCTAGACCTTTTATATTTGGCATGTAACTTTGCCTGATGGACCTCTACTAAGACTGTTCAAATCATGACACCAGTGTCAAAAATGGCCCCGCCCCGGGGCTTATCATTTTTACTTAGACTTATATAGAAAAACCTTTAAAATCTTCTTCTCTGAAACCGTAAGGCCCATACCTTTTATATTTGGCATTAAGCTTTGCCTTATGGTCCTCTACCAAGATTGTTCAATTCATGACTACATAAGTCTATGTAAAACTGATAAGCCCCGGGCGGGTCCATTTTTGACCCTGGAGTCATGATTTGAACAATCTTGGTAGAGGACTGTAAGGCAAAGCTTAATGCCAAATATAAAAGGCATTGGCCTTACGTTTTCAGAGAAGAAGATTTTTAAAGGTTTATTCCTATATAAGTCTATGTAAAACTGATAAGCCCCTGGGCATCATCTACAGGTCCTCTATCAAGATTGTTCAATTTATGTCCCTGGGGTCAAAAATGACCCCGCCCCGGGGGTCACAAATTTACATAGTTATATAGTGAAATCTCCAAACCTCTTCTTCTCTGAAATTGATATAGCTAGAGCTTTGATATTTGGCATAGTGTAACTTCTAGAGGTATACTTTACCGATATTGTTCAAATGGATCCTGTCCGTTGCATATCTAGGTCACAGGAGCTAAAAATAGATTTGTTTTTCAATAAAAACTTTAAAATTCTACTTCTCTGAAACCATAGTGAGCTTAGATATTTTGCATAACGCATCATCTTCAGGTCCTCTATCAAGATTGTTCTAATTATGTCCCTGGGGTTAAAAATGACCCCGCCCCGGGGATCACAAATTTACATAGAGTTATATAGTGAAATCTTCAAACCTCTTCTTCTCTGAAACTAATATGACTAGAGCTTTAATATTTGGCATAGTGTAACTTCTAGAGGTACCTTATCAATATTGTTCAAATGGTTCCGGTCCGTTGCATATCTAGGTCACTGGAGCTAAAAATAGATTTATTTTTCAATAAAAACTTTAAAATTCTACTTCTCTGAAACCATAGTGAGCTTAGATATTTTGCACAACGCATCATCTTCAGGTCTTCTATCAAGATTGTTCTAATTATGTCCCTGGGGTTAAAAATGACCCCGCCCCGGGGATCACAAATTTACATAGAGTTATATAGTGAAATCTTCAAACCTCTTCTTCTCTGAAACTAATATGACTAGAGCTTTAATATTTGGCATAGTGTAACTTCTAGAGGTACCTTATCAATATTGTTCAAATGGTTCCGGTCCGTTGCATATCTAGGTCACTGGAGCTAAAAATAGATTTTTTTTTCGATAAAAACTTAAAAAATCTTCTTTTCTGAAACCACAGTACCCTGAGCTTAGCTATTTTGCACAAAGCATCATCTTCAGTTACTCTATCAAGATTGTTCAAATTATGCCCCTGGGGTCAAATATGACCCCGCCCCGGGGGGTCACAAATTTACATAGAGTTATAAAGTGAAATCGTCAAACTTCTTCTTCTCTGAAACTAATATAGCTAGAGCTTTGATATTTGGCATGGTGTAACTTCTAGAGGTATACTTTACCAATATTGTTCAAATGGTTCCGGTCCGTTGCATATCTAGGTCACAGGAGCTAAAAATAGATTTTAAAAAAAAAAGCTTAAAAAATCTTCTTCTCTGAAACCACAGTACCCTAAGCTTAGCTATTATGCACTCAACATCATCTAATCAGCAATTGGCACAATCATATTGTCATAATTTCTCAGCTTTCCAAGATATGTTACATTTACATCAACGGTCCCAGGTGAGCGATTTAGGGCCGTATACGGCTCTTGTTAAATGATAAATGCCACTGCAGATAAACATTAGATCCGAAAAGCTAAGCTAGTAGAAGCTATAATAGATCACATCACACTCATAATCACGAACGTGACCCTCTTTTTTCATAAAGTGGGTACAATTTTCAGGTAACGTTTTACAGGAGCAGATCAAGATCACCAATTCCAAGGATGTGACTTTTGACAAAGAGGAAATTTTGTATTTGTTGCACAGTGGAGAAGACGTTGCCATCCCATTAAAACGAAACACATACAATAAAATGTACTTGAAAATCGATGTCTTATAGTTTTGATCCTAATCAGATGCCATGTAGCTGATCTGGATCCAAACTGTTCGCAGTTGAAATGTTTACCCCCTCAAATGAAAGTATCTTGATACACGCATATATTTATTTATAATTGTATATATAATCTTTATTAAAGTCTCATCATGGTTACATCACATAGTAAATATACATATGAAAAACTCGTTTGAATGAACCATGCCATTCATTTTGAATTATAAGAGACTATACAGAACAACAGCACAACCAAATATAGCATTTCTAGCATTGTGTCCATACATAAACACAGTATTGACTAGTTATGCGTCACAAAGGTATGCTATATGACACTGAACTGTTCAGTAGTGCACTTAATTACTCCAAAGATATGTTTTTAAATAATTTACTCTGGTGGGAAAATGTCATTAAATAGTCAAGAATGGATACAAGAGAGAGTTTCTATAGTTTAGTAAGTAGCTTTTAACCGGTTGAAAGTAGAGCAGGATGTCCCCTAAGGCACATTCTCATTTACTTTCAATCCACTTTAAGTGGTCACTCGCCCTTAAAACTAGATACTTGCTATATCATGGAGTAAGAGGTTACACAATATATTTTGCATTGTAGTGTATGTGCAGTGGACAAAGGGAGACAATTAGTACGGATATGCATAAATTATAAGTAATTGATTATCCCCCCTGCTACCCTTGCAGATTATGAAGAACAGCAATATTGGGAGCCAAATGAATATCCCATAGCGGAATTTTAATTGATAACTCCCGAAATTGCCCCCACACACAGTTTGGAAGGTAAGCAGTTAGTTGTAATAAAATAGAAAATAGACTTACCATCAAATTTGGACCATATTGAAAATACATATTGCATACAGTGTCATTACAGTTGTATTAATCAGTGTAATATAAACTGAAATAAACTATCGATTACTGGAGGTTCTTGTTTGCGACGAATATACGTATGAATAGTACATTTGTCCTATGCCCTTTGATCATGGTCTACACTGTTTGTCATTTCACCAGAATATTTTAATTGTACAGTTTAACTCTTTCGCTGCCAAATTTATCGTTAAATGTTTAATTGTCGTCTGCTTCAATTTTGACGTCTCTGCAATTTTCGTCTGCAAACCCTAGTAGACTATAGCCTGTTTCTAGGTGACAACTTAACGCACGTTGAAAGTAAAAGAGCTTTAGTGAGCATTAAGCCTTGTTTTCCTTTACCTTCAGTCTGCTTTGGGCTATTGACGGGGCATTGTATCACGGAGTATAACGGAGTTCTTACACTATTGATCCTTTTACTTATACCGTCCCGTTGTGAAAAAAGGCAATGGCAATTTCTTGAAAATCAATTTCTTATAGTTTTGATCCTGATCAGATGCCATGTAGCTAATCTGGATCCAAACTGTTCGCTAAACTATAGATTACTGGAGGTTCTTATTTAAATGTTCTACCCTACCCTGGTGAAGACCTAATTAAAACTGCTTTAATCATTCAATGGCAATAACCCCAACATGCCTTGTGCGAATTTGGTAGTTAACATGATTGACCTAGATTTTATATAAATAAACATTTTCAACAAGTTTGTGAATATCCGATAAAAATGTATGTGTTAGAGTGCAAAAAGACTGAAAGTCATTTTTAATAGTCAAAGGGAAATTACTCAGATATACCTTATGTGATTTTAGTAGTTATCAAACTTAACCTTAATTTCATATAAATAAACAATTTCAGCAAGTTTGGTGCAGATCAAATAAAAAGTATTTGTGTTAGAGAACAAAAAACGGTGAAACAGTCAATATTTAATGCATAAAGGGCATGACGGATGGCCATTGTAGGCAGAGAACAATTGTGACACCGCAGAGACGCATACGTACATGTATGTCCCTCCTTCCCTCTGTTAATCACACTCTCTGTCATTCTCGCCTCCGTCATTCCCTCTGTTAGTTATTCTCTCTGTCTTTCTCATTATCCATCATTCTCTCTGTCATTGTTACCTGACGCCATTCCCTGTGTTATACACCCTCCCTTTCCACCCTTCCCTCTGTTAATCACTCTCTCGGTCATTCTCACTTTCCGTCATTCTCTGTTTTTTACTCTCTCTCCGTCTCTGTCGAGGGAGATATCATGCCAACCCTACGGGATATGACATCTGCTGCCCCTCAGTTGTTGGAGAGAGCTGTGTCGGCGGGACTACATGTAAGTGACCTGGTAGCGCTACGCAAGCCGGATTGGTATCTCCAATAGGGTGTAGTAGATGGTATATTTTCTCTTTTTCCTAACTTTTCTCTACATGCAAAGCCTTACCCTTGCCCGTACTAGCTCTTTTCTGTCTTTCCTTATTCTCTTTATACATTTTTCTCTCTTATACTTGCGCACCATTAAATAATTGCCAAGTGTGACAGCTTAACGTAACCTGTACATGTAGATGTAGAGAAGTGATCCGTTGATGACCCTCTACCAGAATTCTTGAAATATTTTTGTTATCTTAAAGCAATGGTGTATTTGCAAAAATAAAAGAAAATAATCAAATAAAACCAAATGTGTAGCATTATCGTGCATCTGTCAATAGAAAAATGTGATCAGTCTAAAAACACCATCAAGCAAAGTCTTCAAATTTTAATTTTTTAGATATTTTCTATCGCTTTATCCTATATTTATTTTGTAGCATCGAAAGACGCAACAGAAATTGATCACGGATCGGACATATACCCGGGCCGAATTATGTACTCTCCAGCGCTACACAGCTAAGTACATTAAATCTATCCCAGAGATATACATAGTCCGGCTAGTCGAGCGGTCTAAGTGAGTGTCCTATTTTGCTTCCTGTATGTCTTATACATGTATAAGAGAAACGAAATGAAAAGTATGTGATAAACACCAACGTTCCGTAAAAATTAAAAACGCTTAAATTGATCAAGTTTGAAATAGTGAAATATTGTTTTCTGCATTTAGCCCTATCGTGTCATTACTTATTAGAATCGTCTCTTTAAGACGATTCTAATGAGTAGCAACACCATAGGATTTGGTACTGAATTGAGTGGGGAAATGCTCTCTTTCATTTCAAACAACGTGAATCCTGGTGTGCAGCCGAATTTAGCTACATTTAATCAATTTTCTAACTGTCTTCTAAACTGTTGCCCTCGAACCATACCAATGAAAGTGGGTACAGAAGAAAACATGTCAGAATCCGATAACCACATATATCGGCCTTCTGTTATTTTACCATTCTTCACAATGGTAGAGAGAGAGCGACTAGAATGAAGGACACAACCAATTCCCTTGTGGAAAAGGCATATGCCAGAGGCGATTTCAAATAACGCCAAATGAAAGGTAGGTGTGAATAATCGCACAATGGAGACATACTTTGCAACATTGCTCGAGTTATATCTCAGTGCTGTATATCCGAACTCAATGATACGTTTTTATAAAGTTTACTAATTCATTGTGAAACAAAAGCAATCACCAAAGCTTCAGAGGCTGTATATTTTTAACATTTATTTCTTATATTTCCATCTGCTCCTTCTGTATCTCTCTAATTATTACAAACTCCGTGAATTTCAATTCGGTGTCACGAGTATAATATGTACGACTCGTTATGAGTAATGGTTATCTCTATGGTTCGGATTAACAAACAATCAGGGCAAGAAATAATATTTTGTTTGATATCAGTAGGTAGCAATATACAGTATGCGTCAATTTAATGAATACGTTCAATCTCATAGCAGAATTGTATTTATTATGAATGAAACACTATGTCAAACGTCTATGATTATGGTAATTAGCAGGACCTTCTCAATGTTCTAGGACAAACGGGCTATATTATATAGACGGTTGTTTGCAAAGACAATTGGACGAAATGTCGGATCTTAGTGGATACTATGCTTTCGAAGATTTCGGGCTACGGCCGGTTGATGGTTATAAAAACTATGGTTTTCGTTATTTTAAAGTAAGTAAGTAAGTAAGAAGGGGAAGGGGATAGGAGTTAGGGATAGACTGTATAAATATATAAATTAATGAATATAACAAAATTAAAACTAAAAAGAAAACAGAATTAGAACTTGTAATGGACAATTCCATTACAAATTTAGTCTTGCCAATTTATGACTTTGTCTGATTGTTTTACAATATTGTGCTGAAACAATGTCCGTCAAATATCACTTTGCTCAGGGTGTACACTGTTTGCCAACGACAAGTGAACTCTGGCAAGGTGCACTGTTTGTAAAGGGCGAGTAGACTCGTCACCAGGACTGCATGTGTCAACCCATCACCCTATAAATACGCATTTTTATGCCTTTAATTTATTCCTCCACTGAAGAAAATGATTCAACTTTATAATTATAGCTATGAACAGCCAGCTTAAGAAATATTCTCTGGATCCATGTAGAGAGTAGCTCGAAATAGGATTAAAGTAAAGCAGAATGTCCCCTTATAGTGCGCTCACATTTGCTCTACGGCGGCAGCCGCACGGCGTATCCCAATATTTCACAGGCCGTAGAGGTCGCCGTAGAATTATAACGCGGAGTTATAACATTTTTTCATTTCTACGGCGGCCGTAGAAACACACACCGCAGAGTGGTTCTACGGCTGCCATACGGCAGCCGTACGGTCGCCGCACGACCACCGTGCGGCCGCCGTAACTCAATGGTCAATTTTCCTATTGTGCATTTGTACTTTTGTTCATATATGTAAAACATGTATATTATCTAAAAATGGATTTAGATGTTCTTAAATGCTGTCCAAATGTGTCCTTTGAGTTCATGTTTTTTTTTTACTGATATTAGTTGTGTGAACATGTAGCAAAACAAAGTTGTGTAGCAGGAGCAGCATTTTGGTTGCAGGGTATCTGGTTGGACTTCCACGGCTGCCGTACGGTCGCCGTGCGGTCACCGTACGGCAGCCGCACGGCGGCCGTAAGGTTGCCGCAGGTTTTTTAACCCCACAAAAATAATATCTCGCCGCACGGCAGCCGCAGCAAACGTGAGCGCAACACACGGAGGCAGTAGGAATTCTGCGGCGGCCGGCGAATTGCTACTCGCCGTAGAAATGATTAGCCGTGCGGCCGCCGTACGGCAGCCGCAGCAAATGTGAGCGAGGCATAATGTGCATTCTGTTTTACTTTCATCCTGCTTAGTGTGATCACCTGTCTTCAAAACTAGAAACAGAATACGTGGTAAAGGGTTAAACAGCTACCATTACTGCTCATAACCCCCTATGTTTGATTTGAAAAATGCTGAAGGGCGGTAGGGTTAATTTATATCCTAGCTTAAACGTATGTACGTCGCGCACGATGTTCGTTTGTTACGTCTTTAGAAATCGATGTTGACGTCCAATGCGGGTTTTGCGTAGCGTTTTGAATTGTATTTAGCGTTACATATAGATCTATTATATTTCAAGAGAAAGAACTTTAAATGTAGATATAGCAATTAAATATAGCAATATGGGTAAGTTTGACTTAACCGAACATGAAATAATGCAGTTAATAAATTTAGCAATATTTCATTCTTTACAATAAAGGGAAGTAACTTCGATAATTTGTTTGAAAAGTACAATTGTTCCCTGATATTAAGTCGACATGTATGTATACTCGCACTCCAAAGTCGGATCATGGTTAAACCACGATTTAACTCCGAGTTACGAGCATGGTCAATTCTCAATAAGAGAAACTTTACTCTAGTGAATTCAAAATACCATTCTATTTTATCATTATGATATGTTTTCAATAGTGAAGATGCTATTTTCATCCAGTTTATACGAATTGGTTACAAAAAATAACATTTTGACAAACTTGGATGGTTTACTGTTCTCTCAGTCGAGTCAATGACAAAACAGCTTTGAGCCTAAACAGACGCCGGGTTACACTGCCTCGGATCAGGCTTAAACATTTTTTCAATTTGAATAATAATTTGGGTATGAAACAATACTAGATTAACTCATAATATCAGACTTACCTAACCTTGCTGCGGTGAACTTTAACTGTCAGAGCTTTTTATATGAACATGTACTACTATGAAGAGTTTGAAACATAGGCGTTATGATGGCACCTTCAATAGAAATAAAGTCGAACATTTGAAGGCGATTTAAAGTGAAAAATAAACCATTTCACCATCGTATACATAGCACTTATGACAATTATTGAAACTATTTTTCTCATGGACAGAGTTCTGCTGTATATTATATTGAATCATAAACTCGAAGATTAGTAGTTTAAGATCTAGATTCATTTCTCCTGGGTCTAAAGATAAACAGTGTTTGCACGCGACATATCAAAACCAGGACGTAGGAAATTCAATCAGTTCCGAAAATGAAAAATCTCTGCATTCCTGTCTCAATTACTTGAAGTATCTGTCGGTATTTTCAACATTAGATACACCAGGCCTTTGCCCATGGTACAGACAGTTATGGGGTTATATAAGCTCTATTGTCATCAATTTAGCATCTCTCTTATTCTCTCACTCTCTCTCAATCTCTCTCAACGGCACCTTTAATCGAAAGTCAAGCGAAAACAGAAGGCATTTTAATTGCTAGTTACGATCGATGATACATACACCACGACATGATATACATAATAACACTAACGTATACATCGACAAAAGTACATTTTTTCTCTCTCTCTGTCTCTCTATCTATCTATATATCTCTCTATCTATCTATCTCTTTCAGCTTACAAGTTAAGCAATATTGAATCTACCAATCTTCAACAGAAGTAACACAGGTACTTCTTAAACAAAGAATTAATAATAATTTCATCCAAAACTGGTATCAAGAAATTGGAAATTCCCCAAGTGCCGACAGCTATTGTTTGTTTTCTGATTTTGGGTTTAAAAGATATCTAGATGTAGTCAATATCAAAAGATTTAGACAAGAGTTAACTAGATTAAGAGTATCAACACACTGTCTTGAAATAGAAACGAGAAGATGGAACAAACCTAACCTAATACCTAGACAAGCCAGAATATGCCAATTTTGTAATACTCTAGAAGATGAGTATCATTTCCTATTAGAATGTGCGCTATGTACCATGAACTGAGATGCGCATATATTAAACCATATTATTGGAGACACCATAGTCCTCAGAAGTTTGCTGATCTTTTAAAGTTGAGAAATATAGAAGAAGTTAGAAATATGTCATTGTTTGTATATAAAAGTTTTCAATTAAGACGCACTGCATTATACGTGAACCGATAAATGAACATAAATTTACCCCCCCCCCCCCATTTTTTTAAATAATTTCCCTAGCAATAAAAACACTCAGCGCTTCCTTATTCTCGAAATGATATGGTGAATCTATATAAATATAGATTTACAGTACCAAGTCATTACCAAGACATAGAAATATAAAATGAATTTATTCATTACCTTAATAATTGTTAATTAGAAATCAAAAACACTTGTATTTGATATATATTACTTATACAAAAATTAAGCGTAATTACCTCCCTTTATTTGGGCATTATGTCAATTAGCCTAGTGAATATACAGGCATACACCTCTGAGGCTGGCGGCCACTTAAATCATGGTTGTAGGCCAGTTCTTGGGACAGATGGCTGCTTGGTGCGGAAAGGGATCAATGTGGAAAGCTCATTCATTATGCTTCATTATTTCTACTTTGCTCTTTGTCTGCGGTGAGCATCCCGTGTCCATGTATTACGTACATGCCTCTCAAAGAGTGGCAACTTGATAAAGGGTTTGACTGCTCTATATGTTAGCTACTTATACTTTGAAAGTTAGTAGCCTAGTTAATATGTATTTCATCAGTGTAGATACAAGTAAAATGTATATTTAACCCGGCCCTCCCTAATACCACAAATGGTAAATTCCAGTTTCAATTTTAGCCTAGTCCTTTTTTCCATTTAAGGTAGTTTCTGCCAACACATTGCAATATGTAAGACCGTGCAGACCTTGATCAGAGTATTCACTTAGGAGACCTCAGACCTAGGTGTCCACTGTATACATAGGACAAGTGTACTCCTCATATATACACTGTATGTAAAGGACGTATTTGTGCTTGACTTGGGTTCAAAGGGTTAAAACGTTCCGGTGCTTGACCTTACAGATTTTTCGGTAAGACTTCGCACTGGAATATTAAATTTGATTTGATACATGTATTTTATTTTACAAGCTAATTTACTTTTGCTTTCTATCTTTTGTTTCTTTTCGGAAAGGCAAAAGGCATTGGTAAATTAGCGATACAAAGAAAGGTATTGCTGTCAGCATACTCACATGTGTATTGTAAATATGTGAGGTACCGGATGAGTATTCCATGGTATATTCTAGTATTATACTTGTATATGTAGTAAATTTTATACACAGACATGTTTAATAGCTTAAATATATATATTTCTATATATGTAATTCATAACAGGTAAACGTGCACATGCTACTACAAGAACTGACGTCTTCGCCTTTTGAGCATTAAATGGATACTTTAAACCATTTGGTGCACAAAAGCCGAAATCATCTGCGCAAAGTAGGAAAATAAAAATATTTGGACAGCGAAAAAAGACTTAGATAATGGTACGGTCTCTTATAAAAAGAATTCACAACAAACAAAGCAATGTCGCAGTGTCCCTTCGTATACATTGCTAACATACCATTTGCCTTTGACGATGTATTGCATGCTTTGTACGCTTGTGTACTGTTGGGCCTCTGGCCTTATGTATGAATAAAATATCTATCTATGTAGTCTATGGTACACCATGACGGGAGGCTTTTCAATGCAGGTCGAAATAATGTAGACATCTCCCATTATAAGATGTGTCTGAATCATTACAACGCCGCTCGTAGTCACTCAAAGTATTTCACTGTAAGACAGACTGCACCACAACAGCCAATAGTAAATTATTAAGGATATTATCCTTGTTCTTTAACCCTTTCATTACCAAAATTTTCGTGAGATGTTTATCCCTTCAAAGTTTCTTTTTCATCTGCTTCAATTTTGTTATCTGCAATGCCGTTTTAAAGTAATAATATAAGTCAGTATGACTAAAGAAATTTCAAAACGAGTGCCAAACAGCTTGGATCCTGATCAGACGCCGCGTTACGCGACGTCTGATCAGGATCCAAACTGTTTGCAAACGCGCTTTGAAGCACGATTGAGAGTGAAAGTGTTAAAGTTTAACATGATACCATTCTTACCTCTGTCAACAGAAAAATGTAATCAGTCTAAAAATACCCTCAAGAAAAGTTGCACGAATCTTATTTTATTTAGATAATCCTATATTTATTCTATAGCATCGAAAGACGCAACAGAAATTGATCACGGGTCGGACATATACCCGGGCCAAATTATGTACTCTCCAGCGCTACACAGCTAAGAACGTTAAATATATCCCAGAGATATACATGTACATAATCCGGCTAGTCGAGTGGTCTAAGTGATTGTCTTATTTTGCTTCCTGTATGTCTTATACATGTATGAGATACAGGTCTGCCATTTCTACGGTTTATTCCTAAATCTTCGGATTTGTTTCCAGTTCATGGTAGCTTAAAGCAGACTGAAAGTAAAGCAGAATGCACCTTAAGGTGCATTCTGTTTTACTTTCAGCCTGCTTTAAGCAGCCACGTGTCAACAAAACAAGAAACAGGCTATGGGGAAAAGGTACGATTCGTAAAATTGCACTTGAAAAATGTAAATTTGGAAATTTTTAGTCAACCTATGGCAGTCCTGAAGATAAACGAAATGAAAAGTATGTGATAAACACCAACGTTCCGTAAAAATCAAAACGAAAACGCAATGCTATTAAATTAGAAAATGGTAATTCTATTTTTTATCTGAGTGGAAAACAAGATGTAAGACGCCATAATACTGGCTGCTTAAATTGATCAATTTTGAAATAGTGAAATCTTGTTTTTCTGCATTTAGCCCTATGGTGTCATTACTCGTTAGAATTGTCTCTTCAAGGCGATTCTAATGAGTAGCAACACCATAGGATTTGGTACTGAAATGAGTGGGGGAATGCTCCCTTTTATACGGAGCCCTTCACGCACGATCTATGTCATGTCAAACAACGTGAATGCGGGTGTGCAGCCGAATTTAGCTACATTCCGAACTGTCTTGTAAACTGGTGCATTCGGACCATACCAATGAAAGTGGGTAGATGTTTTGACAGAAGAAAACATGTCAGAATCCGATGACCACATATATCGGACTTCTGTTATTTTACCATTCTTCACAATGGTAGAAAGAGAAAAAGAGAGCGACGAGAATGAAGGACACAACCAATTCCCTTGTGGAAAAGGCATATGCCAGAGGCGATTTCAAATAACGCCAAATGAAAGGTAGGTGTGAATAATAGCACAATGGAGACATACTTTGCAACATTGCTCGAGTAAAATCTCAGTGCTGTATATCCAAACTGAATGATACGTTTGAAAAGTTTACTAATTCATTGTGAAACAAAAGCAATCACCAAAGCTTCAGAGGATGTATATTTTTAACATTTATTTCTTATCTTTCAATCTGCTCCTTCTGTATCTCTCTAATTATTACAAACTCCGTGAATTTCAATTCGGTGTCACGAGTATAATATGTACGACTCGTTATGAGTAATAGTTATCTCTATGGGTCCGATTAACAAACAATCAGGGCAAGAAATAATATTTTGTTTGATATCAGTAGGTAGCAAAATACAGTATGCGTCGATTTAATGAATACGGTCAATCTCATAGCAGAGTTGTATTTATTATGAATGAAACACTAGGTCAAACGTATATGATTATGGTAATTAGCTGGACCTTCTCTATGTTCTAGGACAAACGGGCTATATTATATAGACGGTTGTTTGCATAGACAATTGGACGAAATGTCGGATCTTAGTGGATACTATGCTTTCGAAGATTTCGGGCTACGGCCGGTTGATGGTTGTGAAAACTATGGTTTTCGTTATTTTAAAGTAAGTAAGAAGGGGAAGGGGAAGAGGGATAGGAGTTAGGGATAGACTGTATAAATAAAACTGAAAACTGTATAAATGAATGAATATAACCGTATAAACTAATGAATATAACTAAAAAAAAATAAAAAAATAACTTTTAATGGACAATTCCATTACAAATTTATGACTATATCTGATTGTTTTAGCACAGTATTGTAAAATGAAAAACAGTGTCCGTTAAAGATCAATTTGCTCAGGGTGTACTCTGTTTGCCAACGACAGGTGAACTCTGGCCAGGTGCACTGTTTGTAAAAGGCGAGTATAGTCGTCACCAGGACTGCATGTGTCAACCCATCACCCTATAAATACGCCTTTTTACGCCTTTAGTTTATTCCTCCAGTGAACAAAATGATTCAACTTTATAATTATAGCTATGAATATTCAGCTTAAGAAATAGTTTCTAGATCCATGTAGAGAGAAGGCTCGAAGCAGGATTAAAGTAAAGCAGAATGCCCCCTAAGGTGCATTCTGTTTTACTTTCATCCTGCTTAGTGTGATCACCTGTCTTCAAAACTAGAAACAGGATACGTGGTAAAGGGTTAAACAGCTACCATTACTGCTCATAACCCCTTATGTTTGATTTGAAAAATGCTGAAGGGGCGGTAGGGTTAATCTATATCCTAGCTTAAACGTATGTACGTCGCGCACGATGTTCGAACTAACGTTTATAACGTCTTTAGAAATCGACGTTGACGTCCAATGCGGGTTTCGCGTAGCGTTTTAAATTGTATTTACCGTTACATATTTATAGATCTATTATATTTCAAGAGATAGAACTTAAATTGTAGATATAGCAACAAGGTAACAAACTTGGAGAGGACTCACATAGGCTTTACCTGTTGTCCAATCCTTTTCTTCTAAAATTATGATATTGCATTGCATGGTGTCACAGTCGACTCTCAATAACTCAAGCTTGCTAAAGTCGAACAAAATAATATTTCACAGTTAAAACGCGGCTTACCTTCTTTATTTTAACTTTGAAATACAATTAAGCTCGATGTAAGTCAGTCAAGTTATTGAAGTTTGACTGTATACACATGTAGTAACCTATGATTCTGACAATTGTTGAATTTAACTCGTACCATGCTACCAGCCCATAATATTATCCAGTGGTGATTACCTTTGCAAACAGTTTGGATCTTGATGAGATAAAAAAAAGAGTAAAGCAGACAGTTCTGTTTTAGAAATTCTATTTCTCCTTTGTTTACCCTTTAATCTATAGCCGATTTCTACTTTTGAAAACATGTTATCTCTAAAAGCAGGTTAAAGTAAAGCAGAATGTGCCTTATGGCACATTATGCTCTACTTTCAACCTGCTTTAAGGTACCATCTGCTAGCAGATAGAATATATAATATATTATGTATATTTATTACTGTCTAAATTTGAGCTATTCTCTTCAAAGAATGAATAATTTAAAGGCTTAAAAAGCATATCTATCAGGTAATGGGCTAATGTAAAATTAAGATAAAGCAGACAATTCTCCTTTAGAAATTGTTTTCTCCCCCTGTGATAATCTACCAATGTTGACAGGTTGAGACCTGAATTTAATAAGGAAAGGCGATCACAGTCAAACCTCTATATACATGTAGTAAACTCGCTTTTAAAAATTGGACCTGTTTAAACTTTTAATGAACCTGTTTGAAAGATATTCATTATCCCAGGATACTTGTGACAAGAGTTATCTGCCCTTGATGTACTTAGAAATGCTAGAAAATGCTTTATTTTGATAGTGTCTATTAATATGCATGGATTTTGATAAAAACTTTCTTGAATATGTATGGCTATTAGTTTTCAAATAAATTTGATTATTGTTGAAAATGCAGAAATAAGTCTTGAGTTATCTGCCCTTGATAAGTCAAAAAATCAATATTTAACAGTTTTTACTCTCTAGCAACTACAGTTTTCAATGGATTTTGTTTATATTTGCTCACAATGTCTATAAGTAAAAGTTCTTGAAGGTGTGCAATTATTGTCAAAAAAAGGATACTTGTGACAAGAGTTATCTGCCCTTGATGTACTTAGAAATGCTAGAAAATGCTTTATTTTGATATTGTTTACATACTAGTATCTATAAATATGCATGGATTTGATAAAAAAAAATCTTAAACAATGTATGGCTATTAGTTTTCAAAGAATTTTTGATTATTTTTGAAAACGGAGAAACTAGTCAACTGTTATCTGCCCTTGATGAGTCGAAAAAAACATATTTAACAGTTTTTACCATCTAGAAACTACAGTCTTGAAGGGATTTTGATTTAACTTACACACGATGTACAGTTTACAGTTTAAACATATTTTATTTCCAAAATTTCAACATGGAAATGGGGTTGGGCCACAAGTTCCAAAAACATTAGTTACGGCCCTTTCCCTAGCAATTATTTACACAATACTGATAATGGCAAGTGATTACTATTAACCCATTTATGTACATCTTTCATAGTAGCTATAGTAGCAAACAGAAAAGATCCAGTCCTAAGGACTTGGGTTAGTCCTTGGGTTTTAATCTTCACTATTTGCTTTTGCCTTGATCCAGATACATGTACATAATATATTCCTTTATTGGGTAACGTTTACATTAACAAACACGGGACCAACAGGAAATAAGATTTTACCAATGTGTTCACTGTAAGAATTTAGACATTAAATGGGTTAACTACATCAATTGTTGTATTCTAAATCAAACAAGAGAGAAAGAGACTGCAGAGAGACAGAGAGAGAAAGATAAAGAAAAAGAGTGAGAGGAAATTTCAGAAAGAGTGGGATAGACATGGGGCTTCTGGTTTTTGATTGAGACCGAGGTAATCTCTATGTACATGTATTTTTAGCTTGACAAGGGAGACAACACACTGAAGTATCAGATAGTGTACATACATTGGTTGTCCCCCTTGTTAGCCAGTATTAGCCAGTCTGGAATATTTTCCCCTCCGAGACATTTAGATCACCTTTCGCAATTGCTCCACACAACAACAAACCAATACAAACATTAGCAGGCCTCCAGACAAGAGGGAGTAAACCGAACAAATCCAACCATTTCTGACTCGATCATTTTTTGCACCAAATCTCTTGGAGTTAGGCCTACTACTCATTAGAATCGTCTCGTCGAGACAATTTTAATGAGTAGTGACACCATAGAGTTTAGAGCAGAAATAAAGATTTTAGTTTTGAAATACTCTCTTTATCTGGAGCTCTGGTTAGGCAAATAGAGTTCCTAGATGGTGGTAGCTCAATAACAAGATGAAAGCAGAAAAGAAAGCTCCTCTTAGAGCTTTCTTCTCTACTTTCATCCACTTCCAAGTAGTCACCTGGATTAAAAAAACAAAAATAATTGATATGGATAATTTGCCCTCATACGGATGAAGGAAATAGATGTTTATGTTTAGAAGTTTTCATATGTTTGAGTAAAGATTAAAATCTTTTTGTCTCCTTAATAAAGTTCTGCACTGCTTTAAAGATGATCAAGTTTTCATCATGACTAAGTGCTTTACTGCCAAACAACACTGTTTCGATATCGAGTGGATGGAAAGTTCTAGTTTCCCTGAAAAGAGTTATTCTTTCATTATTGAAGTGGTTACACCAAAAGAAAAAATGTTCAGAATTTTCAAAATCAACAGAGTTACGTGTACAAAAAGGATCTTCTCTCAGTTTATTTCTAAATAAGTCATAATTTAGGTTGCTACAACAATTTCTGATGCGTGCATGCAATATTGTCAGATATCGGTTTCCTTCAAGATATAATTATGGTACAATAGTTGTTTGATGTTCATTCATTATAGTCATTTTGAAAGCTGGAAGTGAGCTTATATTTCTTACATCAATATTCAGATTGTTCCACAGGTCTATGGAGGAGGGGATACAAGATTTGTGAGATATAGCAGTTCTACAAGAGGGAGCTCTGAGATTATCTCTATTTCTGAGGGGGTATGGATTAATTTCACGAACTGACGGAGGAACTAAATCCGAAATGTAGGAAGGGACCATATTATTATACACTTTATACATGAATTGCAATTTTTGTGTTTTTCTTCTGCTCTCAAAGTTTTGCCATCCACATTCCCTATAAAGATTAGTGATTGACACAGAGCGGGTGAGTCCGGTTACAATTCTTGCGGCTTCATTTTGAAGTTTTTGTAAAGATTCGGAAGATCCGAGCATCCATCCCATTTGTGTACAATACAAGAATATTCTAAAATTGGAGCAATATAAGACAGATAGATTTGATTAAGTGATTTTCTATTAAGAGTAAACTTAAGTTTTCTCATTAGACCAATAATTTTGGAAGCTGACTGCAGGATATTATCAATGTGAGCGTTCCATTGACCTTTATTATTCAGGGTAATTCCCAAGTGTTTATGATTTTCAACAAATTGGATATATATGTTATCAAATACTAAATTTCTATCAGTTGGTTTAAGAGTAAACAAGATAGCTTCGGTTTTGTTAGGGTTGAATTTAACTAACCACTGTTTTGCCCAAGCTGAGAGTAACCTAAGATCATGGTTTATTATGCCTTCTATATCAGAGATATTAGAGGCTGAGTAATAGAGGGAACTGTCGTCTGCAAAAAGTCTAGTTAAACTTAAAAGAGAATCAGAAATGTCATTTACATAAACAAGAAATAGTAAGGGTCCTAACACAGACCCCTGAGGAACTCCGGCAGCAATTCTTCTAGAGCTTGAGACAGCAGACTGTATTACAACCCTTTGTTGTCTATTAGTTAAATAATTAGTAAGCCATTTCAGTAAGTTACCTTTTATTCCATTTTGTTTTAATTTAAAGAGTAATCCTTTATGCCAAACGCGGTCAAAGGCTTTAGAAATGTCGCAGAAGACCATACAAGAGAATTGTTTGTTGTCAAATGACTGACACATATGATGAAAGATATCAATTAATTGAAGTAGTAGAATGGTTTGGGAGAAAACCAGATTGATATTTATAAAGCAAATTGTTGTCAAGGAAAACATTATACATATATTTAAAAACAACTCTTTCGAACAATTTGCCACAGCAACTTAGTAGAGAAACTGGCCTGCGATGTATATAAATATAAGTTCTTGAAGGGGTGAAATTATTGTCAAAAAAGGATACTTTGTGGCAAGAGTTATCTGCCCTTTATGTACTTAGTAATGCTAGACAAGGCTTTATTGTTTACATGCTAGTGTGTACAAATGTGAATGGATTTTGAAAAAAATAATTAAACCATATATGGCTATTATTTATAGAATGAGTTCAATTATTGTCGAAAATGTGCAAATTAGTCAAGAGTAATCTGCCATTGATGAGTTAAAAATGTCATATTTAACAGTGTTTACACTCTAGTAACTCCAGTTTTATATGTAGAGTTTTATTAATACTTGCATAGAATGTATATAATAAGTATAATTTCATGAAAGGATGGAATTATTGTTAAAACAATATACTTGTGGCAAGAGTTATCTGCCCTGTATGTACATATGTGAATAAATTTAAATAAAACCTTTATTATAGATCTACTATTAAGTATAAATACATATTAGCCATTAGTTTCAAATGTGTTCATTTATTGTCGAAAACGGACAAAATTGTCAAGAGTGTTACGCCCTTGATGGGTTAAAATGCCATGTTAATCAGTGTTTGCACTCTAGTAAATTCTACAGTTCTGAATTTATTTTGATAAATACTTGCACACAATTATAAGTTCTTGAAAGTGTTTAATTACTGTTGAAATTGAATCAAGAGTTACCTGCCCCTTTCATACTCAGATTTGGTACAAACGGCTTTATTTTAGTATTGTTTAGGCTTTAACATGTACAAAATTGAATGGACTTTTATAAAACTTTGTAAAAGTTTTTGAATGTTGATCTTTAAAGACAGGTGATCACCATTTGCCCCTTCCTCCCACAATAAAGTTTGCCACTTTCTTCTCCACAATCGCTGCGACAGGGGATATCAGCTCTAAGGTGCTTGTTACATTTGCAAACAATTGAATTTCATTATTTTGGTCTCATGTAATTGTTCAAAGTAAAAACATGGCAAAGCATGGATACAAACTGTTAGTAAACAAACACTGTCCTAGGGATAAAATAGTGAAGGCGTTAACAGAAAATAAATCGTTGTCTTTGAAAAAAACATATTTCCTAAATTGTATTGAAATGTATTTGTATGAGCTTTGTTTAGGCTGAAATGACGGGTGTGTCAACCCCAAATGTGTCATGAATGTCATTCATATTGTAATTATTCAGGTTGCATGAATGTTTTGTAATTATTCAGGTGTGCATAAATTTATTGTAATTACTAAGGTTGCATGAATGTGTTGTAATTATTCAGGTGTGCATAAATTTATTGTAATTACTCAGGTTGCATGAATGTGTTGTAATTATTCAGGTGTGCATACATTTATTGTAATTATTAAGGTTGCATGAATGTATTGTAATTATTCAGGTTGCATGAATGTGTTGTAATTATTCAGGTTGCATGAATGTGTTGTAATTATTCAGGTTGCATGAATGTATTGTAATTATTCAGGTTGCGTGAATGTGTTGTAATTATTCAGGTTGCAAGAATGTGTTGTAATTATTCAGGTTGCATGAATGTGTTGTAATTATTCAGGTTGCACTAATGTGTTGTAATTATTCAGGTTGCATGAATGTATTGTAATTATTCAGGTTGCATGAATGTATTGTAATTATTCAGGTTGCATGAATGTATGGTAATTATTCAGGTTGCATGAATGTATTGTAATTATTCAGGTTGCATGAATGTATTGTAATTATTCAGGTTGCATGAATGTGTTGTAATTCTTCAGATTGCATGAATGTATTGTAATTATTCAGGTTGCATGTATGTGTTGTAATTATTCAGGTTGCATGAATGTTTTGTAATTATTCAGATTGCATGAATGTATTGTAATTATTCAGGTTGCATGAATGTATTGTGATTATTCAGGTTGCATGAATGTGTTGTAATTATTCAGGTTGCATGAATGTATTGTAATTATTCAGGTTGCGTGAATGTGTTGTAATTATTCAGGTTGCAAGAATGTGTTGTAATTATTCAGGTTGCATGAATGTATTGTAATTATTCAGGTTGCATGAATGTATTGTAATTATTCAGGTTGCATGAATGTATTGTAATTATTCAGGTTGCATGAATGTATTGTAATTATTCAGGTTGCATGAATGTATTGTAATTATTCAGGTTGCATGAATGTGTTGTAATTCTTCAGATTGCATGAATGTATTGTAATTATTCAGGTTGCATGTATGTGTTGTAATTATTCAGGTTGCATGAATGTTTTGTAATTATTCAGATTGCATGAATGTATTGTAATTATTCAGGTTGCATGAATGTGTTGTAATTATTCAGGTGTGCATAAATTTATTGTAATTATTAAGGTTGCATGAATGTATTGTAATTATTCAGGTTGCACGAATGTGTTGTAATTATTCAGGTTGCACGAATGTATTGTAATTATTCAGGTTGCATGTATGTGTTGTAATTCTTCAGGTTGCACGAATGTGTTGTAATTATTCAAGCTGCATGAATGTATTGTAATTATTTAGTGTGCACATATTTAGGTGTGCATGAATTTTCAGGTCATGCAGTGTGCATACATGAATGTGTTGTAATTATTCAGTGTATATGTATGTATATGAGTGTATTGTTATTATTCAGGTTGCACAAATGTGTTGTAATTATTCAGATTGCATGAATGTATTGTAATTATTCAGGTTGCACTAATGTGTTGTAATTATTCAGGTTGCTCAAATGTGTTGTAATTATTCAGGTTGCACTAATGTTATGTAATTATTCAGGTTGCACGAATGTGTTGTAATTATTCAGGTTGCATGAATGTGTTGTAATTATTCAGGTTGCATGAATGTATTGTAATTATTCAGGTTGCATGTATGTGTTGTAATTATTCAGGTTGCATGAATGTTTTGTAATTATTCAGATTGCATGAATGTATTGTAATTATTCAGGTTGCATGAATGTGTTGTAATTATTCAGGTTGCACTAATGTGTTGTAATTATTCAGGTTGCTCAAATGTGTTGTAATTATTCAGGTTGCATGAATGTATTGTAATTATTCAGGTTGCATGAATGTGTTGTAATTATTCAGGTTGCATGAATGTGTTGTAATTATTCAGGTTGCACTAATGTGTTGTAATTATTCAGGTTGCTCAAATGTGTTGTAATTATTCAGGTTGCATGAATTTATTGTAATTATTCAGGTTGCATGAATGTGTTGTAATTATTCAGGTTGCACTAATGTTATGTAATTATTCAGGTTGCACGAATGTGTTGTAATTATTCAGGTTGCATGAATGTGTTGTAATTATTCAGGTTGCACTAATGTTATGTAATTATTCAGGTTGCACGAATGTGTTGTAATTATTCAGGTTGCATGAATGTGTTGTAATTATTCAGGTTGCATGAATGTGTTGTATTTATTCAGGTTGCATGAATGTGTTGTAATTATTCACTGTGTGTATAGATGTTTTGTAATTCTTCAGTGTGTATGACTGTGTTGTAATTATTCAGGTTACATGAATGTGTTGTAATTTTTCAGGTTGCATGAATGTGTTGTAATTATTCAGGTTGCATGAATGTGTTGTACTTATTCACTGTGTGTATAGATGTTTTGTAATTCTTCAGTGTGTATGACTGTGTTGTAATTATTCAGGTTGCATGAATGTGTTGTATTTATTCAGGTTGCATGAACATGTGGGTTTTTATTCAGTGTGCACATATTCAGGTGTGCATGAATATGTTGTCAGTGTGCATACATTAATGTGTTGTAATTATTCAGTGTACATGAATGTATATGAGTGTATTGTTATTTTATAGGTGTGCACGAATGGGGAAGTGGTCCCAGACCCAGGTTTGGTTTGACTTCTGGGAGATGTACGAGACTGATGATGTGTCTTTCTTTTCTGCACTAATGTGTTGTAATTATTCAGGTTGTACGAATGTGTTGTAATTATTCAGGTTGCACGAATGTGTTGTAATTATTCAGGTTGCACGAATGTGTTGTAATTATTCAGGTTGCATGAATGTATTGTAATTATTCAGGTTGTACGAATGTGTTGTAATTCTTCAGGTTGCACGAATGTGTTGTAATTATTCAGGTTGCATGAATGTGTTGTAATTATTAACTGTGTGTATAGATACGTTGTAATTATTCAGGTTGCACAAATGTGTTGTATTTATTCAGGTTGCATGAACATGTGGGTTTTTATTCAGTGTGCACATATTCAGGTGTGCATGAATATGTTGTCAGTGTGCATACATTAATGTGTTGTAATTATTCAGTGTACATGAATGTATATGAGTGTATTGTTATTTTATAGGTGTGCACGAATGAGGAAGTGGTCCCAGACCCAGGTTTGGTTTGACTACTGGGAGATGTACGAGACTGATGATGTGTCTTTCTTTTCTGTTATGGCACGGGCTAAAAACTGGAGTGTATGCTTCTCTCCTTGTCAAAGTGTCTGGAGATAGGAAACATCAAAGTGGCTAAGCAGCTAAAGAAAAACACCAGAAAGGTAGTAGAATGTTTTCAATTAATAGCAATTCTCTGTAACCATCAACCACATTGCGGCACGCATAGTCACCGATTTGCATGAAACTTACACCATTTGCACCTCTCTACATGAAATGAAAAAAAATACTCCGAAAATTTATTTCCCATATCCGGTTGTCATGGTAACGTGAAAACAAGATTTTCGCCAAAAACCAGTGTTTTTGGTAAGCAAAATATGACAAACTCATATACTTTTTCACAGAGAACTGTACATATTTAATTTAAAATGACATTTGTATGTTAGACTATGACACTTTGTCAATAAAATAGCATCGTAGGATTCAACTCAACATTACACCCAATTGGTAGGCACGTGCGATCTTTAGGGGCCAATATACTGAAAGTGAGAAATCATGATTTTGGCATACTTTAAGGACTGGTAGAATATTTATGCATCCATGCTGAACTTGAATACGATCACTAATAACAAGTACCAAATGTGTTGTTTACGGTTTTGGAAAAACACCTTTGGGATTCAGGTTGCTAAGGGGGTAACCATGGCAACGAAACTATCAACTTTTTAATGTTGTAATTTCCTATGTAACTGAGCAGGATTGCTTAAAAGGTACCAAGATCACTCTGAAATTGCTATAACCATATATTTTAGTGTTATAAAATGAAAATAGAAGACAACACATGCAGATATTAGTTGGTAACTATGGTAACCCCTGCCAAAAGAACGTAATTTACTGAAAATGTATGCCAAATTCAAGACTTTTGGAACGCAAAATACAGCAAACTATCAAAACTATTACACACTTTCTTAAATTAGTTTCATTATCAGGTTTGCAAGCTAGCACTGTCTTATAAACATTCACTGTTAAGATGAAAACGGAATTTGGTTGCCTTAGTAACCGCTCAAGGCAGTTTCTAAATAAGAGCTTATATCGAAAATGTGAGTCAAACTAGAGGTTTTTTTTAAGGAAAAGTACAGCAACATATCAGAACCATGGTTCCATAGTTTCATCATCAAACTTGATAGTTAGCAGTGTCGTATAAATTTCACTTTAAACATGAAATTAACATTTGGTAACCATAGCAACCACTCACAATGTATGCTAAATAACAGCATTGTATCGAAAATATGTGTCAATTCCAGGTAATTTTAAGATAAAGTACGGCAACCAATCAGAACAATGGTTCTTTGGTGTCATTATCAGATTTGCAAGTTAACATTGTCATATAACATTCACCTTTGACATAAAAAGAAAAATTGGTTACCTTAGCAACACCTCACAATATTATGCTTTATAAGAGTATCATATTGAAATAATGAGGCAAATTCAAGTTTTTGTAAATTTAATATAACGTAACCTACCAGTACTATTGTACTTTATGTTCATTATCAGATTGACAAGATAATATTGTCATATAAATATTCACTTTTAATACGAAAAGAACATTTGGATACCCTAGCAACCACTCAGAAAACATTGAAAGAAAAACAATAATTTTGAAAATATTGTCAATTTTTTGCGTTCTTGAAGGAAAAGTACAAGAATATATCAGAACATTTGTAATTTAGTTTCTTTATAAGGTTTGCACGTTTCTATTGTCATATAACCACTCACTTTTTGCACGAAAACACCATATTATTACCTTAGTAACCACTTACAATTTATGTTATATAAGAGCATACTATGGAATATGTGAATCAATTTCGAGTTTTTAAAGGCAATGTACAGCAACTTATTACAACCATTGTACTTTAAGTTCATCACCTGGTTTTGCATTTGCAATTCAATATATTCATACAAACATTATCGTTATGCATGAAAATAACACTGGATTACCTTAGCAACCACTCACAATTTATAGTAAAGAAGAGCATGATATTGTGTCAAACTAGAGCTTTTTATGTAAAGTACAGCAACCTATTACAACCATTGTACTTGAAGCTCATTATCAGGTTTGCAAGAAAGCATTGTCGTACAAACATTCTCTTTTAGCATTAAATTAACATTTGGTTACCATAGCAACCACTCACAAAATATGCTAAATAAAATCGTTTTATTGAATATATGTGTCAACATTGAGTTTTTAGGCAAAGAACAGCAGTGTATCACAACTATTGTACAGGAAGTTCATCAGGTTTGCAACTAACAATAAGCAGGAATCTAATATATGGTTACCTTAGCAACCATTCGCAATATATGCAAATAAGACCAATTTATAGAAAATATGTGTCAAATTCAAGCTTTTTAAGGCAGGGTATATCAGCTTATTAGAATCATAGTACTTTGTTTTCAATATCAGGTTTGCAAGGTGACATTTTCATACTAATATTCACTTTTAACATGAGATAACATTTGGTTTCCATAGCGACCACTCACAATATATGCCAAATAAGAGCAGTTAACGGAAAATGTTATGGTACTGTACTTAGTTGATACTCCACCCCATTCAACATAAATTGTGAGTGGGTTAAGGTATCAAATGTAATTTTAATTCTAAATGTGAAGTTTTCCATTACAATGTTAACTTGCAAACCAGATAATAAATTTCAGGTGCAAAGGTTGTTATGTGTTGCAGTACTTTTGCCTAAAATCTCAAATTTGACACATGCACGTGGTTGTTAAGGTAACCAAATGTTATTTTAGTGTTAGAATTGAACAACTATATGACATTGTTAACTTGCAGCAATAATTGCACTCCTTCGAGAACGTATAGATAATTGGGCCGTTCCACGACAAAACCGGTATTAGTGACACATTTTTCGAAAATTGAATTTTCTTATTTTCTGAAAGACCATTATTTAAACTGTCGGATTCAACTTTTTTTCGGCGATAGGTCGATTTTTTTATAATTTTCTGGACGTTTGAACGCGGCGGGTGGTTTAATTTAATTCTTAAAAAAGAGATGACGTCAATGTCATGATTTGCGACGTTAACGCCTTCCTGGCATACTCTTGTGAACGTAATATCACGACAGGTAAGTATTTCTTTATCCAATTTAGCAAAATGGACATTAAATACTGCTGACTTTTTCGAATTTTCGAACAGTTTGGAACCAGATGAAACCCCAAGTATCTCCGCCCGTTGTCTAATCCAGTCCAAACTTTATCACGGATATTATTTGAAATGCTAGAGGAAACGATTGAAATTTGGTTTATTTCTAGTGGCATTCAATTTGCTTGAATGGTAAATAAAAATAATTTCCCCCGTTCATGGTGACAGGTGTTGTATATAAAATTGAAATGGTTTGTTTCTCGTGGCTTTCAATTTGCTTGAATGGTAGATAAAAATAATTACTCCCGTTCATGGTGACAGGTGTTGTATATAAAATTTAACTTCGTTTAAAACTAAAGGATCGAATTTTATTTTCTGTATGATCATAAAAATATGAGCTGACTTATGGCAAGTTGAACAGCTGCTGCACTTAGAAACGGTTGAACGGTCTTGTTGAGATTTCGCTTCCGTTCTTCGCAGGAGACCCAGAGTCTCGAGTAAATCTGGCAAGTCGCTGATCACGCAGTCTCGCACCAAACTGTTAACTTTGTATTTTGGCTTGTCTTCCCCGGTGTGCATGGATACAGCTCGGCGTTCTTCTCTGGTCAATTTGAAGTACTGATGCTTACAGTACTGTGAATGAAAATAGGAGCCCGGGTATCTGAAATATTCTTACTGGGCTGTTCAGATAATGTGATTCAGAAACAAACAAATAGTTGTATATTATACTTAAAAATAAAATCGTGTGGGAGCTCGAATATGGCATTTACAGCAAGGACAGATAACTCTTAATATATTGGTCCGATTTCAACCATAATCAACCTTAAGCAAACTCTATTAGTCATATGCGATCTGAGCTAGTTTGAAAAAGATTAGATAGGAATTACGGCATCTTGAGTGTAAATACCGTTAAATATGGCATTTTCATATCATACAATCTTAACAAGTTTGAGAAAGATTGGATAAAAAGTGTGGCCTCTGGAGCGTAAACACTGTTAAATATGACATTTTCTGCAATTCATAGGTAGATAACTCTTGACCTATTTGTCGGATTTCAACCATAATTGTAATAATCTGAACTCTTATAGTTGTATTACAATTTGAGCAAGTTTGGTTAAGATTGGATTAAACTTGTGGCCTCTAGAGTGTAAACACCATTAACTATGGCATTTTCAGCAATTCAAGGGTAGATAACTCTTTACCTATTTGTCAGATTTCCAGATTAATCTTATTATAATATACAATTTGAGCAAGTTTGAGAAAGATTGGATAAAAATTGTGGCCTCTAGAATGTTAACACTTAATTTTTTGACGACCAACGCCGGACATTCAAGAATTGCAAAAGCTCACCATGAGCTAGCTCAAATTCGACACGTAAATTCAATAAAATGCTCTTATTAAGCATAAATCATAAGCGTTGCTAAGGTAACCAAAGTTATTTTTATGCATTGCAAACCTGATAATAAACTTAACGTACAATAGTTGTAATAAGTTGCTGTTCTTTGCCAATAAAAGCTTTAATTTTACACAAATTTTCAATTTTTTGCTCTGATAAAACATTAATTGTGAATCGTTGCTATGGTAACAATATGTTTTTTTCATGTAAAATGTGAGCGGTTACATGACTATATTTCCTTGCAAACCTTATAGTGAAACTAAAGTACAAATCCTGTACTTTGCCTTTAAGAACGCAAAATGTTGACTATATTTTCAAAATAATTGTTTTACTTTCAATATTTTGTGAGTGGTTGCTAGGGTAACCAAATGTTCTTTTCGTATTAAAAGTGAATATTTTTATGACAATATTATCTTGTAAATCTGATAGTGAACTTAAAGTACAATAGTTCTGGAAGGTTACGGTATGTTAAATTTACAAAAACTTGAATTTGCCTCATTATTTCAATATGATGCTCTTAAAAAGCATAATGTTGTGAGGTGTTGCTAAGGTAACTAATTCTTCTTTTTTGTCAAAAGTGAATGTTATATGACAATGTTAACTTGCAAATCTGATAATGACACTAAAGAACCATTGTTCTGATTGGTTGCCGTACTTTATCTTAAAATTACCTGGAATTGACACATATTTTCGATACAATGCTGTTATTTAGCATACATTGTGAGTGGTTGCTATGGTTACCAAATGTTAATTTCATGTTTAAAGTGAAATTTATACGACACTGCTAACTATCAAGTTTGATGATGAAACTATGGAACCATGGTTCTGATATGTTGCTGTACTTTTCCTTAAAAAAAACTCTAGTTTGACTCACATTTTCGATATAAACTCTTATTTAGAAACTGCCTTGAGCGGTTACTAAGGCAACCAAATTCCGTTTTCATCTTAACAGTGAATGTTTATAAGACAGTGCTAACTTGCAAACCTGATAATGAAACTAACTTAAGAAAGTGTGTAATAGTTCTGATAGTTTGCTGTATTTTGCGTTCCAAAAGTCTTGAATTTGGCATACATTTTCAGTAAATTACGTTCTTTTGGCAGGGGTTACCATAGTTACCAACTAATATCTGCATGTGTTGTCTTCTACTTTCATTTTATAACACTAAAATATATGGTTATAGCAATTTCAGAGTGATCTTGGTACCTTTTAAGCAATCCTGCTCAGTTACATAGGAAATTACAACATTAAAAAGTTGATAGTTTCGATGCCATGGTTACCCCCTTAGCAACCTGAATCCCAAAGGTGTTTTTCCAAAACCGTAGACAACACATTTGGAACTTGTTATTAGTGATCGTATTCAAGTTCAGCATGGATGCGTAAATATTCTACAAGTCCTTAAAGTATGACAAAATCATGATTTCTCACTTTCAGTATATTGGCCCCTAAAGATCGCACGTGCCTACCAATTGGGTGTAATGTTGAGTTGAATCCTACGATGCTATTTTATTGGCAAAGTGTCATAGTCTAACATACAAATGTCATTTTATATTAAATATGTACAGTTCTCTGAGAAAAAGTATGTGAGTTTGTCATATTTTACTCACCAAAAACACTGGTTTTTGGCGAAAATCTTGTTTTCACGTTACCATGACAACCGGATATGGGAAATAAGTTTTTGGGATATTTTTTTTCATTTCATAAAGAGAGGTACAAATGGTGTAAGTTTCATGCAAATCGGTGACTATGCGTGCCGACCCCCCTATATAACCAGGTTGATGGTTACAGAGAATTGCTCTTAAAGTTTGATGGATTTTGTTTGGTATTATTGTTACCTTCTGCAGGATATGATCATATTTGTGGCACTTGTTGCAAACAGTTTCAGTCCAGATGTCATCTTAATGTAGAGCAAATATAATGCAGAAAGCTCCCTATGTCAATTATTTCAAATCATGTTTTCACAGTCGATATGATTTAAAAAAAAAAACATAATTTGAATTTTTTTTTACAAATCATGTCGAAAACCGGCATCTGTAAATTTGATTCAACATGATTTGAAAAAAAAAGTTTTTTTAAAAAAACGTTTTTACATAGGCTGGTATTTAATAGCATGTATATATTATTTATATAAGTGTTTCCGGCAACGCAACACAGTGAATACACTTGAGTTATTTGAATGTGAAATAAGACAGTCAGTAGAAATAATAGCTTCATAAATGGCATGCATGTGTCTTTAAAATTAAATATTTCAGCAAGAGAATGCTAGAAACTGTAATATGTCAATGGCAAACAATTTGGGGCCTGATCAGGTGACGGACAACTCTGGGTCTGATCAGGCCCCAAACTGTTTGCCACTCAGATTTTTAGAATTGTCAAAAACTTGTAATTTTCTACACTTAATTCCATTCCATGTGCATTTAGTTTCGTTAAACAGGAAATGATGCCATTCACTCGTTAAACAGGAAATGATGCCATTCACTCCAGTACATATTTACCTTGAATAAAACTCATACCTATTTACTTCAAAATATATAATTTACTCAAAATACATTTTCAGGTATAATAATCAACATACATATTTGGTCCTTATTGTAGTGTATTTCCACAGGACATTGTAAATAACAATCTAAGTTCCCATAAACACATACTATTTCAATCACTTACAAAACATATTTACATTGCAAACAGTGTGGACTCGACCACGTACCGCTGATAAGGGTGTCACTAATAAAGTGTGTGTATCACTACAATCAGTGCTGGCAATGGTAAGCAAATACAATGAAACCTCTCTATTGCGACCACTAAATTGTGTTAATTATTAAAAGCAAGGTGACGGTAAACAGAAAGCTCCTACAGACAAAATGTCCATGTGTTTTATATAGAATAGAATAGAATTTTTATTATGCAATAACTCTAACATGAGGAATGAGCATAGCAACAATAAACACATATCAGGTAAAACGGTATGGCAAGGTGGCGTTTGGCAGAATACTTTTGGACTACGTATGTTTTTCAAGAATGAACCAATTTCTCGAGGTTCAAACTATGATTTATTATCGTAATCTGTTTTGGATACGGGAGAGACATGCCCATACACCTATGGCCTTTTGCCGACGGTTTGCATGTATCAAATCATACTTTGCCAGAACACCATAATACATGTATATCAGTTTCGAAAACAAAGTTTTCATAAAAACCAGTTTCAAGAAGATTTCTGCACAAATATGCTTAACGGGGGTGTTTTAAATTTCAATTGAGATTGTATTCGGGTATAATGTATAGTTTTTTCAAGTTTGGTATAGCAATATGTAGCATATTACTGTACAGTACAGCCTAGATACAGGGCCACATGCACAGGATTTATCAATGTCGGCCATTTTTAAAAACGACTCGATTCGCATGTGTAATTTACGCTTGGCATTCAACAGGCATCATGTTGTTCTTCGTCCGTTAATTCAGTCAAGGACTTGAAAATGTTACAATATGTCTAGACAAGAGGAGAAATTGTGTGGTTGGATGTTGGAATGACGTTGAATGAGTTGGTTTGGTACAACGTGAGAAATAGCATACAGACCGGTCAGGTTCGACGCAACACAGAACGTCAGAGGTTTTCTCTAGGCCAATTCTATGGAAATACAGGTACACCGATTTACAGTTTAGCATGTTTAGGGTAGGACTTTATTTATAATACTATATTTATTAATAAATATCAGACACATGAATGGATTCCTATTCAAACACCAGCAGTCGATTGCAGTTATTATAACTCCATAATGTAGTCTAGTGGGATCGAGTGTACATAGTCGGACACAGGTACAGAGGAGATAACGTTATTCTTTCCCGTTTAAACGCAAAGAAACGCAAACGCATTGCACTAATATGGAGAAAATGACATTTTTTTGATACTTCTGACTGTTTATTTTAATCTGAGTAGCAAATAATGTGGAGCCTGACCAGTCACCGGGTTACTCGACGTCTGATCTGGCTCCAAACCGGCGTCTGATCTTGCTCCAAACTGTTTGCAATGGAATAGTTTAAGAGAATAACGTTTTTTCCACTGTTAGAAACTCAACATCTAAGTCGTTAGAGTGCTAGAATGTTACATTACGCCAGAGACCCTGGCTCCAAGGTTATGCTTTTGAGTTGAGTCTGAAATCGTCCTAAAGCGTTTGATTGGTCAGATTTGAGTTTTTGATGAGCAAAAACCCAAATTTGACTAATCAAATGTCCAAGAACCATATAAGACTCAACTTAAAAGCTTTATAACCTTTTAACTTTCTATACGTCTAACTGTTATTGTGCTTGGTAACCATTTTTATACTACAGTTGTCTAGGAATTTAGAATAATTTTGAAAATATGTTTTGATAATTTCGTAAGCCATTTAAATATTAGGAGCGTACTCAGAGTCAGTTACTGAAATAGCTGGAACGGAATTTGGGTTGACATGCTATTTTATCAAATTGCCGTTATAGATTCTAAATGTGTGTCTCTGTTATATTTACTTGTAGGTTTTAAATAAAAAATTGAATTTAAATAGTCTCATTCAATCAATGCCTACATTAAAGAATCAAAAATAATTGCACACTTTCCTTGTGAAAAATGTTCTTGTTTTATTTGCCAAATAAACAGTTCAAATTATATAGATACTAAAACTTGGCAGAGTTTCATTTATGGATATTGAGCAGAAAAATATTCAATCTTACTTTACAAAAACAAGGGCTGTTTTGAGCAGATACAAGTGCGGGATACCAGTGTGATTGTCATGTGTCCTAATACATTCCAAGCCAATCTCGTGGGTAATAATCGTCATAACTGCCCGACTTGTTAAACTGGTTTTCCAACCAACTACCATTCTTTGGAAAGCCTTTGTAATATATAGTTTTTCCTTTTGACAACCAGCCAATCCACCAGCCAAACGTTCCTGACGTAATAATCGTATGGTTACATGACGACAAAAGCGCCATGTCAAGACCTTTCTCGTGAAAAGGGCTAACATGAACATTTGCATCCTTAAAATTATCTATACACCATTTTGGATCGTCACTGGCAAATACAAACTGAATGTTTTTAAACATGTCATAGAAGTATTTCATAGCATTTCGAATAAAGGAAACAGGAGCCGTAGTATATCCAAGTTTCTGATAAGAAGGTAACAGGAAATCACCTCGTCGTACATGAACACCAACCGTGACAACTCCAGGTTTACTTATATTTACTAGATAATTGTGCACCTTGAGCAAGTAATCGTCCTTAAACGTGAATGTCTTTCTTACCGTGTCCTCTGCCCCTTCGAAATATTTCCAGGACTGATGGAATCCGGATAATGTCCAGTTCTTAGTGTGATCTAAGTAATTGACATTTTTATCATATTCACAACAACCCCTTTCGTTAAACGTCTGAACATTTTCTAGCTTAAAGTAGACTCGGTTTTGAGGATGAAATATATTCAACATCTCTGTTTGCTGCATAATTACCGGTGTATATCCATGTGTTGCTGCTATTCCTATTAGTGCAGCAAGTTGGAACATATTATTACCCAGACGCGCCCTAAAACGACACACAGTCACAAAATGAGAACGTTTACGCTGCTCTTCATCAACACGGGTCCCAACATGCGATTTCGTTGACACTGTGCTGTGGAAGTATGGCAACTTACTTGCATCGTTTTCAGTTGAATTCCAACATTCCTCTGATTTGTTCTTGTTAGGCGTATTCATTGTAATTGTTCTGAAAAGGTTCAGTTTCTTTTCGGGTAAAAGAGTCGTAGCATGACTTGCGTCCTTATAGAAAATAAACAAACACCACTGTGTAAATGCTAATATTATCATGGTATAAAACATGCGCTGTTTGGTTTTGGACATCATGTATTCACAGGGACATGTAATACAGTGCTCCCTCTCAACAAAGGCTTTCCGAACAACGAATCCCTCCTCAGAACGACACTTGCAACTGTTCCCCAAACAAGACAGTCATGTTCAGCCTTTCTTCGTCTGCAATATACATGTAGGCTGCTTAACCCATTACCCCATAGCCTGTTTCTAGATTTGAAAATAGGTGACCACTTAAAGCAGGTTTTAAGCCACCATATTCTAGGATATAGAAAATAAGTTCTTATGTTTCAAATTCGTGACTGTATATAACTGAACTTTTTTCTTGTGTGGAAGAATAAATAAAAGGCGTAAAAAGGCGTATTTATGGGGTAATAGGTTAAAATTGTCGTGTGCTGGTTTTCTCAAAGTCACATTTTGACAGAAAAAAACCATATGATGAGTGACAAACAGCTTGATTCAAAATTAGATAGCGTAACGCGGTGTCTGATCTGAATTCAAGTTGTTTGTAAATGTAGGCCAATTTCTTTCTCTATAACAACTCCCTCCAAACAACATCCACACTTGGTGTTGCTGTAGAGACGAAAACATTGAGTAGCACCCTTGAAAGGCAAGTTACTATGTAGATCTACTTTAAATACAGGGACCCGATTAAAAAAACTTCGTACGACAAAAGTTGTCGTAAGTCAGATTATAAAAGACAGGATAAGATGGAGACATCATAAATTAAATGTATTTTAAAGTTTTGACTTCCGATCGTTTTGTTTTATGAAACGGACCCAGATGTTTTCGTATACATTCCACACTAGTGATCCATCATTAAGTTTATTATAAAATGACGTGAAATGCTCGAAATAAGACCTTATGGAACGTAATTGTTGAAACGAATACACCATTAATCCGAGTTACATGTAATACGTCAGTTGAAAAAGTATTCTCTTGAAGAGCAAACTTGTCTAATGCTTTTTTTTATGGTCAGGGTCTATACAGTGTGTAATGTTTCAAAATAAGGTAAAATATAACCTTAACTTATCACAAATGGATACTTGAAACTGAACTCTCTGACTGGCTAAGGACTCTGTTAGTGGCGTAAACATGTTTATAAATCGAACAATGAGGTAAACTATGCTTGAGTTAAAAGGAAGCTCAAATCAGGAATTGTTGGAATCTAATATTGTCGTACGTAAAGAAAAAGACTGTATTCCGTGTAACTTGATGTTGGATTTTAATACACCATTTCAAACACACCTAATAATACAACGCTCCCTCTCTACAACGATAACCAATGGGAGACAAAATTGTATAGTTGTTCGGAGGGAGTCGTTATAGGGAGGTAAATTGGTATACATTTGCAAACAGCTTGAATCCAGGTTAGACGCCGCGGCATTTGATCTGGATTCAAGCTGTTTGCCACTCGTCATTTAGGGTTTTTTCTGTCAAAATGTCCAATATTTAACTTTGAGAAAAACAGCAGACGACAAGTTTAAGCAGACGATATTGCAGAAGTAAAAGCGTTAGACATAATTGTCCTGTTTAGGGAACTCCGGAAAACGTCGTTGTAAAAAGGGAGCCGTTGTTGGGAGGGCCGTTGTAGGGTGGGAGTACTGTAGTTAGATACTCAAACGGAAAAAATGCCGTCATTTAAATCTGGAGAACGTTTTCACGTGTTTCACCAGGCAGTAACATTTGAGATAAAGTGATATCTGAAAATTGATTAGATGGGAGTGAAAACTGTCGCAATCACTGGAGAAAGTATTAAAATAGTAAAGTATCTATTACGTTCCATAAGATAAATGACAAGCGTCCTTACTGTGAGTTTCACTGCATCATCCAGAAAAGTCCACCATGTACCATGTACACACACTGTCTGTACCCCTATATTACAGTGTGGTAATACCACGTGACTTTGACGTCATAAAAGCTACTGTGCCAAGACGTGTTTACCTTCGATTCGACTTTTAAAAAAGCTGTAAGTATTTTATTTGCCATGCAAATGTGACGAGACCCGGCCAATTCGAGCGAGAAAGTAGTAAGCTTTGATCGTGCCCACCTTTATCGCGGATTAAATACGGTGTTTTTGCTAGATCGGTGGAAAACTGGCTGGTGAGAGCGCAAGACGAAGGGCTACTGTGTTCAGCGAAACCAATTTCTCGGTAAAATTCAAGGTTTGCGTATCTGTTAAGGTACATTGCCAGTAAAATGAGCAGTTAAATGGAGATATAATCGAATTGTATGCAACTGGTTCTGGAAAACGCAATAGAAATAGGGAAAAATCAAAGATTTGCGGGAAAGCTACCTCGGGAAGAGAAATCGAGCAAGGCTACTTTGGTAAGCGGATTCGAGGGGCAAATTGACGATCGTTTTATGCCTATTAAAATATTCTTTTTTTTGTCTCCTAAATTATTATTCAAATACTTAAGTAGATCTACCTACCAAAAGATCTTGGACAAACACATTTTGCTTGATACACACTTGTATATATTGTACCGCAATGCCTATGTGAACAATCTGGATTGGCGCAAGATGCGGGGTCTGATCCTAGATCCAAACTGTTTTAAACTCGTATAGCCTGTCTGGTTACATGGCGCATATTTAAATTATCGAATGTCATATATTGGACGATTTACCACAGTAGAACATCGATTATTTCGGTTTTACCATGAACTAGTTGATATGTCACCGATCTTGACAAATTGATGGGCATAGTTCAAGAAATGCCCCAATACGTCATTTACCATTATATTTTATAACGTTACATAACAACCGTGGTATATCTTATTATATACCACGGCCAGATTGCTCTGTTTTTATGGTGACGAAATAACGTGTCAAGATAGAATTGATAATATTGTCAATTTTCCCTTTGCTCATGAAAAGTAAAAATATCTTAATTTCTACATATAACTTCATGTGTGAAATGGTGGCTTATTGAGGGACAACTATGTTATCCCTGATTAGGATCACACGCGTAATGCGCTGCGTTTGATCAGGGTTTTAGATATTGTCTCTCATTAGCATCTACATATCCCTGTGCAGTGTTCAACATAAATACCATCATAAACGTGCGAATATAGCTTACCTAGGATGACACTGTGTGTTCCGCAGTGTGCCACCTTTTCCCAGATGATGTAAGATATTAAAAACATTATAAAAACTTAATGCATGTTTGTTTTATTTTCAGAACAATGAGAGCTCTAACAATCGGCCGAAAGACACTGAAGACAGAGAAAACCCTCTGCGCGAAGTGAATCCAATGCCGCAGTGGGCCCTCTCATGTGCGTACATGTTACGCCTGTATTTAAACTCTCTTCCACAGATGGAACATATGTTCACCATTTTCTGTATCTGCAAAAATAAAATAGACATAAAAGGGATATCAGATTTGCTCATGATCACCTCAAAATATCGTGACTTATCCTAGATGATGTTCTGAATCTGATCGGCTAGATTTAATTAGGATTTTATCAAGATATGTCCTCAAAAGTTGTAAATAGTAGATACTGATCCAGCTTTAATGTAGATCTACTTGATGTAATGATCTATTGATATATATATTTATTATATACCTATTCTAAAACCCTATCAATATTTTTCCGTATCAGATGGCATATATAAATGCTACACAATGTTGACGTCACTGCTTGTATGCAACACAAGTTGTACACGATCTATTAATATTTAGTGTTTGGCCTACTTTTTCAGCCAATCAGCAAGCCACAAAATTCAAAGTTTCGCTCGGTTTAATTATTAAGTCAACGGGATTTAACGAGATTTGGCAATTTAATTATGAAGTGTTCGAGACTTGGATTTAGACGTTAGCAAGCATTGCGCATGTGTTAATATTTCGGTCAGCTCCGTCCATGGCATGACTTTAAAGCTTTACGGGAAATCCATACACAGTAAAGTGCATATAGATATATCTACATGTACAATTCAATTTCGAGGAAAATAATGACTTGTAGCTCGCTAGTCGGAAGAAAATTGTGAAAATCATTCAAATTTTATTTAATATTTAGGAGGGGGAATAAGAAAAAGAAAACACAATAGATCTAATTAAAACAGAATTCTTACCGTAATTAACAAAACCAACATCTACAAACCGATTGTCAATCGCGGCGAAAACACTAAAGACAGGTGTCTGCATAATGCAAGATCAAAATAATGCAGAAAGCTCATTTATGAGTTTTCTTGTCTGCATTATTTCAGGGCTCCAGATAAGAGGGAGTAAACTTCACAAATCCAACATTTTCTCACTTATTTTAGCATCAAATCCTATGGTGTTACTACTCATTAGAATCGTCATGAGTAGTGACACCGTAGGGTTTTAAGCAGAAATAAAGATTTTAGTTTTTGAAATACCCCCTTATCTGGAGTCCTGTATTTTGTGCTGCATTAAGCATTTAGACGTCAATAACTATTCTTTTTCAATCGTTTTTTAAGATTACCATTTTCTTAACGCAGCTTGGAACACGAATTGTCAATGTGTCATCATGTCGCCATGTTGCTGCGTAATAAAACACACAATATATGTAACAGGCTGTGTAAACATCTGTCGGCGGAGAAAAATACGTAAATGAAGTGAAGTGACGTCATATGTGGGCGGGTCAAACACTAAAATGGTTAGAGTTTATTTCAACGCTTCTTAATTATTAAGAAGCCAAATTCGGTCGCAGGCTCCCTCATTTATTGGCTTCTTAATTATTAAGAATCATTGAAATAAACTCTAACTATTACAAAGAAGCGTTGCGCGTGACGTTTCGGAATTCCAGGTCCGATGCTAGATCTATTTTTTTAAAAAAAAGTCGAAACTAAGAATTGGTCAACTTTGAATAGTTAATTTCCATTTTAAGCGTGAATAACCCACAACATCCACTTTTACTAATGTTTTCCTCCAAAGGATAAAGCTTAAAACAGTCAACTCATGCTCTGAAACGTTTAAATGACCGTAATTTGCAAAACGCCACTTCTTAAATAACGGATTCAATCGAGAACAAATCATTACGTCATCAAAAATAATGACGTAATTTATTGGTGGTCACATGACTTCCATAAATAGTTTTGCATAGAACTCAGGATTTTTAATATATAGGGGCCTACATGTATGCATAGATTTGATTATTCGGTTGAACAACATATAGATCTAGATCTAGTCCAAAACAGTTTAGGTATATAATAAAAGGAACATCACCAGAGTGTGTGATCCGGGGTCTTGTATCAGTTCTCGTTGGTTGTATATTCCAGATCACACTCGAGGCTGCGCCTCTCGTGAGATCTGAATTACACAACCAACTCGAACTGATACAAGACCCCGGATCACACAGTGTGGTGATATTCCGTTTATATATATATATTTACCAATTGATATTGTTTAACTGTGTCATGTACAGTAAGGAAAACGTGAAATTCTCTCGCATTTTTACCTAGAAAACCTTTAAGCTACACAAATTGAGTAGGCTACCGAGCAGCGTGTATCGTGATGTAGGCGACGATAGAGCAAGGGGAGTACTCTGTACAAACCGTATTATTCATATTTATATCTGATATAGACCACACTGTGACGCAGTAAAACAAACATGTGCATTTTTGATATATTTTTATAACTTCATTCATGACATTAATTCTCAGTTTGAAGCTAGTTCAGTAATTATTACGTTCACAGACGGCTGCACTAGTACCCATTCAAATACAAATAAATCAAATCGTCGCAATAAAAACAGAGCAATCTAACTGGTATATTTTGCGATTTATTACGGTTGTGATATGACGTTAATAGAAATATTAGTAAATGACGTCTTGGGGCATTTCTTGAACTATGCCCATCAATTTGTCAAGATCGATGACATATCAACTAGTTCATGGTAAAACCGAAATAATCGATGTTCTACTGTGGTAAATCGTCCAATATATGACATTAGATAATTCAAATATGCGCCATGTAACCAGTCAGGCTATACGAGTTTAAAACAGTTTGGATCTAGGATCAGACCCCGCATCTTGCGCCAATCCAGATTGTTCACATAGGCATTGGGGTGCAATATATACAAGTGTGTATCAAGCAAAATGTGTTTGTCCAAGATCTTTTGGTAGGTACTTAAGTATTTGAATAATAATTTAGGAGACAAAAAAAAGAATATTTTAATAGGCATAAAACGATCGTCAATTTGCCCCTCGAATCCGCTTACCAAAGTAGCCTTGCTCGATTTCTCTTCCCGAGGTAGCTTTCCCGCAAATCTTTGATTTTTCCCTATTTCTATTGCGTTTTCCAGAACCAGTTGCATACAATTCGATTATATCTCCATTTAACTGCTCATTTTACTGGCAATGTACCTTAACAGATACGCAAACCTTGAATTTTACCGAGAAATTGGTTTCGCTGAACACAGTAGCCCTTCGTCTTGCGCTCTCACCAGCCAGTTTTCCACCGATCTAGCAAAAACACCGTATTTAATCCGCGATAAAGGTGGGCACGATCAAAGCTTACTACTTTCTCGCTCGAATTGGCCGGGTCTCGTCACATTTGCATGGCAAATAAAATACTTACAGCTTTTTTAAAAGTCGAATCGAAGGTAAACACGTCTTGGCACAGTAGCTTTTATGACGTCAAAGTCACGTGGTATTACCACACTGTATTAGCAAAATCGTTAAAAAGCCTGTATGTAAACTCCGATGAATAAATTGATTACAGTGGACCCCTCTATTTCGAGCAATATATTTTCTTAACTATGAAGTGTTAAAACTAGTGACTTCTTAAAGGAAGGTGAAAGTAAAACAGAAAGCTCCATTAGGTCCTTTCAGTTTTACCCTCACCTTGCTATAAACTGTCGACTGTTTTTTATACAATAATTTAGTAAAAGTAAAAAAAAGTAAAGTACCAGTTAAAGTCTACTTTCAGTCCTAATGACCGCTCAGCTGACTGTACATTTACCCCCTGATCATTGAGCCATCTTGCCTACAATATTGAGCACTGCTAACATATGGCGCTAAAGCAGCCGAAGTACCGGCTCAGACCCTCACAGGTACCCCTGGGTGGAGAGGAGCAATTCGCAGTACATGTCTTGCTCAAGGACATTTATCGGAAAAAATCCCCTAGTCAGACCGCTGGTCCGGCGGGGGATCGAACTCACGACCCCTGGTACCGCAGTCCAAGGTGTTAACCATTGGGCCACTACCGCCGGCTTTTGTGAGATAAATGTTGAAATTATCGCAATTGTGACCATCACCAAGGGGGTGTATTTATTAATCTTTTGATACCGGATAAGTCATATTTCATTAATCAATTTGCCGTGAATTAGGCAAAAAACACATGCACACTTTCTTTTGCGTTTGAGTATATAATGTTTTAACCCATTACCCCATAGCCTGTTTCTAGTATTGAAGATATGTGACCACTTAAAGCAGGTTGAAAGTAAAGCAGAATGTGCCTTAAGGCACATTCTGCTTTACTTTCAGCCTGCTTTAAGCTACTACCAACTAGAATATAGAAAATATTTCTCATGATACATCTTCAAGATTGTATAAATTGGAAGTATTTTCTTCAGTGGAGGAGTAAATGAAAGACGTAAAAAGTGGTATTTATGAGGTAATGTTTTAAATGAGGAACAAACAGTTTGCATACTGATAAGACGCAGGTCCCAAACTGTTTACAAATAACTTCTGTACTCGGGGTAAGGCAGTAAAGAGGTGAAATGCAAATGACACATACAATTTCACATTGACGATTCCGATTTCTAATTAAGTTTATAATTTCTAATTAAGATTCATAAGATAAGTTATAACGTGGTGTATTCTTTTTAACAATTATCTTCTAGCCTTATGTTTCATAAGATCTCATTTCGAGCATTCCGCGGCAGTTTATAATTTTATTAACGATGTACCATTAGTGTGCAGCTATACGAAAACATGTGCATTTCAAGTACATTTCAACTTGCTTCTCAACGGTGGTATATAGGATATACTTGTGAAAAAATGATGTCCAATAGATCTACCAAAAAGAGAATGATTTATTCCATGGTAATATAAGCGTTTGTAGAGTGTTGTTTGTTTATTTTCTACAACGACGCAAGTCATGCTGTGGCTGTTTTAATGGCTCTAAAACAAAAACTGAACCTACTCAGAACATTTACAATGAGCATACCTAACAAGAACAAATCAAAAGAATGCTGGAAGAAAACGTTGCAAGCAAGTTACCATACTTCTACAGCATAATGTCAACGAATTCACATGTTGGGATCCGTGCTGATGATAAGCAGCATGAACGTTCTCATTTTGTAAATGGGTGGTTTAAGGGGACGTCTGGGTAATAATATGTTCCAACTTGCTACACTAATAGGAGTAGCAGCAAAACATAGATATACACCGGTAATTATGCAGCAAACAGAGATTCATCCTCCAATACGAGGCTATTTTAAGCTAGAAAATGTTCAGAGGCCTAACGAAAGAGTTTGTTGTGAATATGATAAAAAGGTAAATTACTTAGACCACACTAAGAACTAGATATCATCCGGATACCTACAGTCCTGGAAGTATGAAGACATGGTAAGAAAACCATTCACGTTTAAGGACGATTACTTGCTCAAGGTGCACAATTATCTAGTAAATATAAGTAAACCTGGAGTTGTCACGGTTGGTGTTCATGTACGACGAGGTGATTTCCTGTTACCTTCTTATCAGAAACTTGGATATACTACGGCTCCTGTTTCCTTTATTCGAAATGCTATGAAATACTTCTATGACATGTTTAAAAACATTCAGTTTGTATTTGCCAGTGACGATCCAAAATGGTGTATGGATAATTTTAGTGATAAAAATGTTCATTTTAGCCCTTTCCATGAGAAAGTTCTTGACATGGCGCTTTTGTCGTCATGTAACCATACGATTATTACGTCAGGAACGTTTGGCTGGTGGATTGGCTGGTTGTCAAAAGGAAAAACTATATATTACAAAGGCTTTCCAAAGAATGGTAGTTGGTTGGAAAACCAGTTTAACAAGTCGGGCAACTATGACGATTTTTTCCTCGAGAGTGGATAGGAATGTACTAGGACACACGCCAGTCTTTTTTTGTGTCCCGCTCTTTTTCTAGCAACCAAAAGAGCCATTTTGATCGAAAGAGTAAGATTAACCATTTTTCTGCACAATACCCATATATGAAACTCTGACCACTTTGAATTTTTATCATTGGAACTCTGCATTAATTTGGTCAAATAAAATAAGATAATTTTTCACGACGAACGTGTTCAGACTTATGTCAGAGCGGTCCTACATAATACACAAGAGGGCCATAATGGCCCTTAATCGCTCCCCTGACCATCGTGACACTAAGATTGGTCAAGTGATTTCAGAAAAGAGTTGTAAATTTTCACTGATGTTATAAGGAAAATCAGCCTCTTCCACTAGCAGCCATGTTTTTCGAGAACTCTGGTAGAGTGTCACCTATGAATCATTTGTGTAATATTATTTTCATATGGCGAATGTGGTTTAAGAAAAGAATATTGTTTAAGTTTTCAATGAAACAAATCTTTTTTTAGCTTGGTGACCTAGATATGCAACGAACCAGAACAATTTCAACTAAACTGGAAATAACATTATACCAAATATCAAAGCTCTATCTCTATTAGTTTCAGAAAAGAAAGATTTCACTATATAACTCCATGTAAAAATGTGACCCCGGGCGTGGGTCATTTTTGACCCCAACGTCATAAGTTGAATACTCTTGGTAGAATTCTATACAGTCAAACCTCTCTATTATTACGTCCACTAAATTTTGATAATTATCTGGAGTTTCAGGTAGGAGCTTTCTGTTTTACGTTTGCCTTGCTTTAAGTTGTCTCCTGCCCTATATGCAGACAATTAGTCATCTTTTCAGTGGTAGTAATAGAGAGGTTTTACTGTATGCCAAATATCTTAGCTTTTTCCCTTATGTTTTTTGATGAGAAGATGTTTCACTTTATAACCCTATGTATAACTGTGATCCCCAGGGACGGGACCTTTGTTACATCAGGGGAAAATTTGGAACATTATTGATAGAGGACCTGCAAATGATACTATGTGCTCAATATCTAAGCTCAGGCCCTTATTGATTTGGAGAAGGAGATGTTTGGAGATTTTACTACATACTGTGATCCCGCCCGGGGCGGGGCAATTCTTGACACCAGTGACATAATTTGAACAACTTTGATAGAGGACCTATAGACAATGCTATGTGCAAAATATCTAAGCTCAGTGTACTATGGTTTAAGACAAGACGATTTTTTAAAGTTTTCATTAAAAACGTCTATTTCTAGCTCCTGTGGCCAATATATGCAACAGACCGGAACTTATTCAACAAATAAAAACCTCTAGAAGTTACACCACTCTGGCCATATTAATTTCTAGAGGAGAAGATGTTTGAAGATTATCCTCTTAGTAAAATGGTGACCCCGTGGCAGGGCCGATTTTTGTCTCCATGGACTTAATTTGAACAATCTTGATAGGGGACCTATAAATAATGATATGTGCAAAATATCTAAGCTCTGTCCCTTGCGGTTTTTAACAAGACTATTTTTAAGATTTCCTCATTTTTTCTCTTCGGTTGCCATTGCAACCAGAGTTCTGAATTGTTTCGAATTCTTTGAACAACTTTGAAAGACATTGACCCAATGAATATTCCTATAAAATTTTGTTGCAATCGGGCATGCGGTTTTAAAGAAGAATATGTTTAAAGAAAGTGTTGACACACGACGAACGAGGAATGACGCACGACAACGGACGTCTTACATTGACTGACCATAAAAGCTTACCTTCGTACTCTAAGGTGACAGATTAACGAGTGTCAACAGTAGATCTGAGATTTCTACTTTAGGTATTCTCAGGGCTGCCATTTCTTCGTTTTTTTCCTAAATCTTCGGATTTTTATGTAGTAAATGGTAGCTTAAAGCAGGCTGAAAGTAAAGCAGAATGCGCCTTAAGGCGTATTCTGCTTTACTTCCAGCCAGCTAGAAGCAGCCACGTGTCAACAAAACTAGAAACAGGCTATGGAGAAATGGTACTATCGTAAAATCGCACTTGGAAAATGCAAATTTGGAAATCTCAGGAATTTTTATGTCAACTTATGGCAGCCCTGTATTCTGCATTATGCCATTCATCACGTACACTTCCAATGGACAACTCCTTGTTTCCAATAAGGTCTATGTCGGACATCTAGCTAAGTACAGAAGCTGCAATCATTAAATCAAATTTGCATTTAAAAAAGAAGGGAAAGAAAAAACTCTATGTTTGAATTTGCACAGCATCAGTTCAAAGGCCTGAAAAAGGCACCATTTGTTTGCCCGAACCAACTGTGCTAAAATGCTTATCTCGACATCCTGAATGCTCTTTCAGTATAACAAAAGCGACACTTGTTTCTGGTTAAAGTAACAATAAAAACGGGATATCATCACAGTGCGTGGTCCGGGCACATTTGCATCTTGTGACAAGGTGCTAGTGGGGTATTAATCACCTTTAGTGACAAGTCTAGTTAAATCCATAGGTGGTTCTCTCGAAAAAAAAATTTAAAAAAAAAAAAAAAAATTCCCTTACTAGATCTTTATTTATATACTCTCGAAATAAGAAAAAAAAATTCGGAAAAAAAACCATTTCTGAAAAAAAAAAAAATTGTACCCTTACTATATTTATATATAAAATGAGTAAGGGTACAATTATTTTTTTTTCAGAATTTTTTTTTTTTTCAGAATTTTTTTTCCTATTTCGAGAGTATATAAATATAGATCTAGTAAGGGTACAATTTTTTTTTTTTAATTTTTTTTTCGAGAGAACCACCTATGGTTAAATCTGGGAACATTGTACTCTGGTGAGAGCCTTAGAGTCATTGGGCTATTTCTAATAGTCCATATTCATGACTGTATAAAGAGGATTTTCTTCTTCAGTGGAGGAATAAATTAAAAGCGTAAAAGGGTGTTATTATCAAGTAATGGGTTTAAGCATATAAAATGGACAGTGAATGGATTCAATAGACGAAAATGAATAGTAGTATTTATTATTATACTTTATTATACAAATTGCTTTGTAAAAACTTTAGTAAACCTAAAACGGTATACAAAGCGTAATATACACACTACCATGTAAATTATATATATTCGGTGAAATAAATAAACAATAAATGGAGTATATATAGTACGCAGAAAGAAGTACAAGCGTAATATAATATGGGAAAAAACATTACACCTAAGCTGCCAATGTTATACACAATCTTCAATCGGGGAAACAACTTACCCATTCACTGCCGTATCTAAAGTTCACAGACATTTGTAAACAGTTTGGATCCAGATCAAACGGCCTGAAATATAATTCGGCGTCTGATCAGGATCCAAACTGTTTGAAACTCAAATTGATGTTTCTTTAGTAAAGTAGATTTTAATCTAAATCGGAGAAACAGGGGAAGACAGCTTTGAACTATTTCCCTGTCAATCCCTATAATAATAAGACATATACAAACATTTGGATCCAGATCAGACACCGCGTCGCGCATCATCTAATCAGGGCCCCATCTGTTAGACACTTATATAAATGACTTTCAGGCAAAACCGCCTTCAAATTCTTAACTTCAGAAATAAAAAGCAGACGAAAAGTTATGGCAATGAATGTGTAAAACGGGTTATAACGCCATAATGACGGTGAAAGGGTTAACCCATTTGCGCAAAGTGGATTCTTCCATGCTTATATATTGGACTAGTCCATTTTTATGTAAGAGGTGCTAGTTCTAAATGTCCTTTTTTATTTTGTTTTATATTGAAATTCCTATCAGCAACCAGTGTAGACTCTGATCAGACGCCGCATAAAGCGGCGTCTGATCAGAATCTACACTGTTTGCCTATGTTCCTTTTTAGGATGTTAAACAGACTATACCCTGGCAGTCAAGTGAGTGTGAGCTTCAAGCAACCATGACGTCATTTGCTCAGGTCACAAACCTAAATAGCCATTTTATAGTTCAATCAATGTGTTTCTAACAAGAAGGCAAAGCCTGAAATGATGAACGCGATTGGCAAGATTAACATCAGTGACAAAAAAGCCATGTTTGAATTAAGAACAGTAGATCTAGTAAATATGTATGAAAACGAAGAATTTCGATAAAATGGATTAATTTAAAATGTGAAATCGTCATTGACCTTTCCCTTGCCTAGTCAGACCAACATGGAAATTCAAACAGTGAAGGAACATTTTTTCTCACAGAACTATCCGTGTTTTCTTTAGCGAAAAACGATGACGAATTTCCTTATCTCCAACATTTGTGAGATCAATTTGATATATAACGTCACTATCTATAACGGCGTTTTGACGTCATCGGGGTTCCAAAAAATGCCTATTGCTTTGAAAAATAACTTAAATCGCTGGTTATGTGAGAAAAAGAATCTGTCATTCGTCGATGTGTAAGACAAAATGATCTCAAACTCGTCTAGAATAGAAAAGTTATTAAGCTCGCCAAGGCTCGCTTAATAACATTTTCAATTCTAGATTCGTTTGAGATCAGCTTGTCTGAAACATCGACTCATGATAGATCCTATATGTTTGAATTGTTAAGGTACAGTCAGTCTATGAGCATGACATTTGTAAATTACACGTATTTACATTCGTTCCACATACATTCATAAACATGTGATGTAATTCTTTTATGTAGATTCTTTACCAGTCAAAGTAATTTAAGTCGCTGTACATGATCATAATTTCTAAATGAGATGTATCTTTTAAAGACTTTCGTTAGTTTTGTTTTGGAAACTTTAAAGTGACAGAACCCAGCTTTCATTTTATGAACATTTATACATCAAACGATAATTATAATCTGAAAATGTATGAAAATGAAGAAAGTGTAAAACATAACTTAGAAATTGTAAAACCTACCCTCCCATAAAAGTTAAATGTATCAAAAATAGATTTGCAAAGAGTACAAAGATTGTTTGACTATATATATATACATACATACATACACTAACTGTCACATATACAGTTTTCCAGAAACTACTGACTTTCTTAATATGGTTCCATCAAACTCTAAGGGGTGACCATTCATTTGGAACTGTCTCTTTGAGGAGATTCTAATGAATGGTTACCGTATAGAGTTTGGTTGAGACTTAAAGGAGCCAAACTTGAAAGTATTTAATTTATTTAATATTTCTGGAACCCTAGTATTATATATAGACATGAGCAAATAAAGAATTTCACCAACATGTTGATAAAGAAGATACACATTGTAGAGAGAAAAACTGCTACTCAGACATCTTGCATCATGTATTAAATTATATTAATATAAGAGGAAAACCAAATGAAAGATTTTAGTTCAATGTCAATGCCGTGCTATCGTGCACGGTGAGCTAAAACAAACTAGTAAATATGCAGCAAACTCGCCAATGGCTCTATTCTTAATTGCAACATATATCGGTATGTTTTCTAGTTTTAAAATTGAAAATAAGATTTCATTCAACTTTCGGATTTCAGACTTTTAGAGTAAAATTATTCTTCTGTATCAATCAAATACAGTCAAATTTCGTTTATTCAGTTAAGTCAAACGTACCGCATTTTCAAAGTTAAAACGTGGCTCAAGCAAGGTTTAAACTATAAAATGCAGGTACGTTCGACGTTTAAAGCGAGTTCAATTTAGTTGGATTCAATTTTAGTATAGTTGTACGGGTTTCAGGCAGGTGACTGATTTAATGCAGAATGAATGTAAAGCAAATGGTAGCTCAATATGTAGCTATCAATATTATCTTTTCCTTTCATTCAGCAGTCACTTTCCTTCTTAAGATTCTCAGCCTGTCTTACTGGTAAACCACATTAGCTTATTATTTACATGTATTGAAAAAATGTGTATGCATAACTATCATGTTCACAGAATAATATTACACAATTACATACGTCACACTTTCATGAAAATATATGAAACCATCAAAACGTCGTCCAATGCGTGTCTAACTGTATTGTAGTTCTAATGATGCAATCCGAAACTAATCTATGCTTTAACCATCTTTTCTTTTACATGTATCAGTGGAACCTCAATCTCACATAAGTCGATCATACCTGTATCTCATATATAACGTAGCTTTATCAGGTTTCATATTTGGAAAACGGGTTTGTTCGACTTTGGTGATATTTGAAGATCTCTGATCGTGTCAGATACTGCAATATTATAGAAATTGTCATCTAATGAGTAAGTGTGCAACTTTAAAATGTCCTTTACAAATGGTTTAATGTCCTAGCTGTTACTAATTCAATCATTAATTTATATCATATACCCAACAGCATATACATGTATCATAGCAACCACGTGACCTTACCGAAAAGCATAAATAATGCAGCTCCTTTAAAATGTATATATTGTCCTTACATCCATGCTACTATTCTAACACAGTTTATCTCCCTTCCTTGTTACAAAAGACAACAACCGAATTCTATTTTAGTAAATACAGTGTATAGAGCAACACCATTATCTAACTTGTGTTTGGTATGGTATTATTCTATAACAGACAAACTTGGGTTAAATCTTTAAACTTCGTGGACATGTTCAAAATATACTCATTACAATTAAAAACAGTGTAGATCCAGATCATAGGGCTCCAGCGTGGAGCCCTATGAACAGGGTAAGCATTGTATGTTTCACAACCGATTACCGAGTCGTGTTTATTATCCTCCATCAACCCCCACCTTATTACGTCAGAAAGATTGTACTGTCCACATATAAACGTACCTACCATCTATAATATGTATGAGTACAGTAAAACCTCTCTATTACGACCACTACATTTTGTATTTAATATAGGTGACTGCTTAAAGCAAGGTGGAGCTAAAACAGAAATATCTGTTAGAAGCTTTCACCTGCTATTTACACAATTAATTAACCATCTTTTTAGTGGTCATAACAGACAACTTTTACCGTGTGTATTAAGTTAAATAAAGTTCATTTAAAACACTTTAACAGCCTTCAAGGAGGACAGGACGACGTACAACACCCACATACAGATGAGAAGGATGCCAGTGAACATCTTTGGGCCTTGTGGTCCGCCCAGTTCAGCCTTTCCGAAGAATGCTACATTTCTACGTATAACCAGCAGTAGGAGGGCAAAACATGCGATGATACTATACACGATGACACTGAAGGCCACGGTGCCTGGAGGGACACTGAACACCTTGGTATCTGGATCGGAAGTCTGCAAACAAATATAGGTTTTTCTGTAATTGAGCATACACAAACATACATACAGTGCACCCTCTCTACAACGACACCAAATGGGAGACGAAGATTATGTGTGTTGTTCGGAGGGAGTCGTAATAGGGAGGGAAATTAAGACTTAGCTTACATTTGCAAACAGCAAACTGATGCAGATGAGACTTATACGAAACTTTGAGAAAAACAGCAGACGACAATTAAAAGCAGACAATATTGCCTGCTTTAAGCTAGACTTTGCTATGATGTAGAAACTATATTCACGACTGTAAAGTTGGAGCTATATTCTTCTCTGGAGGAATAAATTAAAGTCGTAAAAAGGGGTGTTTATGGGGTAATGGGTTAAGGAGTCATCTGCATTGATAGGTCGCAAATACCGACTCAACAGCACGACCTGTTTTGCATTTGAAATCAGGTTTGTCCTTTACACTTAAGTTTTTTTGAAATTACAAACACTTTAGACGATTACTCGTTTCGATCTTTTGTAACATTAATTGCATTCTGCTAGAATATAGAAAATATAGCTTAAAAAGGATATTTCAGTAAAGCAGAATGCGCCATAAGGCATTGAGCTGTATCCGGTATTCAACGCCACCAATACCTATTCATGTGCGGTGCTTATGTGAAAGAGTATGTAGAAGTGACTGCTGTGCGTCTGTGGAGGAAATGGTTAATGACAGTGATACGAAGGTCCTTCAAAAAGTTCTGTTACTTTGACATTTTCCTGGAATCTACATGTATGAATTTCGTGTCTGATACATCATTTAAAAGGTCTATTTCTTGTGGATTTGAAGATGTATCACGCAAGTCAATATACTTATTTAAAACGGTCTAAATATGGTAGTAACTAGTAATACTTTAATAATATCACATAAATGACACTAAAACTATGCATAACATACTATTGTGATGCATTAAAGGGATAAATACAGTTTTATATTTTCAGGTGTCTACGTTAATGTTTGTCTAATGTTATGTGAAAGTTTCAAATCAGAGTAATTATTAAATTTAGTGGTGTTTGTCGATATTCGTATATACGTACAGTTTATAGTTGTTAAATTGCGAAATGTAAAATATGCATGTTTGCAGCAAAACGATCCTATTCTAGATGCAATTGAAAACAATCACTTTTTCGTAAAAGGGTGATATAATTAATAAACAATTGATTATATTTGTTTCATAAATACATCAAATTATAATTATTATTATTATTATAACTATAATACCTTTTAATGTATGCTTTAATCTTGTAAAAAAAATAGGTCAAACACAATAACATTTTATTAACAAGACTATTCAATATTAAATGTTATTGGATCAAAACTTAAGTGAAATTTCAAATAACTAGGGCGAGTAATGAAAACGGTATGGCCCTTTTTCTAAACTAAATGATATGAAAATATGTTAAAATTCAGTAGCAAATGTTGCCAATGCCTATGACTGGCACGCATTGATGTTTAACCCATTACCCCATAAATACGCCTTTTTACAATTTTGATTTATTCCTCCACTGAAGAAAATAGTTCCATTTTTTAGTCATGAAGAAACATCTTAAGAAATAGTTTCTATATTTTAGCAAATGGTAACTTAAAGCAGGCTGAAAGTAAAGCATAATGTGCCTTAATACTTTCAACCTGCTTTAAGTGGTCTCCTATCTTGAATACTAGATATAGGCTATGGGGTAATGGGTTAATGAAATATTATTTAGTAGGTTACATCACTGTATCTGCAAGAAAAGGCTTTTTCAAAGATGTATCTTTCATGAAAATCGTACTTTAGATTCCAAGAAAAAGCCCAAGCAACAGATATCTTTAAAATGATGTGTTTCCATAGTAACGTCGATTTCCTACCTGTACGGCCCAATATATGCTGGCAATAACCCAGGGTAGACCAAGACCAAGGAACACGTTGACGGAATTACTGCCGTTCACATTACCGACGGAACTATCAGCGGTCTTCTCTCCAATGGCTGCGGTCTTACTGGCGAAGGTGTCCGGCATACTGGTTCCCAAGGCAACCAGGGTGATAGCAGTGATGGCGTCTGGGATACCGATTATACAGCCAAAGATTCCAGCAAGATCACCGATGAGCGCCGTCAGAATGCCAATGACGGCCAGTGAGATGACGAACGTTGGCCAACCGTGAAGGTACTTTGCTGGAGGGATGAACGCGAAGATCACCTAGAAAATAATAACACTCGTATAGTGGAGAAGACTGAAGAAAATGTTTCCAATTTATACAATTATGAATATTTATCATAAGACATATTTAATATTTTCTAGTAGATGGTAGCTTAAAGCAGGTTGAAAGTAAAGCAGATTGCACCCTAAGGTGCATGCTGCTTTACTTTCAACCTGCTTTAAGTGGTCACATATCATCAATACAAGAAATGGACTATGCGTTAATGGGTTAAACGCAAATGAAACGCATAACATTTAAATGGAGAAAATAACAACTTATTGAAAATTCCTGACGATTCCTTTTGATAACAGTGACACACAGTTTGAAGCCAGATCAGACGCCGGGTTACCCGGCATCTGATCTGACCCCAAACTGTTTGCAATGGAAATATAGTTTTAACGTAAACGCGTTTATTGGGAAATTATATGTCTTCTCCAATGTAGTTTTAACTTTTATTACTCTATGCAATTATCGTCAGCTACAGTTTTTCCGCTTTTGAAGAATGGGTAATAACTGTTGCAATAACAGTTAGGATGTAGTAAGTTATTAACTCAACGTCTGATCTACATCCAGTCTGTTTTACAGTTTAAAACTGTCATTTGAAATTCAAATACGTACATGAATTCAGCGAAATATTGCAGACGAAAATTGTGCAGATGCGAATTATAAAGCGTACTTAAAATTAAACACTAGAGTAACATCATTTGCTGCAGTGGTGTATACAAATTATCATACTGTAATCAAAAGTTTAATTCCTCAAACTCCCTTTGCTTTAATTCGTCAAATTTGTTGGGAAACCGACAATCAATATCCAGTGAAAAGAAACCAGAAAAAATAAATAAAATGGCAACACAACCAATAGAGAAAACATTATTTTATCCCGTACAACCTAAACCAAACGCAAATACAATTCAATAACACCCAGATCAGTACCAGTTTTGAAAAGGTGTGACGATTCATTTTAATGTCAGTGACAACCAGTTGGGATGGAGATCAGACGCTCCGTAACCCGGAGTCTGATTAGTCTTAGAACTGACTGTTGGCAATGTAATGAAGGGGTTATGGACAACCGTGTTTATTGGAATATAATACTTTGAAAGAAAAACATTGAAACAATAATAATACTACATTATAACCTGACGTATGCGACATCCTTAAGTACCAATTGATCATGTCTGATAAATCAAGGTGCAGATTAAAGCATGTTTTAGATATACAGCCGAGATTTGATATTCAAACTTGCTTAAGTGGAACATAACCGTCTTTCAAAAGGTAAAACGTGACTATGCCACATTTTAACTTTGAAATACGGATATGTTTCACTTAACTCTTTCCTCCCTGAAACTTTAAATGAACAATTCCATTTTCCATTTTAGTCTAGTCAATTTCTGACTTTTAAGGGTTGTTTTTGTCAATGTTTGGCATTATGACAAACAGTGAAGACCCTGATCAGAGGGCTCCTTTCGGAGCCCTCTGATTAGGGTCCATATTGTTTGCATAGGACAAGTGTACTCCTCACAGCTACACTGTTTGCAAATGACGCATATATGCGTGTCTAGGGTTCAAAGAGTTAAGCGAGCTCGAGATATAGAAATTGTTCAAAAGCAATACCGGTTAGCTCGACCTAAACGTGTTCTGACTATATTCCGTTTGATATTTGGGTCCGAAAAAACGCTGTTAGATAAAAAGGTTTCTGGCCTAACCAAATGTCGGATTAGTCAGGCTTTACTGTTACACAGACTTATAGATACCTTGAAACCGAATGTCAGGAAATGCAGCACATAGTCAATGAACGTTGCGTTAGCTATGTCTCCACCATTCACATTCATTGCTTCCGTGAATTGTTCGAGCCACGAGTGAGATTCCAGGGCCAGGTTGTCAAGGTTAGACTTGGTCAGGTTCACCAGTCGACTGACGATACCGTTAAACTCTGGAGAAAAAAGTACATGTACACGTTAACCCATTTGCGCCCAGTCGATTATTCTTCCATGCTTATGTATTGGATGAGTCCGTTTTTTTTTATCTAAGGGCTGCCTGGTCTAAATGTTTATTTTTCGTTTTCTTTTATATTGAAATTCCAATAAGCAAATAGTGTAAACTCTAATAAGACGCCGCCTTATAAGGCGTCTGATCAGAGTCTACACTATTTGCCTATGTCCCTATGGTTAATATACAAAGATCTTGAGTGCAGCTTGTGAATGCTTCCATTCTCTTTTTATGCTATCCTACAGTCTTTTGAAAACGAATAGGATTTGAAAGACAATAGATCCGGACTAGACGTCAAGTAACTCAGAAAGTCAAATGGAAATTAACCCATAAGCGCCTAGTGACATATATAAAAAATGTAGACCAAGATCAGAGGGATAGCTCCTAAATGAGCGACCCAGATCAGAGGGCTTCTAAAAGGGTCCTCTGATCTGGGTTGACAGTGTAAACTTGTAAAAACAACCTATAAACTCTCAGAACATTGGATAGACTTATTGGAACCTGGACTTGTCCATTCGAAGTATAGGGGAGAAAAGGTTAAAACTATATAATTTTTTCATGATAAGACAGCAGTGCATATGCTTATAAAGTTTTTGAGATGGGTCCGAGATCTTGGTCAAGCTGTTGAATGGTTAGATTTGAGTATTCTGTTTCAAAACCACCCATAGACTCGTTTCAAAGGCTTTATAAGCATGGAACCAGGGATAAATACAATTTCTCAAGCTAAATACGTATGATGTATAACTTTTGCAAATAATTTTGATACGGATGTGTCGAGTAACTTTTCACTTTATCCGAAAACAAACTGTTTGACATTCAGGTCGTACTCTTACATGTATAAAGCATATGAGTCTGAGATCGTTTCCATAAATGGGTTATGGAATTAAATGAGCTTGTGTTGTTTTTAAGTGGTTTGGGAAGGTTTGGACAGGTTTTGGAAGGTTTAGGATCTTTAGACGGACCACCGGTAACTTTACTAATGGTCCTTAGGTTTAGACCTTAAACCCGAACTGCCTTGGAGGGACGTTGAAACATGACACATGCACACAAGTAGAGCACAGCCTTTGTAGATAATACAACTGTTTTAAAAGGATTGAACTATTCCAACGTTAAATAACTTGGTATCTGAAAAATAATTGTCGAATTATACAAAACGTGAAATGGGAAAACTTGTTTAGCAGGAGAAGGGTTATTCCTTATCCTGCGGTGATGTCGTCTGCTGCAAAATTATCGTCTGCAAAGTTTGTTAAATTTAGATTGATACATCTTTTAAGTAAAGAAACCTAAAGAAGAGTGCCAAACAGTTTGGATCCAGATCAGACGCCGCGTTACGCGGCATCTGATCTGGATCTAAACTGTTTGTAAAAATCAATAAAGTCGCGACCAGCAGGCAAAGTGTTAATATGTTTTTGAATGGTGTTGTAGAGAACTGTCTTTTTACCGTCATCGTTCACAATGGTGACTACAGTTTTCTTGATTTTGCCAACTTCTGCTCCTCCGTCGCATTCCTTAAGTTCTATAGAGAAACACTCGTCCCTCTCTTTTTTCTGAAATAGAGTAATGTAAAACGTTGGTGAACTCCGCTAGTATTTATGTGTCCCACCACACACACTATTATAGTAGGGATATGGATGGATGGATGGGTGGGTTGGATATTACAAGTACGGTACTGCGACACAGAAGAGGTCATATAGCGTTGATGAACCATGAGATGAAATGATGATGAGGGATGGGTTCAGGAAGATGATTTCAGTTAAATGTAAGAATGAATACCCGGCTGTCTATGTCGTATGTTTGAGCAGCAAACCGTTACACTACTGTAGGGATTTGTTACAAACTTTCATTGATTAACTACTTATATAGGAAGTTTTGAATGTGGGCTGCGACATTTTTGCACAAGTTATGGCTCTTTGATTTTTTCTTACATAGAATATAGGTGTAGGGACACCAATTGGCCGAAAATGCTGCATGGTCCTGTCGAGAGAAGTCAAAAATTGACTAGACTAAATTGGAACCTGGAATTGTCCACTTGAAGTTTCATGGAGGAAAATTTAAAGATTATTTCGAATCATATATCCCCACTTACATTGCTTTCCATTAGCTGAATATCAATGGTTCTCTGAGTCTCCTGGTTGTCGAAGAACAGTGTGCCTTCTTTGCCCTTATAGTCGATGCCCTCCTTGGCCGTGATATCTGTGGCTTCCCACTTGACACTCACGTGACCGTCACAGCCGTTAATCCTGTTGACAGGGATACGGGCGGTATAGAAACTCTCCTTCATCACGAAGCTTGGCTTGGCGAATTCAAGCTTTCCGGGTTCTGCAGTGAAAGAAAATCTACATTCACAGGGCTGCCATTTCTTCGGATTTTTCCTAAATCTTTGGATTTTTTTTCTAGTACATGATAGTTTAAAGCAGGCTGAAAGTAAAGCAGAATGCGCCTAAAGGCGCATTCTGCTTTTCTTTCAGCCTGCTTTAAGTAGTCACGTGTCAACAAAACTAGAAACAGGCGATGGGGTGAAGGTCAACTTATGGAAACCCTGCATTCAGTGGAAGTTCAACATCTAGAACTCAATCAAGTCGAACATACCCCAAGTTTTAACTCTCTATAATACGATCACAAAAAAGAAGACTACTCTATCGTTTTAAAGAAATGTGCTTCTGTTTTACTTTCATCTAGCTTTAAGCAGCCATCTGTCCTAGATAACAAGGGCCACCATGGCCCTAAATCGCTCACCTGGAACACCATGTAAAACTTGACCTATAGTGACCTAGATTACGACTGGACATGACCCACAATCAACTTCTAGAGTGTTAACAAGATTTTTCTATGATTTGACCTAGTGACCTAGTTTTTGACCAGACAAAATACACATTTGATTTTTGACCTAGATTAGATGTAGGCAAACATTCTGACAATATTTCATTCAGATATAATGTGATTTGTAGCCTCTAGAGTATTCACAAGGTTTTGTCTATAATTTGAACTAGTGACCTAGTTTTTGACCGGACATAACCAACATTCAAACTTGACCTAGATATCAAGGAGGCAAACATTTTGACTAAGTGTCATAAAGATCGGATGAGATTTGTAGCCTCTAGAGTGGTAACAAGATTTTCTATGATTTGACCTAGTGACCTAGTTTTTGACCCGACATGACTCATATTCGCATTTGACCTAGATATTAATTAGGCAAACATTCTGACCAAATTGCATTATAATCCAATGAGATGTGTAGCCTCTAGAGTGTTCACAAGGTTTTTCTATGATTTGACCTAGTGACCTAGTTTTTGACAGAACATGATCCACATTCGAACTTGACTTAGATTTCAACAAGACATACATTTTCATGAAGTTTCATGAAGATCAGATGAAATTTGTAGCCGCTAGAGTGTTCACAAGGTTTTTTCTATAATTTGACCTAGTGACCTAGTTTTTGACCGGACGTGACCAACATTCGAACTTGGCCTAGATTTTATCAAGACATACATTGTTATGAAGTTTCATGAAGATCAGATGAAATTTGTAGCCTATAGAGTGTTCACAAGGTTTTCTATAATTTGACCCAGTGACCTAGTTTTTGACCGGACATAACCCACATTCGAACTTGACCTAGATTTCATCAAGACAAACATTGTCATGAAGTTTCATGGAGATCAGAAATTTGTAGCCGCTAGAGTGTTCACAACCAATTGTGAACGGACGGACGGACAGACAGACAGACGACGGACCACGGACATCCAACGATCCTAAAAGCTCACCTTGGCACTTCGTGCCAGGTGAGCTAAAAATAACTAACATCATTAAGTGGTCGTAATGAAATAGTTTTACTTTGTAACAAGTACTAGTAAATGAATTATTTTTCCCTTTCTAGTAACATTTGTGTAGGTTACCAACGTAACATACCGTCGTCGTTGATGATCGTGACCTGACAGATGGACACGTTGCCACAGGCCACGTGCTCGTGGCTCTTGTCCTCCATTATTTTCGGCGTCACTTTGACGAAGAAGAACTCATCTGGTTCCCATTCGTTGTCGTCAACAATCTCAATGAAGGTCTGCTTAAGTATCTCGTTCTTTTCGAAGGAGATATCACCAGAGAAATGGACATAGTCTTCACCGGAAAAGGCTGTACCGTTCATTGTTTCAATACTGAAGAAAAGAGAAGAAAATGTGAACATTTCTCCTACTTACCCTTTCATTCCCAATGACGCATTAAGCAGCGTCTGATCAGGACCCCAGCTGTTTGACACTCTTATCGATATTTACTAAGTCAAACAACCTTAAATCTGACTTTGAAACGTGTATTGCATACAACAGTACTGAAGCAGACGACAATAAAACGGTGAAGGAGTAAATAACTCCCGACTATTTTGATCATCAAAGGGTCATTTCAATCATCCCTGAACCTTTCAATTGACAATTCAAATGTCATATTCATGGTCGTGTATGAGCCCTGTGGCCAGGGTATTCCCTGTTTGCATAGGACAAATTTACTTTTCATAGGTAAAGTCTTTGTAAATGACAAGTATACTCGTCGCTCGGGCTGAGTATATTAAGCGATCTTAACATTTTCACGTCCAGTGACGTCATAAAGCGCACTTACAAACAGTGTTGATCCTCATCAGACACCACGTAACGCGGCGTCTGAACAGGATCAGAACTGTTTGCCACTCATTTCATCAGTTATACTACCTGAGCTATAACTTTTAAACGACATTGTAGGCAACAGTATTGAAGCAGACGACAATACGGCGGTGAAGGGGTAAAATCTCACGGTAAATTTGATTATGAAAGGGTTAAGATACATGTGTCGGTACTTCCGTGTTTATCCATACTGAAGAGTACATGTGTCGGTACTTCCGTGTTTATCCATACTGAAGAATACATGTGTCGGTACTTCCGTGTTTACTGCAGAATATTTTGTAAGAAATAGCAAACCGTGCAGACCCAAATAAAACGCCAAAGTTGCAGCGTCTTATCAAGGACTATCGCGCTGGCTGATGTCTACTGCCAAAGTTGCAGCGTCTTATCAAGGACTATCGCGCTGGCTGATGTCTACTGCCAAAGTTGCAGCGTCTTATCAAGGACTATCGCGCTGGCTGATGTCTACTGCCAAAGTTGCAGCGTCTTATCAAGGACTATCGCGCTGGCTGATGTCTACTGCCAAAGTTGCAGCGTCTTATCAAGGACTATCGCGCTGGCTGATGTCTACTGCCAAAGTTGCAGCGTCTTATCAAGGACTATCGCGCTGGCTGATGTCTACTGCCAAAGTTGCAGCGTCTTATCAAGGACTATCGCGCTGGCTGATGTCTACTGCCAAAGTTGCAGCGTCTTATCAAGGACTATCGCGCTGGCTGATGTCTACTGCCAAAGTTGCAGCGTCTTATCAAGGACTATCGCGCTGGCTGATGTCTACTGCCAAAGTCGCAGCGTCTTATCAAGGACTATCGCGCTGGCTGATGTCTACTGCCAAAGTCGCAGCGTCTTATCAAGGACTATCGCGCTGGCTGATGTCTACTGTCAAAGTCGCAGCGTCTTATCAAGGACTATCGCGCTGGCTGATGTCTACTGCCAAAGTTGCAGCGTCTTATCAAGGACTATTGCGCTGGCTAATGTCTACTGCCAAAGTTGCAGCGTCTTATCAAGGAATATCGCGCTGGCTGATGTCTACTTGCAGCGTCTTATCAAGGACTATCGCGCTGGCTGATGTCTACTTTTGAAAACGAAAGTCATTAATGACTGTATGGTCAAATATTCTGAGTAACAGTCTAACACGTGAATAACACATTTACCCTTAGGACTTTTGATAGACAATTCCAATGTCCAATTAATTCGAGTCTGTTTTGACTATAATTATTGAATTGAATTTAACAATATAATGCCAAATTGACAAACAAATCAGACCCTGATCAAAGGGCTCCTGTAGAAGCTCTCTGATCAGGATTTACACTATTAGAATAAGACAAGAGTATTATACACATGAACACTATCTGTATATATCGAGTATACTCGTCGCTAGGGTTGAATGTGTTAACGATTACATGGCCGTGTGTTCTGAGTGTCTGTCAAATACATGAACATGTTTTACCCATTTCTCTATAAATATATTGTACGCATTTAATGTATTCTTCAAATCAATTCCAATTTATACATTATTGAATATGCACCATAAAAGTTTCTCATTCCTAGATAATGGTAGATTAAAGCAGACTGAAAGTATTTAGCATAATGCGGCTCGAGGCACATTTTGCATTACTTTCAATCTACTTTAAGTTATCACCTGTTAAACAGGCTATGGGGTAAAGAGTTAACTATAAATGAGCCGTGCCATGACAAAACCTGCCTTATTGCATTGCAAACAGTGTAGATCAAGGCCAGCCGCCGCGTCAAAGACGCGGCAGCTGGCCTTGATCTACTCTGTTTGATATCCACACTCATCTAAAGCATTGTATCATATACGTGTACGGTATTTGGCAGTGTATACCAAACTCAGATAGAAAGCCTTGGGTGATACATGTAACGGTGCATAGCCTGTACACTATTTTAATGCAATAAGTAAGGTTTTGTCATGGCACGGCTCATTAATGTATAAACAACACTTACTGTACTGTAACGGGCATGTCCATCTTTCCAGAACGTTTGATCCCAATCCTGACTTTGCCCTCATTTTCCAGAACAGCGACACCGGCCGCCGAGAACTCCACGACCGCCTTGGTGCCCCCAGCACTGTGGTCCTTATCCTGTGGGCGTTCCCCTTTATCATCCGGTCGGTCACCAGGGGATACCGTGATGTTCTCGTACAGCTGTGAAGAAAAGGTGCTCAATTTTCTAAACAAAATTCTTAACATATTAATGTTTATAGTGGAGAAAACGTTATTCTTTTCCGTTTAAACGAAACCGAAAAGGATTGCAATAAAATATTGAAAATGACAACATTTTGATAATTCTGAATATTCAATTTAATGTGAGTGGCAAACAGTTTGGAGCCTGATCAGACACCGGGTTACTCGGCGTCTGATCAGGCTCCAAACTGTTTGCAATGGATATAATAGTTTAAGCGTAAACGCGTTTATTGGGAAAGAATAACGTTTTTCTCCACTGTATCTATTCTCTGCATGAAACCAATTAATGTTTGCAAGCAGTCTACAGACCCTGATAAGGTTCTGTACTTGTTTTACCTAAAATAATCCCTTAAACAAGCATTTTAATCAACATGATCCAGGCACTGTCAAAAGTTACATTGTCAACATGAAAATATCTGAGTGTTAATATAAGGCGCCATTTTTAAAGCAAAGGTTTTAGTTGAAAGGAAATTTTTCTGTGACCGTTTAATATTTATTTCAGAAAATAAGAGTTTGAAGTTTTCAATATTGTTATTTAGGGAAAACCTGCCCTACCCGCAGGCAGCAATGCCTTTTAAACTTCTAGAAAATTACTTTCAGAATTTCTGTGCATGTCACCCGTTTATTATTTGTGTTTCAGTGGATGAATATATTAAAGGCGTAAAATGAGCTATTATTGAGTAATGGGTTAAGAATTTTATTTAATTCCATCAATTTTTATCTAAGACTGTATTCGTTATTTGAATTATGTCTATTACATGTACATTGTTTCATTCAGTAATTTTATTCCATCCGATATTTGTTGTCATTGCCATAAACTATTGAACACAAAAACTATAGCATATGACTGTATACTTGTATTATAACATTTTTAAAAATATATGAAGAATTTCCGTATGAAGTGCGTTACATGCAAAACGTATGTATGTGCACTGGTTGTTGAAAATAGGATACATGTAGCATTATTTAATTACATGTAGATAGCATTTCACATGCTGCAATGCAGAAGTGTGCATGTGCGTGTAATGTACGAGTACGTGTATATGTGTTTGTTAACGGGTGCGTCATTTGATGAAATCTGACAAACTTCTAATATACAGTTAAACTTCGATATCTCGATCTCGCTTAAGTCGACATATCCGTACTCAGCTTGCTCTTTTTACTTTGAAATACGAATTATATTCGAAGTAAGCGAGGCAGTGATAGTGTAAATGAGGCTTAGAAAATACGGAAAATCGGACAAATCCAGTCGAGATATCGAAGTTAGACTTATATTTAAATGAGATTAGACATGCATGTTGAAATGCAGATGGTCAAAGTGACGAATGCAATTATTTGAGGAATACCTGGCAATAATCTGATACATATATATTGAATTAGCCCTTTACCCTATATCCTGTTTCTACTTTTGATGACAGATGACAACTTAAAGCAGGTTGAATGTAAAGCAGAATGTGCATTCATACACATTCTGTTTTCTTTTCAGTCTGCTTTCTATCTACTAGGATATTCCTATAGTGCATATTCATGACTGTATAAAATGAAACTAATTTCTTCAATGGAGGAATAAACTGCATGCGTAAAATGTACTTATGGAGTAACGGGTTAAACATGCTTGTTGAAATGCCGTTAAGGGGGGGAGGGGGGCACATATCACTTTAAGTACAACGATACATACATGTACATGCATAAACATAGGAAAGTAGAGCCGTATTGTGAATTCGACATCAACACACACACTGTACAACTACAGTGGAGAATCTGTTATTCTTTCCTGTTTAAACGCAAACGAAACGCAAACGCAAAACACTAATATGATGAAAAGGACAACTTTTTGGCAATTCTGACTTTTCATTTTTATCTGAGTGGCAAACAGTTTGGAGCCTGATCAGACGCCGGGTTACCCGGCGTCTGATCTTGCTCCAAACTTCTTGCAATAGAAATAATAGTTTTAGCGTAAACGCGTTTGTTGGGAAAGAATAACGTTTTTCTCCACTGTATCCATAAATATATATAATTATAAAATAAGTTATATTGTTCATCACCATAACAACGTTTGATATAAAAAAAAATAACTTCAGCATTTATTATGCGAAACATATTGAATTTGGTACAATGGTCGCAGTATAACTACGTGTATGTGTTTAAGTTAAAGGTTAAGTTAAGTTCTTTGATAACAAAACAATCGAAAATATCTATAATTTTTGATGTTATTAAAGTCGTGTCAAGAACAAATCTGGTAGATATATTCAGAAATTTCAGCATTGTTTGCCGTTGTAATTTACAAAATGTTATTAACTCTAGAGAGACAATAGTCAGCAGCAATGTTTCAATTTTAATTTTTAAAATATTTGCACTAATTAAATTTCTATTTTAAACATGAAACAGTAAAAGGGCGATAATACGACTGCTTAATGTTCAGCAGATTTGTATTCAGGTTTTAATGCAGATGACTGCTTAAAGCAATGTATAGTAAAGCAGAAAGCTCCTTTAGGAGGACTTGCTTTACTATTTGTTACATGTTCTTTAAGCTGTTATCTGTATTAAAACATCACTAATGAGTATTCGTTTAACTATTCGTTACAACGAAATATTAGTATATAACATTTAAGCTATTGTTTCACACATTAAGTATTGTTAACCCTTTCACTGTCAATGACGCCATAAAGCGCATTTGCAAACAGTTTTGATCCTGATCAGACGCCACGGAACGCGGCGTCAGTTCAGGATCAAAACTGTTTGCCAATTGTTTTGAAATTACGTAAGTTATACTACTTTAAATCCAACTTTGAAACGATATTGAAGAAAACAATAATATGGCGGTGAAGGGGTAAAAACCTCACGATAAATGATCATGAAAGGGTTAAAGAAGGCAAGTAATATCTAAACTGTAGTTACACACATAAAGTATTGTTAAAGCAGAGAAGTGATCTGCACCACTCCCAAAAGCAAGGGACGAATAACAAAGAAGACAGGAACAACGAACAAAATCAAACATGTATAGCTATAACAGTGTGTATAATATTATCGCATCAGTAAAGGAACATTGACTTCTCTTACAGACAAAAAAAAAAAAAAGACCTCTAAACTCAGGGCAAACTCAAATGTGCATATATAGCGCCGACAGGATTTACTTATTAAATTGTTTCGTTCTGTATTAAACAGCCACCTATCTCAGAGATTGTTCAACTTATTTTGAACGGAGGATCTTTACTGGTCTCTATATACTGATAAAATACTCTTGTGGATATTGGTTTATAAAAACGTATTCGTCTTAACTCATTCACCCTTGAAACTTTTAGTAGAAAATTCCAATTTCAAAATAAGTCTAGTCCAATTTTGACTATTTAGATTTGATTTTGACAATTCATAATTCAAAATGACAGTGTAAACCCTGATCGAAGGGCTCCTAAAGGAGCCCTCTGATCAGGGTCTACACTGTTTGTTTGTTACAAGGGGTAAATTAACAGGTACACTGTTTGTAAATGACGAGTATACTCGTCGCTAGGGTTGAATGTGTTAATACTATCTGCGTGACAATACAGTAGATCCCATTATTCTAACCATTCAAAAGCAAGTGTGTTAAACACGTTTATACCAAGTGGGTTCATTCATACTTATTAATTGGATTAGTCCATTTTTGATGTATGGGGTGCCTTGTCTAAATTTTTATTTTCGTTTTGTTTTATATTGAAATTCCTCGCAGCAAACAGCGAAGACTCTCAATCAGACGCCGCATTATGCGACGTCTGAATCAGAGTCTAAACTGTTTGCCTATGTCCATTTCGAATGATGCTTGGCACAAACGGGTTAACTCTTTGAATGCTGGGTATTATTTAAGTCTGCAAAAATCGTCGTTTGCTACAGTTTTAAGAATATAATTTTCTAATTTTTCTTTTCCAATCAGGGTCAGAGTGTTCTGCGATACAAATTGTTCTTCAGGACCCAAACTGTTGCAAAGATTAGCAAGTTTTCATTGGTAGCTTGTTAACTGTTAACACATTTTTAAATGATTTCTTTAACTTATAGTGATGTTCTTAGACAGAATTTCAGAAATATAAAAGTAAATTAAAACAAGCGGTATAGACCCTGATTAGATGGTCCTCCTGGAGCTCTCTGATCAGGGTTTATATTGTTTGCAAACTATACATATATTGACGTCCAGCACAGAAAGGGTTAAGACAAGAGAAAGCTTAAAGTAAGATATGTACGAAAGAGAATGATGCAAAAGGACCAGATTTACTTTAATCAAACTTTAAGCTACAACTTGTAATTACACCAATACTTTTGAAAGATCTTAATATGGAAACGTAACAGTATTCACGTAATAATACACCCTATATATAACTACGTGAGTTAATATATATCTTATAACGTAATTCTACACAAGTATCTTAAAATGAGTGTAGTGCAAATACTAAAAACTGGGACCATAAAAATCATATAAAAATAAGAACAAACGATTTCAACGGATTACTGTTGAAGAAACTAAGTAGAAATTCGAATAATTTATAAAAACACCTTTACCAGGAAAACACAAACAAATTTAATCAAAACATCGAACGGTCGTTTTCTACAACGAAATCGGGATATAATAAGTACACTGAAATTTACCAAACTTGGTGATTTTTGAATCTGAAAATGTAAAAGTTTGAGACATATTGAAACAACGGAGATTTGAAAGTCAGGTTGCTTTGACTGTGGCAACTCATTTGCCTCCCATGGATGCAGAACTTACTGGCAGAGGAAATATCTTGGTGGCGCAACAACAGTTTTACACATCACATAATTATACCGTGCGTTTGATTAACATAACAGTCAATACAGTGTGGGGAAAGTGTTATTCTTTCCCGTTCTTTCCCTTAAAATAAAACGCAACAAAGAGAATAACAATGCATTTTGTTTCCATCAGAGTGGTAAACAGTTTGAAATCTGACCAGACGCCTGCTCTGGCTCCAAATTGTTTGAAAATGATATAATGGTTTAGCACATTTAGCATTGTTTATTGAGACAGAACAACATCTTCTCCATTATATGAGCCAAATCGAATATAATAGACAAACATTGTGCAAGAGACCTATATATTCGCAATGTCTAGGTCTAAGATAGCACGACATTTCTCTGGAAATGGACAAGGTATAAGAATAATGTCATTTTAGGGCAATTTCCACGTCTAAAAATTGGTTTCATTGAGTGAGAAAGTGATTTAAAACATTGATAAAACGTATCGAACCACCTTAAAGGGACTCGCAACCGTATGGTGTACTTGTCAAAATAAAATAAAATACTCAAATAAAAGCAAATTTGTGGCATTATTTGGCTTCTGACATTAAAAAAATATGATCAGTCCAAAAAAAGTTTCAAGAATTGTCACCGAATTTTAGATTTTTAGATATTTTCCATCGTTTTTCTATACCGACTAGTAGACGGTATAGTTGTTGTTGTTGCTTCTCTACACGGGCTCAGACATAAACCCGAGCCGAATTACAGAAGTTGTATGCACTTTCGATCGCTACGCATTAAATTACGTTAAATCGATCCGAGATAAACGGATAGTTCCGTGGTCCATTGGTCTAAGCGGTTTCCCCTATTTTGCCTTCTGTCCGCCAATGCCGGGCCCCGGGTTCGAATCCCACCAGAGACCAGTATTTTTTTTATTTAAATACATTTTTTTAAACAGAATTTCTTATCCTAAACTAATTCTTTACCATTTATATAAGCGTTTGAAACATATTAACAAATTACTATTTTTAATGCACCATCTGGTTGCGAGTCGCTTTAAACTTCTGACTTATTGTTATTCCGTCTAACTTCAAAGAGTATAGCCGTTCTTGCAGGAAATGACGTCATGACAAGCATAATTAGTTAGAGTATTCAATATGCGTACAGGCAGTTTATAAAGAACGTACTCGTATTTAACTAACTGGGGTCCACGCTTATAAAGCGTCTGGTTTGAGTCCAAACTCGTTCTCAAGCATTTGATTGGTCAGATCAATGATTTATATTAACTATCGTACATGTATACATGGTCGCTGGTCAGATGCTCAAATATGACCAATCAAATGCCTGAGAATGAACTCCGACTCAACTCAAATACTTTATAAGCATGGGTCCTGTACATGTTGTAATGTTAGATAACAGCTACAGAATAAAACATTAGTAAGGAAAAAGAAATTGTTGTTAGTGCAACTTCTACAGCAAAGTTCCGTCTAGTAGAATTTAACTACATGTACAGATAAGTTTGTGTTACATGTAAGCGGACACTCAATGACAAATTAATGCTGTCTCTATTAAACAGTTGGTTGTTTAATACATGACAAAATCAATGCAGAACGTTAAATAATAAGAATCGCTCTGCTTTGCTTCCATCGGGTATTGAAAGGCCAACTGTATTTACGACTTATATTTATCCCGCTTAGAGTGGCCGCTTATCAGAGTGTGAACTGTAAAATGAAACGTTTAAAGTGTGTTGGAGATTGAATACTACCACAATGGCATATTGAAAATCACACCAAGCAGACATTTACTTTGAACGTGGTTTTACTGAAACACAGTGAGAGGTCTATCTAAAATGGCGACTGTACATAACCCACATTACGAGAAAAATATCTCGTGAGCAATGCAAACTGTGAATACCTCGATCCGTCATTTATATTCGGATTAAATTGTGGGTAAAGGGTATTCTGTCTAATACAAAGTAAACAGTACACATGTATATAATTTTCAAACATCACGTGGGACTTGATCTAAATCTTCACAGTTCACAATGTCAGAGTGCATAGTTTTAAGTGACGTGATTTATTAAGTAAAGTAAACGTTATTCTCTAAACAAAAATAAGGCAATGTAACAAAAGTAGAAACTTACATTTACTGCAAATAGTGACAGTTTTTGACTTGAAAACAGTTTGGTGACTGATCAGCCGTTGGGTTAATCGGTGTCTGATCGGTCTCCAAACTGTTTGCAATGGTAAAAAGGGCTACCATTTCTCCGGATTTTTCCCAAATCTTTGGACTTATATCCTAGCAGTTTGTAGCTTAAAGCAGGCTGAAAGTAAAGCAGAATGTGCATTAAGGCACATTCTGCTTTACTTTCAACCTGCTTCCAGTAATCAGGCTTGAAAAATAGAAAAATTGGAAATCTTAGGATTTTTCAAGATCAACTTATGGCAGCCCTGGGAAAACAATTCTTGAAGCACAAACAATTGGATAATGCTAACGTTTTACCTATTGTTTCTAAAATAAAATAATACTTTCTGGTCATAGGGGAAGACTTTGTTCACCTATGTCAATAATTCACAAAACCTCCATACAAGGTAAAGCAAGTCAACTGTGATTAGGAGATAACCCTCAGCACCATTGTGGTCATTTTTATCTTTATTTGTTTTTTAACAAAACTGGGTTTGAATTAGTTGGAGTCTCATTTTGTCCCTTAGATTATATTGAGCGAACAATGTCGCTAAGTGTGCTAAAGGTTCCGATAAAGAGATCAAGAAAAAGGGTGCCATTCAGCTCTCACAAAACAAACAGATGGGTGCAACCGGGGAAACAGTTCTGAGACTTAAAACAGTTTCTCAAATCATGCCAGGGTACATTTCTAAGTGACGACAAGTTGAAGATGTTACAAAAGTCCGAAATGTCATTCTTACACGAATTTTCTATAGTTGAATATCAGAAAACCCAAACCGTCTTAAATCGAACGTACATGTACACGTATTCTGAATTTAGCCATTTTCAACTCAACTCAATTTTCAATGCCAAGGCAGACAACACTGACCTTTTCAAACAGTTCGGCAGGGTTGCCATTTCTTCGGATTTTTTCTAAATCTTCGGATTTTTTTCTAGTATGTGGTAGCTTATTTAGCAGGCGCATTCTGCTTTATTTTCAGCCTGCTTTAAGCAGCCACGAGTCAACAAATCTAGAAACAGGCGATGGGGAAAAGGTACGATTCGTAAAATCGCACTTGTAAAATGCAAATTTGGAAATCTTAGGATTTTTTATGTCAACTTATGGCAGCCCTGGTTCGGAGCTGGGTTAGTCGCCGCAAAATGCGGCGTGAGGTCAGGTTCCAAACTGTTCGACAACAGATATATGTATTAATGTTTCGATCTTAAGTAAAAATATGCATAAAATTCCAAGGTTAAAGTATCTTTCGATATCTCGAACTCACAAGCGCCTAATATTACCGATATGTTTCAATGCACACGTATTCTATGTTACAGGTTAACTTTGAAATACGAGTTCATTCGATTTAAGCGATTTAATCAGGTTATCGAATATCGAGTTTATCGAGTATTGTGTCTCTACACTGATTGTTTGTACCGTTATATTTTCGTTGTCTTTCTTTTTGACAAATTATAAAAGAAGACTTCGCATGGTGAGGGTAATATAGGAGTAAGCACACTTTTGGTTAAATAGAAATACTTCATATACTTACAGACTGTCAGTAGAGAAAAACAGCCAATGAAATCACAAGAAAGTTAGTCATGATTACATTATGGGAAGGACAAAATCCAGGCCTATATATACATGTATGTGTGTAAAATACAATGCATCCCTGAAGATTCAATGGGGCAAAATAAAGAGTGTACAATTATGAATAGCCATCACATGGTGCGACTGTCCTTACCAAGCGACGCAAGGGCTTTGTTGGACTAATTTTGACAATAATCAAAGATTAACTCATTCACCCCTGAAACTTTTAGTGGACAATTCCAATTTCAAAGTAAGTCTAGTCCATTTGTTTGACTATTTAGCATTTTAATTTTAACAATATATTTCAAAATGACATACAGTGAAGACCCTGATAAGAGGGCTCCTTAAGGGGTCCTCTGGTTAGGATCTACACTGTTTAAATGGGACAAGTGTAATATTTACAGGTACACTGTATGTAAATGACGAGTATACTCGTCGCTAGGGTTGAATGTGTTAAAGAAATATTCAGTGAAGAATCATTAAAATAGTAATCATTTTCCTCCTTGCTTGGATTCAGATGTTTAAGCAGCCACATATCTTAACTCTTTTTCAACGTCCAATACATGTATATCTGAACCGTATTGCTTATATTTGCAATCTCTCTAAAATATCATTTAACGATTTCTCCATAATAATCACGTTTCCAAGTTTCTTGTAAAGATAAAAGGAACATAAAAAATTATTTATGTAAAAAAAAAACACTTTCAAATCAGAGTCTTATTGAGTAGAAATGAGCATTCGAAGAAAACAGTTTAGATTAAATACTTATATATTGGAGTTTCGGCGTAAGAATTTAATTATGATCATGCTAAACAGTCAATCTCATATTTAAAGCGAACATTCAATGGATCGATCACGGGTTGTTTCAAAATGTGTGATAGGAGAATGCAGACATCTACTACTGGAAAACGCACAAATTTTATTCCGCATTAAGCAGTCACGTGTTTTAGGGAAATCCACTCTAATTCGAGGAGAGGTACTAAAGCTAAACCTATTGCGCTCTAGCAATGTCCATACGGATTCCATACAAACAGTGCACATATGAGGATAACACTTGTCATTTACAAATAGTGTTAACTTGATTCGAAACTAGACTTGTCCATTGGAAGTATAAGAGGCCAATGACTTAGCTTAATACAAGACTGACTGTAAATGCATGCAATAGCTATGCAATAAGCTGTAAAGACCAGAACGAACCTTTCAAATTAAGCCCTTTTGTCGCTTAGTCAATAAGTAATGTGTTCACGAAACGCACGCTACACACAGTGAATTTAGTATCATTTTAATAATAGATGTACAGTATAATCTCGCTATTACGACCACGCTACAGGCGCCCGTTTCATAAAACTTCGTACGACAAAAACGGTCGTAAGTCAGATTATTAAAGTCTCATTTCGTTTATCCTCCATCAAATCCTGTCTTGTGGCATCTCTTTGGAATTATCTTGAAAGACGACTCCAAAAGGATGTCACAAAACAGTATTAGATTGAGAAATAAGAAATTAAATGTATTTCAAAGTTTTGACTCTTACGACCGTTGTGTCGTACAAAGTTTTAAAAAAAGGCCCCCTGAAGACTTATCAATGATATTTAGCCTAAAGAATGTTAAACAATACTTTCGTCTGCAAAAATGGTAATTTGTCGAAAGTAGAATACATTTAGTTCATTCCCTGTCAATATGTGGATCAAATTGCACCATAAAAGGGTGCTAAACACTGACAAGTTTTCTATGAGTTGTCATAATAGCACAACTTTAATGTTTATCTAACAAAACACTGATTTATAATACCAAATAAAGAAAAGAAATATGAATTTATCTTAACCCTATATTATGTAGAGCCAAAACTGTTTCACATAAAAACGCAAAAGTATGTTTTGTATGAATAAATTTAAACCCATTAGTAGTTAGAGCAATCCACTGTTTCAAATGAAAACGCAAACGTATAATTGGTATGAATAAATCTAAATTCTTTAGAATATAGAGAAAAAAAATGTTTACAATAAAAATGCAAAAGTGTATTTTGTACATTGAAGAAGATTTTCATTAAAGTAAATAAATAAAACACCATCGAAATACTCAGAATGTGTTTTCTACAATCGTGTTGCAACTGTCTAACGATTAAGTGCTAAATAGATATACCTAATACACAATTTACAACAGCATTATTATTATCTTTTATTGTGTCCTGTCGCAAACATAGGTACCAACTAGATAGTAAACATTTTCATGAAATAGGTATATTGTACATTGGAAATGTCTAGTCTGGTGAAAAACCGTTTTTACAAATATCAAAGATATTTCCTGTTAATAGATATGCAATGATCTAATAAAGGGCCGAATGGAAATTGTTTTGAGAGAGGTGTGCTTAACACTTTACTCCAAATACTGCTTTCCCCATAAATAATTGATTCTTTCATCGTAGAAAACAGTTCCATTTGATACATTTTGAAACTAGAAATATTTGCTACATGTACATCTTAGCAGATGGAGCTTAAAGCATGATGAGCGTAAAGCAGAATGCGACTTCAGGCGCATTCTGCTTAACGCTCAATCTGTATTTAAAACTACAAACAGGCTATGGAGTAAAGGGTTAAATCAAAAGCAGAAATATCTTCCAGAAACAGTTTTTCCTTTACTCTCGCTTTGCTTTAGGCAGCTGTCAGTCTTCATCACTATAAGCAAGCTATGAGGGGGCCACATAATTTCTATAATGCCATTGTCTAATTTGACATTCTAATAATAATGATCAATATTTATCTTTTCCGTTTGTGACTTTCAACACTGCCTTTCTTCATGACATGATTCCTATTCAGCCTGGCGTGCTTTACCATCTTACTTACATTTACCGCAATACCAATTAAATCCTTCTATTACAACCCCTTAAATGAATGCTACATGGTTGTATGAAATACAGTTGATAGTTTAAAGCAAGGTTAGTTTATGAAATACAGTTGACAGCATAAAGCAAATTTTAAGTAAAACAACCTCATAAAGGAGCTTTCTGATTTACCTATCATTGCTTTAAGCAGCCATCTGCCTTAAGCACTCCATAATTAACACAATTTAATGGTCGTTGTAGAGGGGATTTATAGTATTCAGCTTCAGCATGTGACACCCGCCCGATAAAACAAATATAAGCTAGTAGCCCCTATTCCGGTTCCAATAACGGTTTAACTGATTGAGCCCTAGTGGCGCATATATGCGTCCTTTACCAAAGGTGTACCTGTGAAGAATACACTTGTCCTATGCAAACAGTGAAGTCCCTGATCAGAGGGCTGCTGCAGAAGCCCTCTGATTAGAGACTTCACTATCTGTCATTTTGTAATTAATTACCAAAAACAACCCTAAATTGTCTGAAATGAACCAGCTAGTGAAAACTGGAATCGTCCATTGGAAGTTCCAGGGGATAATGAGTTAACCACTGTTCACTTCTAGTGGTCCGTCCACTGTTTACTTCTAGGGGGCCGTAAAAGCGTTTTCCTACTGTAGGTTTACATACATAAAGCGTATTGAAGTATTTAGGCACCGATCATGCAACAATGACTTCCTATATTGAAATTAATACTTACATCTTGAAAGTTGTCAAGCACTTTTGGGACCAACTTCCGGCCTCCGCTGAGCATGCGCGATGCGTTCACCCGGTACCAGCCACGGGAATGTGATTGGCCGTCCACAAGTTTGGCAGCAGCTAGTTTCGCGGCTTCTTCTTCCGTCATGTCATGATCATTAACATCGTGGCCAAGGGTCTGAAAAGGGATAAAAAGGGGATTGGGTTGGACTTTCCACAGTGGAGAAAACGATGTTCCTTCCAGTAAAAGCGACACGTATTGCAAACAAAATGCAAAAAATGAGAAAATGACAGTTTCTGCAAAATCCTGACTATTTCTTCTGATCTCAGTGGCAAACAGGTTTGAGCATGACCAGACGCCAGGTTATCCCAAAACTGTTTGCACTGGAAATGGTTGTTTTAACAAAAAAGCGACTATCGGGAAATAATGGAACAACGAATAATTCTAGAAGTCAAATCTGTGCTAAGCTGCAAAGTGAAGCTCACCTTTAAGGGTGTATCAATGTCATGAGCCATTTTTTCAAAGTATTAAACTTTTTTTCTATCATTGTTTTTTTGGAAGAGCTATTTTTGATGAATGAAAAAATGAAAAAAAATATATATGGTGGTGTCCTTTTTTTTGAGCTACAGCGATTTGAAAAAGGTATGTCAAATTTGGATTTTTTTCTTCAAATTTTATCCATTCAGAGTACAAGCTTCAGTAAAATCTATTTCAAAACAAAACAACAATGTTAATTTGGGTTTTCTTTATTTATTTCATGGCTATGGTGGTATGTTCACATATATAAACCAAATTTAGACAAAACAGGCACCAGGTTTGAACAATATGGATCCTTGAATATCAAAAATATGCTTTATATAGGGCATGATTTTATTAGATTTTTTATTTTATGAAAAAAAGTAAAAAAGTTTGAAAATGAAATAGTTCTAGTATTAAACTTTTTCTTATATTCTACCAGATGAAAGCCTATACTAAGGCAGTTCAAAATATGAAAAGAAATTGAAAGGTCAGTGTTGAAAATTCTGAGTTATTAAAGTAAAAAGAGTTATCGCCCCTTACAAAATTAACAAAAAAATACCATATCGATGATATTTAGAGCTTTATAAATTTCACATTTGGTGCCTTTTTTTCTTAAATTAGTTTTTGTATGAAGAAATACTACCATAGATAGGAAATAAATAACACAAAACCAAATTATCATATTTGTTTTCATTTAAAATGGGTTTTATTGAAGCGGGCTGTTTGAAAAGGACAAAATAAGAGGAAGTGGGTGGGGTAAATTTTACATGGCCGTAGAGTCAA